>BLSH010045480.1:95506-109248 GCA_018402905.1 Glandirana rugosa | reverse complement strand
CCCAACCACCCCTCCTAAACAAAGCTCTCCCCCAACCTCTCATCCCAGTACAGAGCTCTCCTCCCAATACAAAGTTCTCCCCCAACTCTCTCCTCCCAGTACACAGTCCCCCCCCCCTCTCCCCTCAACCACCCCTCCCAAACAAAGTTTTCCCCAACCTCTCCTCCTAGTACACAGCTCTCCTCCTAACCCTCTCCTCCCAGTACAGATTTCTCCCCCAAACCCTCTCCTCACAGTACAGAGCTCTCCTCCCAACCCTCTCTTCCCAGAACAGAGCTCTCCCTCCAACCATCTCCACCAGTACAGTGTTCTCCCACCAACCCTCTCCTCCCAGTACAGAGTTCTCCCCCAACCCTGTATTCCCAGTACCGAGCTCTCCTCCCAACCACCCCTCCCAAACAAAGCTCTGCCCCAACCTCTCCTCCCAGTACAAAGTTGTCCCCCCAACCCTGTCCTCCCAGTAAAGGGTTCTCCCCCAACCCCATCTTCCCAGTACGGAGCTTTCCCCCCAAACACCCCTCCTAAACAAAGCTCTCCCCCAACCTCTCATCCCAGTACAGAGCTCTGTAGGTTAGTTTAAACTGATCTATTTATGCCCTATGGGTTATTTAAAAAAAATATATTTTATTTCATTAGAGCCATTTCACACTGGTCGGCTATTGCTTTCCAGTGTGACAGGCTATAGCCAGTAGCGGCGATCCCTCATGGCTTTTTGTTGCTGACAGCATTTTGCTTGGGAGTGTGTAATGTGCTTGATGGGCGTGTTGCATACAGGGCTGTGTGGCGCGCGTCATCAGCTCATCATTCGTAGGGGCCATGTCTTCCTGTCACATGGTGATTTCTTGGCGGGAAGTTGCGATCTGAGCACAGCAGAGTTGCCATGGTGATGGGTGATTGAATGACGGTTGCCTATAGTATATAGTGCGGGTTTAGACGTCCCCTCCCCATCCGCTGATGTACGGAAGGGAAGGAGTTGTGTGACGTCACCCGCGGCTGATGCCGGCTTTGTATATGCCATCGCACGACCTGATGTACCGATCGCACCTAGCACTGGGGTACAGTGCAAGATACGTAAGTGCAACTTTTTATCAATAAATTACATTTTATAAGATGGAGAGCACTATGGACTGTCTTTTATATTTCATATGATATCCAATGGTTGGAGCTGCAATTTGGAGGAATATACTTACCAAAGTCATCCCTTGAGTGGAGGTCCTCACCCCCTATCTAGAGGATTAAGGAGCGTGGTTCATCCTTTATAGAGGGTCCACTGAGGGAGGTGAGCGGCCATCCATAGATTGGTGGTGGATTGCACTGAAGCACTTTTTTGGATGATCCTGTTTTCACTGCATGAACACGACCGGTGTTGTCTTTTCTTATGGACAGTTAATTAAGTGAATGTTCTCTTAAAGCGCTGCACTCTGTTATATATATACTATTGATTAGAAGGTTTGATAAATTACCCTTTAAGTGTACAGCTGCTCTAGTCATTGTATTCAGTTTGCGCTGATTGATTTTTGTTGCTATTTCATTGGGATAGTAGTTCTACCGTCTTGCGCCCCCGAAATGCCTGGCCAACTTGATATCATGGCAGTGGTTAAGGATGGTTGGGTGTAGCTCCTGTGGGACTTAGAGCCAGTCCTTGTACCACCACAGCCCGTCTTTTGATGTAAGTCCAGAATTCGGGGATATCGTGAGACCAGCAAGGGAGCTGTGGGCCGGCAAAATCGTATCTGGCGGGGAATGGTCTTCAGGGACATAGAACATGCGGGATAAAGCATCCGGCTTTACATTCTTACCCCCCGGCCGGTAGGTGATATGCAGTTGGAACCTTGGGAAAAAGAGTGCCCATCGTGCCTGACGGGGTTTCAGTCTCTTTGCAGTCTGTAGGTACTCAAGGTTCTTGTGGTCTGTGAATACTAGGATAGGGTGCGAGGCCCCTTCCAAGAGGTACAGCCACTCCTCCAAGGCAGACTTAATTGCCAGCAGCTCCCTGTCACCCACATCATGATTTCTTTCAGGTGGTGAAAGTTTCCTGGAGAAGAAGGCGATGGGATGGAGCGAGGCTTTTGGACCTCGTCTCTGTGAAAGGACTGCTCCAACTGCTGTTTCTGAAGCATCCACTTCAAGGATATAGGGCAGAGCAGGGTCCGGATGCTTCAGGACGGGGGCCGAGTTGAACAACTTTTTGAGCCTGGAAAAGGCCTCTCGGGCTTCAGGAGTCCAGCGGAAGGGTACATCTTGCTTGGTCAGCTGGGTTATGGAGGAGATCACTGCCGAGAAGCCCTTAATGAATTTGTGATATAAATTTGCGAAGCCCAATTTACTCCTGTTTTGTCAACTGGGGCTGGCCAGTCCAGAATAGCCGAAACTTTCTGTGGATCCATGGATATTCCTGAGGTGGTGATATAGAAGCCCAGAAAGGAAATGTTGGTGCACTCAAAGGCGCACTTTTCTGCCTTAGCGTACAGGCCGCGTTGCCGGAGGCAGGCAAGTACGCTTTTCATATGCTGTCGGTGCTCTTCCAGAGATGGGGAGAAAATTGAGATGTCATCTAGATAGACAACTACGAATTGGTCCAAGAAGTCCCGAAAAATGTTGTTCACCAAGTGCTGGGACGTAGCTGGGGCGATACACAGTCCGAACGGCATCACAAGATATTCAAAGTGACCAAACCAAGTGTGGAATGCTGTTTTCCACTCATCCTCTTCCCGGATGCAGATTAGGTTGTATGCCCCATGGAGGTCTAACTTGGTGAAGACTGTTGCTGTTCCGAGTCTCTGAAAAAGCTCTGGGACCAAAGGCAGAGGATACCGGTTTTTGACAGTGATCCAATTAAGATCCCTGCAGTCTATACAGGGTCTCAGAGAGCGGTCCTTCTTTTCAACGAAGAAGGTTCCTGCCCCTGCGGGTGAGGTGGAGGGTCTGATGAAGCCCTTTGCCAAGTTTTCATCCAAGTATGCCTTGAGGGCTGCCAACTCTACTTTGGACAAGGGGAAGATCCGGCCGAAGGGAACCTCAGTCCCAGGTAAGATATCAATTGGGCAATCATAAGGTCTGTGCGGTGGGAGGACGTCAGCTCCATTCTTACTAAACACGTCCAGGAAGTCGTGGTAGGGTGCTGGGACGAGCGGGCGGCTTTCCTGGTCACTGTCACTATTCGGACCAAGCACAGATAGGGGAACTTCCTGGGGCTGCGACAGGCAGTGGTGAACACAGTAGGGGGAGCCAAAGCAGACCTCGCCAGTTGCCCAATTAATGGTAGGGTTTTGAGCCCGGAGCCAGGGGAGGCCCAAGATGACCGGACAGAGTGGGGACGCAATGGTGTCCGGTCATAAAAGTTCCCGGTGACCTCCTTCCGTGGTGGCCAGCATAGGGATAGTCTCCTGGGTGATGGTGCCCGATTTAATGGCTGACCCGTCAGCAAGCCGGACTAACATGGGATGGTCCTTAGGTCGAAGGGGTATCTGGTGCTGCGCTGCAAAGGTGGCATCAACAAAACAGCTACACGCACCTGAGTCCAGGATAGCCTGTACTTGGATGTCCCCACTGGGGAGCTGTAAGGAAATAGGAAGCAGGAGATGAACCTTATCATTAGGTAGGTACATCAGTCTTTCAGAAGGAAGGGGTGCGCCTTTGCCCACTTTGACCGGGCAGTTCTGAACCAGGTGTCCGGGACCTCTGCAGTACAGGCACAGATTCTGCGACATGCGTCGCTGGCGCTCCTCTGAAGTCATTGGTGGGTGGGGTAGCCCAATTAGTACAGGTTCCAGTGGGTCTGGTGGAATGGAGGAGGAGGCGGTGCCCAGGTTAGGACCAGGATAGCCGGGATCTGTGGACATCCTCCAGGTGAGACGTGCGGGCCCTGTGGATCTCTCAGCTCTGCGTTCCCGCAGGCGGCGATCTATCTGGATGGCCAGATCGATCAGGGCGTCGAGGGATTGTGGTACCCTGACACGGGCCAGCTTTGAGTGCCTCTGAGAGACCCAGCCGGAATTGATGGCGGAGGACCACATTGCTCCAGGCGGTGTCTGCGCTCCAGCGTCAGAACTCAGACACATAATCTTCGGCCGGCCGGCAGCCCTGCTGCAGGGCATGGAGGGCTGCTTCAGCCGTAGCGGCCTGATGGGGGTCCTTGTAGAGTTGGGCCATTGCTAGGAAGAAGCAATCTAAACTAGTAGTCTCTGGGGCTTTTTGCTCCAGAAGGCAGTGGGCCCAGGCCTGGGGTTCTTCCAGCAGGATCAAAATCACTATCCCCACTTTAGTGGCCTCTAAGGAGAAAGTCTGTGGCTGGAAGCCCCGAAATTCCTGCAGTCTCCTGCAAACCGCTCGGGCATAGGCACCTTAGGCTCGGTGGGTAAGGCCACAATGGTGCGTGAGGCAAGCTGACCAGGACTGGCTGCTGGTGGCACAGAGAGCTCATGGACTTTTTCTCCAGTCGGGTATATCCCTCTTGAAGACTTTTAACGGCTTGCGTAAGCCCCGCTAGGTGTCCACATAAGTCTTCCATGGGAGAGGTCCCCTGCGCAGACTCGGACATGGCTGTCCGTTACTGTCCCTGGTTCGCGAACCCCTGATAGTGTAGACAGGGAGCTCGGGAGCACAGGGGAGCACAAGGGCTGGACTTGGTCACTGGTGGTGCGTGAAGGTCCGCTGGAGCTCGTGCTTGGCAGAAGCATGGTGATGCGATCCGGGTTGACAACGTGCTGGCGGTGCGGTACAGAAGGATGAGAGAAGGCGGATGGTCGGGGTGCAGGCAGGGTCGGCAACGTGGGGGCAGCATAGGTACACAGGATCAGGCAGGAGAGTAGTCGGAGACAGGCCGGAGGTCGGGGCAGGCAGAAAGCAACAAGTCCAAGACAAAGCCGGTTCACAAACAAAGGAAGTCTTGTTCAAGCAGATTCAGGGGTACTGCAAGGTGCTGTCTGCTTAAATGGCTGTTCTGGCGCCATTGGCGCACACAGGCACTTGCGCGAACGCGCACAGGCGCAAGCAATGTGCACAGGCTTGCAGCAAACTGGTTT
This sequence comes from Glandirana rugosa, assembly GCA_018402905.1. Classification (NCBI taxonomy): domain Eukaryota; kingdom Metazoa; phylum Chordata; class Amphibia; order Anura; family Ranidae; genus Glandirana; species Glandirana rugosa. The sequence goes on along the minus strand of BLSH010045480.1, from coordinate 104,224 downwards.
TCCTAACATAGGGTTGCGGAGTGATTTGTGCTCCGTGAGGGGATTTGGTACATGTTACCTTTAGCATACTTCCCTTTTTCATTACCCCTGTCCCCCCTCCCTTTTGTGTGATAGTTTCCTCTCTCTCTCCTCTCCCCTTGATTGCCTAAAGGCAGAACACCGCCTTCTACAACTTATTGACCCTTGGCATCTTTCACAGCCCTGCGATAGAGACTACTCCTTTTTCTCCTCGGCACATCAAACCTATTCCCGCTTTGACTATCTCCTGATCCCTCATATAGAGCTCCCTCGGGTTCAATCGGCCCATATTGGAGACATAGTCCTGTCAGACCATGCTCCCATACACCTCACCTTACAAATGGGCCATACGGTTCGGAGTCCTTCATCCTGGTATCTTAATGAGACTCTCCTCCAATCCCCCGAAGTCCGTCAAACATTGGAAGCTGCCCTCTCTGTATACTTTTCCCTGAATGAGGATTCAGTTGGCAACCCATTTGTAGTATGGGAAGCCTACAAGCCAGTAATAAGGGGCACTCTGATCAAGATAGGAGCACGTTTGAAGCAGGAAAGGACTCTGCAGGTTGATACTCTACTTGCCCATCTTCGTGACCTTGAAAGCACCCACAAAGCCAGTATTGCCCGCTCGGTACATTACGAGCTACTTAAAACCTGTGAGAAATTCAATTCCCTCCTTTTTCATAAAACAAAATAGAAATTGGCCTGGTCCCATTGTTCAGGCCTCATATACACGGACGTTTCTTAAAAAATAAACAAAACGTCGGGCCCAACGTCAAGGAAAAAAAATCGGCCTTATGCATCGGCATTAGTGAGCGTTAGTGAGCGTCGGCGTCAATAGGCTTTTTTTTTTTAAAAATCATCCCTCTGCTATTTTTCAATCTAAAAACGTTGGCGTCAAAAAATGCCAGTTAACGCCGGTACAGTATTAGTTGGCGTTAGTTGGCATTAGTTGGTGTTTTGCGGCGTCGGCATCAAAAAACGCCAAAACGTTACAGTCTCAGAACGCTCTGGCCGTGGGTTCTAGTTTCAGCTCACTAACGCCGACGCCATCTACAGCTCAAAAACATCTGCATTTTTATAGGGCCATTGACTAACATGGAGAGCTGCAAAAAACGCCAGAAAACGCCGGCGTCAAAAAACGTCAGTGTGTATGAGGCCTCAATGTGCGAATGTTCAAACAAACCTGGCACCTTCCATGCGAGGGCGCTCCGTGGACCTCGTACCCGGACTTATACCCCACATATCACCTCATCTTTGGGGCAAAAACTGTTGCTATGGCTGTTGAAATTCACTCCTTTTTCCATGGTTTATATAACTTACAAGACGTTCTGTACTTTACTTACGCAAAGCTTGTTAACAGCTCTTAACTCCCTGGTGGAGGGGAAGTCTATGGTGGTAGACGCTCTCTGAGCATTTATCTCCCTGATTCCAAAGGAAGGTAAAGATCCAGCCCAATGTGGCAGCTACCGTCCCATTGCGCTTCTAAATACTGATGTGAAACTCCTTGCAAAGATTCTGGCCAATAGGTTACTGCCCCATCTCCTGAGTCTGATACACAAAGATCAGACGGGGTTCGTCCCACTCCGAGAGCCTAGTGGCAATTCCATTTGTGTCGTCAATCTGATTCATGCTGCCAGGACTTCTAAGAAACCGCTTATTCTGCTCTCAACAGATGCAGGCAAAGCATTCAACAGGATCCACTGGTCCTTCATATGAGAGACTATGGAACACAGGGCTGCTGTTAGAAATCACAGGGCCCAGTACAGCCTACCCGACAGGGCCCCCCCACATAAAAAATCAAAACAACATTTTCACTAACAATACATGGAAATCATTACTAGCGGACACAAACACAACAAAACATACAAAATTATGGGTGGGGGGGTGGGCGGGACATTAGGGTACAGTATATGGAGGGGGAGGTGGTGTGCAGGTGGGCACAGTACAGCCGTTAGGGGGGTACAGTACAGGAGGGCACAGCATGGGGGAGGGTAAGCAGACACAGTACAGGGGGCAGAAAGGTACAGTATAGGGGCAGTAATGTATACTACAGATATGGCCTCCTGAAGCAGAGCTGCTCAGGGAAGCTGCTGTCACCGATCCTACCTATTCTGGCAGCCTGTCACTGGGCTAAATTAAAGCTGGAATAACATCTCCCCCTCTACCTTCCCCTCCAGAATTTCTGGCTCTCTTCCGGCACTTTGCAGGGGTTAAGAATGAACCCTGGGGGGGCGTGTCTAACTTCCGGCATGTAAGCAGCTCTTTTTCAGAGCTCCGGACCGCACAAAATCCTTTCTGAATCCTGCACAGCCTGAGGCCGAATTATAGCCACTGAAACACCTCAATCGGTAGAGGACACCCTCCGACACACCCCGATGGTGAAAATCGGACCAAGTATGCCACAGACGCCGGCAGAGAGACTGTCCCGATTCGCACATGCGGAGAACCAAGATGGCGCCCGCACCACAAGGGACCCACCGCCACTGTCTCCTAAAGCTACAGCTCAGCCAGACCCGGAGGGAGAGAGAGAAATAGAGTGGATCGATCCTACGGACCCGCTGGCGTCCCCTCACTCCTCCTCGGTGGCAGATCTGGAGCCTGGTGTCCCGGAGGTACAGGTAGGAGAACCGTCCCTGTCAGACATCATGGCGGCCATTAGGTCGTCCCATGCCTCCATTACTAACCATATTGACACTATCCGTATGGATTTTGCTATCCTAAAGGACGATGTACACAAGGTCCGCCACCGAGTAGCCAATGCAGAACAACGTATTGGCGTGCTGGAGGACGATCTAAACCCTCTTAAAGAGACGGTTAGAGGGATGGTGGCGGACCACAGATCCCAGGAGGCCAAGTTGGGGGACATGGAGGACCGCCTCCGTAGAAATAATTTACGATTTCTGGGCTTCCCGGAGGGGTCTGAGGGCAAACGCCCGGAGGACTTTCTACTCACGTGGATCAAGCAAGTATTTGGTGAGGATGACTTTTCCCGCATGTTTGCAATTGAAAGGGCTCACAGGGTCCGATTACGGGCCCCTCCGCCGAGTCGATACCCTCGACCCATGCTGGCCAGGTTCCTCTATTTTAGAGATAAGGAAATCATCCTGCAACGAGCCAGAAACATGCCGGATCTACTGTACAATGGCGCCCGCATCACCATTTTCCCGGATTTTTCAGCTGCAACACAGAAGCAACGGGCTGCATTCCAGAGTATAAAACAGCGACTGAGAGAACACAGCTTGCCCTATGGCATGCTTTATCCTGCGAAGCTCCGGGTGGTGTGGGATGGTAAGGTGCAATTTTTTACCTCACCAAGAGAAGCGAACAGATGGTTGTAATCCTTGGGAAGTACCTGAGTAACGACAGTCACCTTGGGACACCAGTGTTGTCCGATATGGTATGCTGACTTTATCCGTTCTATACTATGTTGAGTTTCACCATATACTTTTTTTTTCTCATCCTTCAAGGCCTCAGCCGAAGTCTATTAACTGCTCCGTGATGTGGTACCGAGACCGCTTACCTATTCATTGCCTGATAACCCCTCACCCTTATTCTTTTCTCCACTGACTTGGAGACGCACTCCCCCCCCGGGGTGACACAGTTGGGTTGTTATTAAGGGTGAAGGCCTGCGGTATGTTTGGGATCGCGGGCAGGGAGGGAGGGTTCAATGACTGGCACCTACTGGGTGCTGATGTTCGCACCAGAGTGGGTGTCAAAAAAATTTTCTCTGATCTGTTTAGTTTTTTCTTTTTGTTTTTCTTTTTTGTTTGCTACCGGATTTATAGTTCATCACACTCTGCAATGTGCTGCCAACATACCACACAGCTATGGGACATCCACTGCCTCATCAGGAGGATAAACATTTGGAGACTGATGATCACGCCTGATAAGTATATTTTACAACCATCTTTTACAGGATGGGTATATGACTGCCACATGCACTATGGGGCCAGAAGTTAGGACGTTTGAGGTTTTTTCCTGGAATGTGAGGGGCCTAAACTCCAGAATCAAGCGGGCTCTGGTGTTTAAATACATTCAAAAGTACAAACCACAGATAATGTTCCTACAAGAGACCCACTTGATTGGCTCTAAAACAATGGCACTTAAACATGCACATATAGGTCATTCTTACCATTCTATGTGTTTTACCCATGCTAGGGGTGTTTCCATATTAATAGCTAAGACTTTACATTGTACTCCTAGGAACATTGTTACAGACCCCTTTGGTCGGTTTGTGGTAGTGGTATTATTGATCGATAACATACCACACACCTTTGCAGCAGTGTATATCCCGCCCCCCTTTACACTAGCAGTATGGGAAACCATGTTGGCAAAAATATTGACAGTGGCTGAAGGCCCTTTGGTAATAGCGGGTGATTTCAATACTGTACTGTCGGCAGAAATGGATAGATTTCAGACTGTATCTAAATGTAACACGCCATTACTTGCATCCTTATCACAGCATAATCTAGTGGAGGCCTGGCGGTGGAAACACCCAGACACTAAAGAATATTCCTGTTTCTCCTCCACCTACAATACCTTGTCGCGTCTAGACCTGTGTTGTGTGTCCGAGGAGACCCTGTCCAGGGTGGTGAAGATACAGTATCTCCCGAGAGCAGTCTCGGACCATTCCCCCTTGATGCTAACACTGTCCCTGGGACATTCCTGCGGCTATAAATTATGGAGGCTGAGCCCCATGTGGCTCGGGGAGGAATGTTTTAAGAATATGGTAGCCACGTCTATCAAAAATTTCTGGTCGGAGAATGTAGGGGAGGTTCCAATGCACATCACCTGGGATGCCTTCAAGGCGACGTTAAGGGGTTCGATCTCAGGGATAGTTAAAAAGTTGAGGTCAGATAGAGAAAGTAGAATACGAGAATCTGAACAAGCAGCAACAGCGGCCGAAGTGGAATATATTAAAAACCCCTCCTCCTCTAACTTCGAGATTTGGAGAAACTTAGCAAGACAACTGGAGCTAGTCCTGATAGAGAAAACCCAAAAGAAGATACTATACCAGTCTCAAAAAATCTTTGAGTTCGGGGACAAAAACAGCAGACTGTTGGCGTACCTGGCTCATTCGCAGCAACCCCCTGTGTCCATACCCTCGGTATATGACGCGAGCGGGACCCTGTGTGAGTCCCCGGCAGATATAGCGGGGGCCTTCGTTCGGTTTTATTCGGATCTGTACACATCACGGGTGGACTACATTGAGGGGGAGGTGCTTAAATATTTGGAGCAGATCCCCTTATCGGTGTTGTCTCAGGGGGACGCAAAGGACCTGGATCTTCCCATCACGATCCAAGGAATAGAGGCAGCTATCCACTCCCTTAGCCCAAACAAAACCCCCGGGCTCGATGGGTATCCAGTTGAATGGTATGCCACATATCAGGGGTTTATGGCACAGAAGTTGCTAGAGGTATACAAGGAGGCCTTTGATGGGGGCAGCCTCCCTGAGTCTCTTAGAGAGGCCCTGATAGTACTGATCCCCAAGCCAAACAAGGACCGCCAACTATGTGAATCCTATAGACCAATCTCGTTAATTAATGTGGATGGGAAAATATTGGCCGAACTATTAGCCAGATGACTTAACAAAGTTATAACGACTATTGTTCATCCTGACCAGACGGGCTTCATTACAATGAGGTCTACAGCTATAAATCTTAGACGCTTATTCACGATCCTACAGTCTGAGGGATCTGACCCGGACACAAGGATTGTGATGTCCATGGATGCACATAAGGCATTTGACTCTATAGAGTGGCCGTATCTAGTGGCGGTCCTTGCACGGCTGGGCTTTGGTCCTAGGTTTATTACATGGGTCAAGATACTCTACTCCAAACCAATGGCCCATATAAAAGTTAACCATCTTATTACAGAAACCTTTGGGATAGGCCGGGGTACACGGCAGGGGTGCCCTTTGTCCCCCCTGCTGTTTGCTCTTGCCATAGAGCCGCTGGCCACTGCCCTGAGGGCGGACACTGGCATTAAGGGTTGTAATATAAATGCCTTGGAGGAGAGGACGTCACTATATGCCAACGACCTGCTCCTTTACTTGGCAGACACAGAGCAGTCGATGATCAGGGCGGTGGAAATTATCTCGGAGTTCGGGTCATACTCTGGATTTCGGGTCAATTGGAATAAGTCCATGGTGTTCCCCTTCGACCCCGAATATACACCACGAATGCCTCCACATATCCCAATTCAGGTAGTTTCTAAATTCAGATACCTGGGTATTGAAATACAGCTGCCTCTGGCCACCTATATACCAAATAATCTCTCTCCCTTGATATCACGTATGAGGCAGAGTCTACAGACCTGGTCTTCGTTACCTCTTGGCCTCATGGGTCGTATCAGTATTTTTAAAAAGGTGTATCTCCCCAGATTCTTATATATATTCTGCATGCCCCGGTATACATCCCCAAAAAAATATTCACCGAAATTAATTCAATAATTCTATCGTTCTTGTGGGGTAATAAGACCCCCAGGATATCCCTGGAGACATTGCAATTGCCTGCCTCGATGGGTGGCTTGGCCTTCCCAAACCTTCAATGTTACTACCTGGCCTCTCAATTAACCCATATCCATTGGTGGTTTTTCCCCAAAGTAGAGACTGCCTCGGTGACCACCCAAGCGGCACTGATGCAGTCCTATGAGGCCCTGATTAACGTTTTATACAGGAACGGCCCATACCCAGAGACGGGTGCGGACCTACTCAAACTCTCTTATAGGGTGTTCCACATTTGTAATGAAAGAGCGGGGGGATCCTCATTAAGCCTCTAACCTAACGCTCCTCTGTGGCACAACCCTAAGCTTTCTGAATTAAATATGCTTCCGGATGGACACAGATGGGCGGATTACGGTATAAAATATGCTCATCAACTTTTCTCAGAGGGCACATTTAAAACGATTAGGGACCTTCAATTAGAATATAAGGCTCCCACTAAATTATTCTACCGTTACCTACAGCTGAGACATGCTGTGGCAGCACAGTTTGGACTGACACAGGTGTCACTTTCGCCAGCCACGCTGGAGAAGGCTCTGTTTGAGGAGGACCACGCAAAATTGGTTTCCAGATATTACCTTCTATTGGCGTTGTCCTCCTCCACCAGAATGGAAAAACTAGCCAGTCAGTGGAAAACGGACATTCCGTCTTTAAGGGAGGAATCATGGTCGGAGGTAACGGAGAATATGCTGGTTTCAGTGGTATCAGCTAGGGACAAATTGACTCAATTCTATTATCTACATAGGACCTATTTCACCCCCTCGCGTCTTTATAAAATGGGCAGACGTGAATCACCTAACTGCCAACGCTGTCAACAATCAGAGGGGAATTTTTTCCATATGGTTTGGCAGTGTCCTGAAATTGGGAGATTCTGGAAAACAGTCCTGGGTTTTATGGAGGAAAAACTAGCTCTGCCCAATATATATTCCCCTGCCCGGTGCCTTCTGGGGGAAATGGGGGAGGAGGAGATGAGCAATTCTAGGAAAAACTTACTGAGGATACTGTTTTGCTATGCCAAAAAGGCTATAGCAATTAAATGGAAGGACTCGGAGCCTCCCACAATCCAGCTCTGGATAGAACTGGTTAACAGAGCACTTCCATTATTTAAGCTCACATATATGTCTAGGGGTTGCCCCAAGAAATTTGGGAAGATATGGTCGGGGTGGAGGATCAGTCTCAGGGGATATTGTGGTATAAGATACAGGTGGGCCCCTAACCCGTTCACCTTCAAGTCGGAAGTGGGTGTGATATTTACAAAAAGGTGGTTGAAGCAAAACTTATAGTACAAAATTCAGAGGAGGGAAGAACTGCCTCCTTATAATTCGGATAGGAGTGATGGTGGCTGTGACAGCAATATAAACTTTTTTTTTTTCTTTTGTTTGTTGTTTGTTCTATGACCACAGATGATGTGTATCAATGAGGGGGTGCATTGGAACCTACTCCTTACTCTTAGGGAAAAGAAATAAGTTAGAGAAAAGATACCAAAAATGTATGTGTACATATGGTTATACAAAATAATATACTGTTGTTAACGAGATGTTGGATGGAGATGTACGTAGGCAAATATCCAATGTATTTCTAATGTCTGCGCCCTCGTAACCTGATGTATTGTGGTTTTGCTTGTGTATGTTTGTAAAACTCAATAAAATTTACCTTTGAAAAAAAAGAATGAACCCTGAGGTGGAGCAGCTTATTACTGCTGCTGTTTGTGTGGGTGGGATGTGTACTGTGCCAATCACATGGGATGAATAGGAGAGGAGGGTCAGAAGGGATTGGTGCAGTACGCATCCTGCCCACAGAAGCAGCTGCAGTAATAAGATGCTCCAACTCGGGCTTCTTCTTTAGCCCCTGATAAAAATGGGGGGGGGGGGGGCTGGGAACCATAGGGTGAGGGAGAATGAGGTAAAGGGGGAAACTACTAGGAGATGGGGGAAGGGTAGAGGAGGACTTAAAATGAAACTGGGAGATCCTGGTGAGTATAGGGATACAGAAGGAGGAGGATTTGTGCTAACATGAGGGAAAGGGGAAGGGAGGCAAATAGATGGAGGTCAAGGGGCTGAAGAAGAATAGATTCCGGCCATTTGCAATTTTTGTGTATGGGGGGGGGGGGGGCGACACACACCTATGTGAAGGGGGTAGAGGATCATCAAAGGGGGAAATGGAGTAAGAGGGAGTGGGATACCAAGGGTCGGGGGGGG
>BLSH010045480.1:82958-95496 GCA_018402905.1 Glandirana rugosa | reverse complement strand
GAAGGTGAAGTGCCTCCAGAGAAGAAGACTGGGAGGGGAGTGAGGGAACTAGTGAGGAACTATTGTTGGGGAAGTGTCTGGAATAGAATCTCAGTCAGCCGGGAAGAAGCTATAAATTAGCAGAGCTGCTAAATGTTGGCAAACCGGCTGGCTTAGAGAAGGTAGCAAGGGTTAACTAGGACCTAAGAGGGAAGCAGTGTGACAGGCAAAGATGGATGGATCTGTATCTGTGTAAGGATGAGAGAGCAGGACGGGATAGTGGCTGAGGCGGGGAGGAAGATTCCGGGTAGGGAGAGAGCACATTGAAGACAGCTGGAGATGTAAGAAACAGATAACAGAACTGACCTGCAGGAACTGCAAAAGAGCGACCACAGCCAGGGGAACTGTTGGCAGTACAGTGACTGCTGGGAGTGGGAGGAAACTTCAAGATCCCTTCATGCACCTAGGACCCCTGGGCAGTTCATAGAGGTGCCTGTACATTAAGACAGCCTTAGCTCACTCCAGACACATCCACCTGTTTTCCTGCAGCGCCCGGCGGGACAGGAAAGCACTGGGACACACACGGGGGGGGGGAATTATATGTGCAACAGACAGGGAGGCAGATCAGTGTGATGTGACAAGTACAGGAACGATGCCGTGTGTGTCTCTCCCTCCAGGTATTCAGCTGCTGGAGGGAGAGACGCACGCGGCATCGTTCCTGTACTTGTCACACCACACTGATCCGCCTCCCTGTCTGGGCCCCCGGTGTGCCCGGCCCCCTACAGGAGGGCTGGTGGTCCCCCCCCATCAGCGGCCATGATGGAACATATTGGCCTTGGGACCTCCATGCTTTATTGGATTTCTACTCTCTGTTCACGACCCTCTGCCACTGTAAAAGTCAAAGAAACCAAGTCATAATTTTTTGGACATATCGAACGGGACATGGCAGGGCTGCCCCCTCTCTCCCCTTATATTTATGCTGACATTGGAACCCTTCCTCTGCACGGTCCGTGATGATCCCAACATCACCGCTTATTGTAAATCCTCGGGAGACCACTAATGACCTGGTATTTTTTCTTAGGGACCCACTTACCTCCCTACTAAACCTCCTATAGGCTCTACAGACATATTGGACTATGTCCCATTTCAAAATTAACTTTGGAAAATCCTCTGCTCTTAACGTCTCTGCAGACCTGGACATGATCCGAAGTCTCCAGCCTTCTTTTCCCTTCTAATGGGCACCTACGGCGATTAAATACCTAGGCACCAACATCACTTCTGACCTGTTCAAACTATATGAAACCGGTTTTGAGCCACTTCTTATCAAACTGAAAGAAGACTTGATGCACTGGCATTCCTTAACCCTGACATGGTTCGGCTGTTGCAATGCTCTCAAAATGACAGTGCTCCCTTGAATCCTCTTTCCCATATGGCTCCCTTCTCTTTTCTTTTGCACTATTGGTTCACAGTTCCAGAAATTTGTCTGGTCACATCAGAAACCACGTCAGACATTGCAAAGTCTATCACTACTGAGGGTCTCTGGGGACCTCACTCTCCCAGATATTCGGGCTTAGTATAGGGCCACATATCTCACCAGGATTGTGGATTGGCATTGCCATGGGGAGGCCAAGCTCTGGGTCTCCATGGAATTGGAGAGCTCTCAGGGTATTGCTTTGAGTTGGCCTTGGATATCTTAGTCCATACCTAGATAGCTGTGTGTGCATCCTACCTTTGACAGTACTTTACAGTTCACACGGGAAACGTTTCAAAACTCTTCAATTTCTCCTCTTCCCTCACCTGATTCCCATCTCCGGTAATCTCAAATTCACTCCAGGTCTTCATAGTGGCCAGTTTCTTAGTCTTAAATCTCAAGGCTATACTCATGTTAACAGGGACCTTGATTTCTCTTCACTCAGCCTGTCTTATTGACCCTCCTCTGGACTTTTGGGGTGGCTTTGAACTGCGCAATTTTCTACGACGTTGTTCCCATACCCCAGGTATTTTTCGCCCGTTTACATGTTCTGAATCACTATGTCACAAAGGGGAACCGATACGTCATTCCCTCTCTTTGCTATATTCTTGCCTGATTCACCATGGAGAAGAACATGTTCCTCCATTTCTCGCTAAATGGGAAACCAATCTGGGTCTGAGCCTTACTCCTGTCCAAAGACTAAAGATTCTCCATTTTGCTCAAAAGTCATCCATTGCAACACGGGTACAGGAGACTAGTTATAAGATCCTCACCAGATGGTACAGAGTCCCCACCCAACTTCACAGTATGGGTGGTACTGTGATCCACGTTTTCTGGGAATGTCCTAAAATCCAACAGTTTTGGCAAGATGTAACCTCTATCATTAAACAACTTATGGCGGTCGACCTGCATGCTAACCCTGTGGCCTGTTTATTGCATTTAATGGAACAACCCGTTAAAAAATACAAATCCTCCCTCACAATGCAATTCCAAAATGCTGCTAAGGCCTGCATTCCGCTTCACTGAAGAGATGCTGAACCACCTACGAAAGCTCTGTGGTTCGTTAAAGTCAACAACATACAAGACATGGAAGAACTGACAGCCACACTATGTAACACAGAAGAGGTGTGTTCTGAAACCTGGAGGCCGTGGAATTATTTTGTGTATACCGAACCTCTGATAGAGAAGACAGGAGATTCTGGCGCACAGGGGGGCAGGAGGGCTGGTACGGATGCAGATGGTGTTGTGAGGATTCTCCAGGAGCTCATACAGACAGAAGAGTGATGATGCAGGCCAGGTCGGTAACAGGCTGGCTAGTGTGGTACAACAGAGCAGGCAAGCGGGCAGTCTGGTGCAGGCAGGGTCGTTAACAGGCAGGCAGCTGAGTTACAAGAGGGTCAGGCAGAAGCGTGGTCGTAGACAGGCAGAGGGTCGGTGCAGGCAGAGTTCAATCACAGGTCAGGCAAGCCGGGTCACAGATACAGGAAGTCTTAGCAAACCAGGTCACGGGAACACACTGAAACGCTGTCTAATGGACAGCACTTGCTTCCTGGTGCTGTCCTGCTTAAATGGTCGCTATTGGCACGCGCACAGGGGAAGCCAGAAACGGCCAGGAAGTCTATTTTCCTAACATTGCCCCCCCCCCCCCAAGGGGCAGCCTCCGGATGCCCAAACAGGCTCTCTTGGTTGGGTTCCTGATCAGGGCTTCCGCATGTAAATTCTCTTCAGGTTCATAGCCCTTCCATTTGACCAGGTACTGGATGGTGCCACCTTTCCTCCTGCAATCCAGAATGGACTCCACCTCAAATTGCTCCATTCCGTCAACCAATACTGGTGCTGGTGGGCCTGTCTGCCGATCTTGGAAGGGGTCAGAGACCTTAGGCTTTAACAAAGACATGTGGAAGACCAGGTGGATGCGGAATGACTCAGGCAGTTCCAGTTCGTAGGCTACCTTGTTGACTTTTCCTTTGATGGGGAAGGGTCCTATGAACCTAGGACCAAGTTTCTTGGATGGGCATGCCAATCTTAAGTTGAGGGTGGATAGGCATACCTGATCACCCGGCTCCAGGTTTAGTTTGCCATGCCTTTTCTTGTTATAAGTCTCTTTATTGGCTGCCTGTGTTCGTGCCATTGTCTCCTGCGGGAGTTTGTTATTGGAGATGAAGAAGTCCAATAAGCCAGTCACAGCTGGCACTGAGTTTTCTGGGCAGGCGTTGGACAAGAAGGCGGGATGGTAGCCATAGTTGGCAAAGAAGGGTGATTGCAGGGTGGCCAAGTGGACCGAGTTGTTATATGCAAACTCTGCCAGCGGTAGGAGCGTAACCCAGTCGTCCTGGGAGAACGACGGGAAGCAGCGTAGGTACTGTTTTAGAGTCTGGTTGGTACACTCCGTCTGGCCGTTCGTCTGGGGATGATATGCGGAAGACAGGGACAGGCCGATCTTTTCGGGGACTTGCACAAAGACCTCCAGAACTTGGACGTGAATTGCACGCCATGGTCGGACACCACATCTGTTGGAATCCCGTGTAACCAGACAATTTCTTTAATGAATATTTTGGCCGTCTCTGCGGCCGAAGGTGTGCCTTTCATAGGCAGAAAGTGGGCCATCTTGGAGAGTCTATCCACTACCACAAAGATGGTAGAGCAGCCTTCGGAAGGGGGTAACTCCACAATGAAGTCCATGGATATGTGGCTCCAGGGCCTCTCCGGGACAGGTAAAGGTTTAAGAAGGCCCCATGCCCAAGTCTTACTCCCCTTGCACCGACTGCAGGTAGTGCATGATCCCACATAGAACTTACAGTTCTCTCCAACTCGGGGCCACCAGAACGTGCGCTGCACTAGTTCCAAGGTCTTGCGTGCCCCGAAGTGCCCAGCGAGGCGGTGGTCATGGCAGAGGTCCAAGACTGCAGTTTGCAGGTGTTCTGGTACAAAGATCTTGGTACCATGCCAGAGCAACCCGTCCTTGAGCTGCAGAGGTGTTCCCGGGAGGGGGTTTGGCCCCATGGAAGCTTTCCGGATCCGTGACAGCAAATCCTCCTGCAACAACAAGAAGTTTCCTGGAGACAGTATGGTGTCAGGAGATACTGGGGTTTCAGGCATGTTGAACATACGTGACAAGGAGTCTGGTTTGATGTTCTTCGACCCAGGCCTGTAAGTAATGTGGAAAGTAAATCGGGCAAAGAATAGCACCCATCTGGCTTGGCGTGGTTTCAGCCTCTTCGCAAATTCTCAGGTATTCCAGGTTACGGTGATCAGTATAGATGAGGATTGGATGCGCTGCCCCCTCTAAGAGATACTGCCATTCTTCCAGAGCGGCTTTGATAGCAAGGAGATCACAGTCTCCTACATCATAGTTCCTTTCAGCGGGGGATAGCTTGGGTGAGAAAAATGCCACTGGGTGCAGCAGCGCTTTAGTACCCTGCCTTTGAGAAAGAATAGCCCCGACTGCCACCTCAGATGCGTCAACTTCCAGAACATAGGGTAGAGCGGGGTCCAGGAAGGTGCGGGGCTGCAAGCTGAGATAAAGTTCGCAGGCACAGCAGAATGCTCTGAACTTCCTACGGGTCCCCCGTTCTGGCAAGGGCACTGTGGGTTCCGTTGAAAGCTGACAAGCCCCCGATGGGGCAAGAGAGGCACATTCCAGGAGCTGGCACTCGAGCTGGGTGTAGCCGGCTTGCAGGTGTTGCACGGCTTGAGAGAGACCGTCCAAATGCTGACAGAGTTCATGCAGCGGAGAGGGCCCCTGCTCAGACTCAAACATGGCTGTCCGTTTCTGTCACATTCCTGGTGATGGAGTTTGATTGTGCAGCGGGCAACCTCTCTTACGGCCCTGGTTCAGGAACCCCGATAGAGAAGCCCGGAGATTCTGGAGCACAGGGGAGCATGAGGGCTGGTACGGATGCAGATGGTGTTGTGAGGATCCTCCAGGAGCTCGTACAGACAGAAGAGTGGTGATGCAGGCAGGGTCGGTAACAGGCTGGCTAGTGTGGTACAAGGGAGCAGGCAAGCGGGTAGTCGGGTGCAGGCAGGGTCATTAACAGACAGGCAGCTGAGGTACAAGAGGGTCAGGCAGAAGTGTGGTCGTGGACAGGCAGAGGGTCGGTGCAGGCAGAGTTCAATCAAAGGTCAGGCAAGCCGGGTCACAGATACAGGAAGTCTTAGCAAAACAGGTCACGGGAACACACTGAAACCCTGTAGAACGGACAGCACTTGCTTCCTAGTGCTGTCCTGCTTAAATGGCCACTATTGGCGCTATTGACGCGCGTGAAGGCGCGCGAACACACACGGGAAGCCAGAAACTGCCAGGAAGTCTATTTTCCTAACACCCACTATCCCTTTAAACCTAGTCGGTCCTACATCCACGTTTCTTTTTCTTTGTGTTTCCTCCCTTGTCCTGTTCGCCCTTCCTCTGCTCCACTCTTTCTCCTTCCTCCCTGTTCCTTCTAATTTCAGATTCCTAGATAAGTGGAACCCCCTTGATCCCTCAAGGTCTTCCACCTGCCTGCACACATGATCCTGCCATGTGTGCCTTTTCCTGTTTAAATGCCATTTGTTCTTTGTTCACCTACAAAATAAGTAAGCAGTACTATATATGCTTCAGTCGTGGTATTGGATTGTCTTATTAAATACCCCTTCTGAGATCGTTGTTTTAGTGCTCTTTGTTAGCCGTTCCTATGTTAGAGTTTCTATTGATGACGTACACAGATGTATCTCCCTAATGTCTGCATTTTATATGACTATTTATACAAATAAAGGAATTACAAAAAAAAATGTAAAGTTATTTTTTTTCTTTATAAATGTCAGTTTTGCTGCAGGAGGTTCTATACATGGTACAGATGCGCCATGCCAAAATAATTTTTAGTTTTTTTTTTTTTATTTTAATTTTCCAATTGTGTAAAAAGGGAGGGCAAGAGTCAGATGAGAGTGAGGGTCATAAACCAAGTATTTTGAAATGTTTGGTCTTTTTTCCTTTATATAGTGAGTATTTAAAAAAAAACACTGGTTAATAAATACCATCGAAACAAAACTTTATTTGTCTAAAAAACTCATACAAAATTAGTTTTGGCACAGTGGCATGTGACGGAACAATTGTCAGTCAAAATATCACAGCACTGAAAACTAAAGAATGACCTGGTAATAAAGGGGTATATAGAGGCTGATACTGGAGTGGGCAGTTAAATAGGGAAGGGTTGGGGCCTTTTTTTGGGGTTTTAATACTGTGTCTCCACTGGGATATACCTTCCCTTTCTGTCATCATAGTGAGCCTGGAAGTCATGGGGAATCTCTCCAACATAGACATTGATAGTGATAGAACTCTGACAGAAGCTCTACCCCTTTCCTATTCATACAAAATGAAAATGGTCTGGAGTTCCACTTTAGAAGATCAGTGGCCATGATCATATGCCAACATGAATGTGTAAATGCTCACATCACTTGCAAGTATTATTCAATGCATAACGTCCTCAAAGACAACAATTAAAGTACGGTCATATTCTGACAAGTACTATGCACATACTTGTCCCAAGCCAATAGCTCTCCTAGTCAAAAAAGGATGAGGCTGACAACCCTAAAATATGCACCTTTTAAAAACAATTCAACAATAACAGGTCTCGGATTTATATCCTGGCGAGTTCCTTTGAAGCTGAGAAGATCTGAAATAAACTAGCTGACTCATGTCTATGTGTAATTTGTAGAGTAGGAAGTGGTTTTCCAAATGTTTTATTAACTCATAGCTGATGTCTAATTCTACTAATCTTAAACCTCTGGTGATGACAAAGCTAGATGTCAATGCCATAATAAGTTTTCCTCCTTTGTGTTTTCTGATAGTAGTCCTCTTTATTGAATGCAGTATGAGGTTACATTTGCAAATAAACATTGAAAAAAACTACATTTTAATTAGCGAGTTATCTTTTTTTTTTTTCTTTAATATTGACTTCGCCATGGGAAAAAGCACATGTACAGTGCCTTGAAAAAGTATTCACACCCCTTGAAATTTTCCACATTTTATCATATTACAACCAAACACGTAAATGTATTTTATTGGGATTTTATGTTATACACCAGCACAAAGTGGCACATAATTGTGAAGTGGAAGGAAAATGATAAATACTCTTAAACATGTTTTACAAATAAATATCTGAAAAGTATGGCGTGCAATTCTATTCAGCCCCCTTTACTCTGATACCCCTAACTAAAATGTAGTGGAACCAATTGCCTTCGGAAGACACCTAATTCATAAATTGAGTCCACCTGTGAGTAATTTAATCTCAGTATAAATACAGCTGTTCTGTGAAGCCCTCAGAGGTTTTTTAGAGAACCTTAGTGAACAAACAGCATCATGAAGGCCAAGGAACACACCAGACAGGTCAGGGATAAAGTTGTGGAGATGTTTAAAGCAGGGTTAGGTTATAGAAAAAAATCCTAAGCTTTGAACATCTCACAGAGTACTGTTCAATTCATCATCTGAAAATGGAAAGAGTATGGCACAACTGCAAACCTACCAAGACATGACCGCGTCCACCTAAACTGACAGGCTGGGCAAGGAGCGCATTAACAGAGAAGCAGCCATGAGGCTCATGGCAACTCTGGAGGAGCTGCAGAGATCCACAGCTCAGGTGGGAGAATCTGTCCACAAGACAACTATAAGTCATGCACTCCACAAATATGGCCTTTATGGAAGAGTGGCAAGAAAAAAGCCATTGCTGAAAGAAAGTCATAATAAGTCCCATTTGCAGTTTGCGAGAAGCCATGTGGAGGACACAGTAAACACATGGAAGAAGGTGCTCCGGTCAGATGAGACCAAAATTGAACTTTTTGGCCTAAAAGCAAAACGCTCTATGTGGTGGAAAACTAACATTGCACATCACCCTAAATACACCATCCCCACCGTGAAACATGGTGGTGGCAGCATCATGTTGTGGGGAAGATTTTCTTCAGCAGGGACAGGGAAACTGGTCAAAGTTGATGGGAAGATGGATGGAGCCAAATACAGGACAATCTGTAGAAAACTTGTTAGAGTCTGCAAAAGACTTGCGACTGGGGCAGAGATTCCCCTTCCAGCAGGACAACGGCCCTAAACATACAGCCAGAGCTACAATGGAATGGTTTAGATCAAAGCATATTCATGTGTTAGAATGGCCCAGTCAAAGTCCAGACCTAAATCCAATTGATAATTTGTTACAAGACTTGAAAATTGCTGTTCACAGATGCTCTCCATCCAATCTGACAGAGCTTGAACTATTTTGCAAACAAGAATGGGCAAAAATATTACTTGTAGCCATGTGCTCCCTTGGGAGGGGCTGGTAGTTGTGGTTCACCTTATAGCTGCCCTCAATCCCACCATATCTCACACATCCGAAGTCACTGAACAGGCCGGCTCTTGTTTTTGTTTTATTTAGGGAATTTAACTTGGATGGGGAAAAGGGGTGACTGTGGGATGCCCAAAGAATTGGTTACAGGACCATCTATATACACGACCGCATATACACTTTACTTCCTCCTGCACTTGACTTGCAGACTATTGCTCCTTCACTTCTCTCCAGCATTTCTCTTGTAGACTATTGCTCCTTCACTTCTCTCCAGCACTTCTCTTGGTTTCCTGACCTGAAGGGAAATATATCAGGCTCACTCCATTCCTTTCTCTTCATCACAGCTAGCACATGGTGAGGCCTGCACTCTGTCAGCAGGACCTCCGGACCACCCGTTACAGGCCAGGGTCAACAACCTCTCAAAGCGTAGCTTAGTACGTTGGTGCTAGCTGGACCTTTGATGGACTACAACTTCCAGCCCATCCCTCTTCCAGGTCACACCGACCTGCTTTCCTCCCAGTGACACTCCTTGATACTTTAAAGTGTTCTCAGTAGCACCTCTGCTGTTCTCCTACTCCCTTGTGCTGCTCCAGGAATCAACTCCACTCCTGGCTGCACCCGAGTCTCCAGGCCTCAAGGTCACCCCCCCAGACTGGGGGAAGTGACACCTCCTCATCCACCCCCCTTTCCAGAGCCGTATCTGCTCAAAAGGGGAGGAAACTGCAAGGGGTGTTCCTTCCTTCCATCTCCATCCACTCCCTGAGCCACTCCCCAGCTCAGATCAAAACATTCACCTACATCTACAGTCAGGCCTGACTAAATTATGCCTCTCCTAGCAAAAAGACCTCACAAACAGCGGCTACACTTTGGGGGAGCTACATAGTCTGTAGATGTGCAAAGTTGGTAGAGATATACCCAAAAAGACTTGCAGCTGTAATTGCAGTGAAAGGTGGTTCTACAAAGTATTGACCCAGGAGGGCTAAATACAACTACATTTACATTTTTGGTTTTAACATGGCAAAATGTGGAAAATTTCAAGGGATATGAATACTCAAGGCACTGTAGTTCATCTCCCTAGGTGCCTTGTAACATTTGCTGCAATGTCAGACAGGGAGCTCCCTTTTGGCACATCACTACCTGACACTGCAACTAGCAAGGAAACGGCTGCTTAGCTTTGTAACACCTGTCTCTGGCTCCCAGTACTTCCCTGATGCAGGTAATGGCAAGAGTAATGCAGAGGGAGGTGATGTGTGTTGGTGCTTGAAAGCAGATATTGTTAGAAGAGGCATCTTAAACCTTCACAACCCAAGCATCTTCAAAAGGCTTCTAATGAGGATGTGTTGTAAATTGCCATGACATAAATTATCTCAGAGCATCTTACAGAATATATTTTTGTGAAGCTAGGGGTCTTTTTCTACATTTACATACAGCTGAAGTACAAAGACTTACGTTTCTTACAATCTCTACAGTTCTTTCTGTAATAGAGTTGCTTTCATAAAGACAGGGCTAGTGCAAGGATTTTTGACACCCTAGGTGAAACCTCATTTTGCTCTGCCCCTGACTCCACCCCCATTGCCCTGTCCATGTATACGATGGTGGTGGCGTAAGTGGAGATTTTTGCAGCGCCTCTCTACCTATTTCTTTAGCCGTGGTCCACAGGCCCGCACCTGGGCCTCTGGACCCGACCTAAAGACAAATAATGGTGGCACTGACTCGCTTCCTCATGTCAGCTGTGGTCTGCAGGTATATGGACAGGCTACGGTAGTATATGAACAGGCTGGGGTTGTATATCAACAGGCTGGGGTATTATTTGGACAGGCTGGGGTGGTATATGGACAGGCTGGGGTAGTATATGGACAGGGGCTGGGCGCCCTGGATGGCAGTGCTCCCTAGGCGGCCACCTACTCTGCCTTGTGGTAGAGCTGGCCCTGCATAAAGAGGTGTTACTCTAATTTATAATACAATACTGATTATGTGTACCCCAAAGGTACCTACTTTACAGTTCAACTTTGAGTTCAAAGGGCTAATATGACACATTAGCCCTCCTAGCAGAAACATACATCAGAAATATACAGTATCTCAGCAAAGTGAGTACATCCCTCACATTTTTGTAAATATTTTATTAAACCTTTTCATGTGACAACGCTGAAGAAATTACACTTTGGTACAATGTAAAGTAGTGAGTGTACAGCTTGTATAACAGTCTAAATTTGCTGTCCCCTCAAAATAACACAACACACAGCCATTAATGTCTAAACCACTGGCAACAAAAGTGAGTACACCCCTAAGTGAAAATGTCCAAATTGGGCGCAATTAGCCATTTTCCCTTCCCGGAGCCATGTGACTCTTTAGTGTTACAAGGTCTCAGGTGTGAATGGGGAGCAGGTGTGTTACATTTGGTGTTATTGCTTTCACTCTCTCATACTGGTCACTGGAAGTTCAACATGACACCTCATGGCAAAGAACTCGCTGAGGATCTTAAAAAAAGAATTGCTGCTCTACATAAAGATGGCCTAGGCTATAAGAAGATTGCCAAGACCCTGAAACTGAGCTGCAGCATGGAGGCCAAGACCAAACAGCGGTTTAACAGGACAGGTTCCACTCAGAACAGGCCTCGCCATGGTCGACCAAAGAAGTTGAGTGCACATGCTCAGCATCATATCCAGAGGTTGTCTTTAGGAAATAGATGTATGAGTGCTGCCAGCATTGCTGCAAAGGTTGAATGGGTGGGGGGTCAGCCTGTCACTGCTCAGACCATATGCCCCACACTGGATCAAATTGGTCTGCATGGCTGTGGTACCAGAAGGAAGCCTCTTCTAAAGATGATGCACAAGAAAGACGGCAAACAGTTTGCTGAAGACAAGCAGAATAAGGACATGGATTACTTGAACCATGTGCTTTGGTCTGATGAGACCAAGATAAACTTATTTGGTTCAGATGGTGTCAAGCGTGTGTGTCGGCAACCAGGTGAGGAGCACAAAGACAAGTGTGTCTTCCCTACAGTCAAGCATGGTGGTGGGAATGTCATGGTCTGGGCTGCTTAAGTGCTGCCAGCACTAGGGAGCTACAGTTCATTGAGGGAATCATGAATGCCAACATGTACTGTGACATACTGAAACAGAGCATGACCCCCTCTCTTCAGAGACTGGGCTGCAGGGCAGTATTCCAACATGATAACAACCCCAAACACACCTTCAAGAAGACTACTGCCTTGCTAAAGAAGCTGAGGGTAAAGGTGATGGACTGGCCAAGCATGTCTCCAGACCTAAACCCTATTGAGCATCTGTGGGACATCCTCAAACAGAAGGTGGAGGAGCGCAAGGTCTCTAACATCCACCAGCTCCACAATGTCGTCATGCAGGAGTGAAAGAGGACTCCAGTGGCAACCTTTGAAGCTCTGGTGAACTCCATGCCCAAGAGGGTTAAGGCAATGCTGGAAAATAATGGTGGCCACACAAAATATTGACACTTTGGGCCATTGGGAGAACCCGTACCTCAAGTGGTCTCGAAGTTTCCAACGGTGACCTCAGGAGAAAGTGAGGACGTACTGCTGTAACACCTCGACCACCTACAATCTCTGGAACGCGAGGAGGTGGAAGACAAACTCCTACAGGGTGTCTACGAGTTATCCCAAATCCAGACCTCTGTACGAACCGGTCAGGTAGTGGAAATGGGAGTCGAAGAAATCGTTCCGTCATCAGAAGAACTTCCACACAAACCCCAACAATAGTACAACCTTATGACGGGACGTCGGGTCAGAGACTTCTCTCCCCCAGTACGA
>BLSH010045480.1:11478-36557 GCA_018402905.1 Glandirana rugosa | reverse complement strand
ATCCATTGCTCAATAAAGCAAAGTTGAGGACGGAGCTTAGTCTTATCTACAGCAAGGATGAATTCAGGAATTGTCGTGGTGCTGTGCACCTATTCCAGGTATTTATGGAGAACAATCTTGAAAAAGTCTTTGGAGAGACTGTCGCCTTGCTGAAGATCCTCATCACCACCCCCATGACCACAGCAGAAGCTGAGAGGTGTTTCTCAACATTGAAGAGGATTAAGACTTTTCTAAGAAATAGCATGACCCAGGACAGGCTGAATGCATTGGCCATGCTGTCCATGGAAAAGCGACTGGTCAGTGAAATACCTGACTTCAACCAGAGGGTCATTGAGAAATTTGCAAGCCAGAAGGAAAGGAGAGCAAAGTTTATTTACAAATAGTATGACAGGTGTCAATGATACTATTTGGACTTATTCACCCTTTACTCTGAATCTGAGTTTTTTTTGTTTGTTTGTTTGAACAATAAAGTTTGTTTAAAAAAAAAAAAAATTGTTTGATTCATGGTACATTTATTGCATTCTTTAACAGTTGACCTAAACATTACCATTTTCAATATTTTATCCACCAGTAATAATCACCTGATAGAAGACTATTTACAGTGTTACATTACTAACAGTTTAATTTTTCCATTTGATTGCGCACCCAAAAATTGTGTGCACCAGCCGCCACTGTCAGGAGGAGTCCTAACACAGTCAAATCTATAATGGGCGGGGCTTACAGGAAATGGGAGTGGTCAAAAAGAGGGCGGAGTCTGGCGCCCCCCCATCCAAAAATTTCACCAGCCGCCACTGGTCTCAGAGCAGGTGGTGAGTGAAATTGCATGGGGGGGGATGAAAGTATTTGCCCAGGGTCCAATCAATATTAAAGACGGCCCTGATGCCCATGGTCCTAAGGGGGGCTGCAAGGCCTTTTCTGTGTGGAGGAGAACTCAACTCACATTCATCCATCTGCCAATTACATTATATCATCGCATCTCCTTGTTGGAAAACATAGCTGAGCGCAGGAGGATTGTCTTTAGGTTAATGTTCTCTGTAATTGTTTTTGATAAATTACATAAAAAATTACTTTACCAAATTTTGCTGCATTTCATTATTTTTTGAATGTTTGTGTGCAATATATTTTGTGTGTTCAATAACATACACTTTACCTTAGTGTGATAATCAATCTTTCAGTCAGTGAGATACTCCTCCGATACGATGTGTTCTGTCTCTCAAGATGAATGGAAACCAGACCAAGCAATTCATCAAAACTGTTGAAAAAGTAATATATGAGATAATTTACTGTATTCAAAATAACAAATATCAACCAATGGTAGTTGCACACACATTAAACCCTTTGTGCCAACCATAAACCCTAAGCATTAAAAGTCTATCAACCCTAACCCCAACGCACACATTAACCCCTTTGTGCCAATACTAACCAGGGCCAGATTAAGAGCATCATAGGTCTGGTGCTGAGGTATTTGGTGGGCCTTTTTTGTGAATAAATAAAATGAAAACAAACTATTTTTGTTTAAATAAATTATTAAAACAAATTAAATTAAATAGAGATGGGGTAAGGGTGGATGAGAGGGGGGGGGGTGAGAGAGAGTAGGGTAAGAGACGGGAGAGAGAGAGGGTGCCTCTGGGTAGCTTAAGTAAAGTAATAATGTGGCTCTTGTAGCGTGCCATGGCAGCCTGTGGGTGGGTCCACAATGGGGTAAGATTGTAAAGTGCTTAAAGGGGCATAGTTAAACAATACAAAAGCCTTCTTGTGTTCATAAAATATACTGAAATTGCCACCCTGCAAGCCAGAGTCTCAGGGACATATACAAACCTCAGCACAATCATTATTTTAAAAATGAAACACTGCCATTTGATTTTATTTACACTGAAAATAGTGAGCTAACACTCCAAACTGTAATCCTTTCTCTGTTACCTCTGGACATCCCCTTCCCCCATATGCTCACCTTTGCAGTACAGACTGATGGCAGGCTCAGTGACAGTGACAGGCAGGGCATGTTTACATCCCCAATGTCAGCAGCATCCAGCAGTGGTGATGATATACCTATGAATATTACCCACGATTTACATATCAATGCCGCCTGCCACCAATGCTGGGACAAGACCATCCAGTGCCCAAGGCAAGATATCAAGCTGCACCCCCCCCACACACACATACCATAGAGAGAGGGGAAGGGTTGGCAAGTGGGTGTTGGGATGGGTAAGGTGGGGTGCATGAGGTGGAAGGTAGGTGCTGTGACCTGGAGGGTGAGAGATGCATGGCACAAAGGCAGTGTAATGAAATGGATAGGAGGGAAGTTCTGGAAGAGGTAAAAGATGGGTGGACTAGAGGTGTTAGGATCAGCATCTTCTGGCATTCGCGTGTGCCAAATGGCACATTTAAGCACACTGCTCCCTGTAGCAGATGCTGTCGGTTCTACAGTGTTCCTGTGACCCCGTGCCATACTCTGAGAGACTGTTCCTGTGCCTGTGACCCCGGCTTGCCTTGGACTTTGCTGATTTCTGCCTGCCCTGACCCCTGTCTACGACTACTCTCTTGCCTGATCCACCTGTACCTCGCTGCCCGCACATTGCCGACCCTGCCTGCACCTGACTGCTCCATTTGCACCTCCTAGCCAGCCAGTTGCTGACCCGGACCGAACGACTACTCTGCTGCTCAGCACAAGCTCTAGCGGACCATCACGCACCTCCAAGTGATCCAGTCCAGCCCTCGTGCCCCCCTGTGCTCCTGAACTCCCTGTTTGCACTATTAGGGATTCTCAAACCAGAGCCGCAAGAGACGTGAACCCCTGCATAAGTCAGACTCGTCCGCCAGGTACGTGACAGCAACCGACAGCCATGCCCGAGTCTGCGCAGGGGACCTCTCCCATGGACGAGCTGTGCGTGCACCTTGCAGGGCTCACCCGAGCCATCCAGACCCTGCAGGACGACTACACCCATCTGGAAGAAAGAGTACAGGAACTTGCTACTTCAGTACCGAGCGGGTCAAGCTCTCTGGATACCCGCACCATGGTCACACTGTCGAATGAACCTCCAGGTGCCCATGCCTGAACGCTTTTCAGGAGACCGCGGGAAGTTCCGGGCTTTCCACACCTCTTGTGACCTGTATTTTACACTTCAGCCCGGACTTTCTCACTGGAAGCCACCAAAGTGGGGTTTGTGGTCTCTCTCCTTCGGGAAGGTCCACAAGCCTGGGCCCACCGCCTCCTGGAGCGGAAACCCCCCGAGACCACCAGACTGGGCCGGTTCTTCCAAGCAATGGCCCAATGCGTGGCCGAGAGATCCGCCGGGCCAGGCCGCCCGACCAAGACACCACCCGGAGTCTCCAGCTACCCGGTCCCAAGCCCAGCTGCTTCCTCTCTGGACCAATCAGGATCCATGCAAACCAGGCTTCCACGCCCGCCTCTTACTCCCGATGAGCGCCTGAGACGCATGTCCCGGAACTTGTGCCTATATTGTGGGGGCCCCGGGCACCTGATAAGGAACTGCCCCACCAAGGTGGGTAGAGGCACCACCAACTCCACAGATGGCCTGATGTACTTGCCTAGCGACAAGGCCCACCTGGTGCTTCCGGTCTCCCTCCAGCTTCCCAGTGGGACCATCCCGGTGCAGGCTATCCTCGATTCGGGCGCATGTAGCTGCTTCATGGACCTTGCCTTCGCAGCGCATCACCAGGTCCCGCTCCAACCTAAAGAACATCCCATGGTCGTCCGGCTAGCCGATAGGTCGAACATCAAATCGGGCACGGTCACCCAGGAGACCACCCCTGTGTTCATCACCACCGAAGGGGGAGACCCGAGTTTCTGTTGCCGGACGCCATTGCGTCCCCTCTGTACCCAGTCATTTTGGGCCTCCCCTTGCTCCTGACTCACAATCCCCAGATTGACTGGGCAACGGGCAAAGTGGCGTTCTCCTCCTCTTACTGCTAGCATTGCCTCCCTTAGCGGGCGGAGAACCCCTCAGCCATGCTCAGCCTGGATTTAGACGTGGATCCAGAATCCCATGTGGTTGTTCCCGCACCCTACCATGAGTACCTAGACATCTTCAGTAAGAAGGGGGCTGACGTCCTCCCTCCGCATCGGTCCTACGATTGTCCGATTGACCTCCTACCGGGAGCAGAGGTTCCGCTCGGCTGGATAGTTCCCCTTTCTGAAGTGGAATTAGCCACCCTAAAAACCTACTTGGACGAAAACCTGAAGAAGGGCTTCATCCGGCCATCCACCTCACCGGCCGGGGCCGGAATCTTCTTCGTAGAAAAGAAGGACCATTCCCTCTGGCCCTGTATAGACTATTGGGAGCTCAATCGGATCACTATCAAGAACCGGTATCCCTTGCCCCTGGTCCCAGAGCTCTTCCAGAGGCTAGGTACTGAAACTGTCTTCAATAAGCTGGACTTACGCGGGGCTTACAACCTCATCTGCATCCGTGAAGGGGATGAGTGGAAGACCGCCTTCCGGATGCGGTTCGTACATTATGAATACCTTGTCATGCCCTTCGGGTTGTGTAATGCCCCAGCAACCTTCCAGCACCTAGTGAACGATATCTTCTGGGACTTTTTGGATCAGTTCCTAGTCGTATATCTGGACGACATCTTAATTTTCTCTCCCTCTCTGGAAGAGCATCGGAGGCATGTCAAGAGTGTGCTCGCCCGTCTCCGACTGCATGGCCTCTATGCCAAGGCGGAAAAATGTGGCTTCGAATGTGAAAGTATTTCCTTCCTGGGGTTTCATCTTTCTACAGCTGGAATCACCATGGATCCCCAAAAGGTCTTGGCCATCCTGGAGTGGCCCATTCCAGTCGATAGGAAGGGAGTCCAGTGATTTGCTGGGTTCGCAAATTTTTACCGGAAGTTTATTAAGGGGTTTTCTGCAGTCATCGCCCCAATAACCCAACTTACTAAGAATGACTCACGGTTCTGCTGGACTCCTGAGGCCCAAGACGCCTACTCCTGACTCAAGAGCTGTTTACATCCACCCCCATCCTTAAACACCCCGATCCCGCTCTACCATATATCTTGGAGGTAGAGGCTTCTGAAACGGCAGTGAGAGCCGTCCTCTCACAGAGGAGAGGTCCAAAGGCTTCACTCCGTCCCATTGCCTTCTATTCCAGGAAATTATCTCCGCCGGAAAGAAACTATGATGTCGGTGACAGGGAATTGCTGGCAATCAAGTAGGCCTTGGAGGAATGGCGGTACCTCTTGGAAGGGGCGGCTCACCCGGTATTGGTTTTTACTGACCATAAAAACCTTGAATACCTGCGGATGGCTAAAAGGTTGAAACCCCAACAGGCAAGATGGGCACTGTTCTTCAGTCGTTTCCACCTTCACATCACCTACAGGCCCGGGGCAAAGAATGTTAAGCCGGACTCTCAGTCAAGGATGTTCCATGTCTCAAAGGACATTTCCCCGCCAGATACCATCCTTCCTGCTCACAGTTTCCTGCTTTCCTGCACCGGCCCTAACGATCCACCAGACCCTCGATGTACGCTAAGAGAGGGATTATGGTGGTGGGAAAACAGGCTGTACATCCCCCAGGAACTCCGCTCGGTAGTCCTTGGACTCTGCCATGACACCAAGATGGCTGGGCATTTTGGTGGTCATAAGACAACGGAGCTACTTTCTCGGTCATTCTGGTGGCCTCGGCTGAAAGAGGACTGTCAGAGTTACGTGGCCGCCTGTCCTGTTTGCAATAGGAATAAGACAGAGAAATCTAAGGCCTGGGGACTACTTAATTCGCTACCCATCCCGGAACGACCATGGTCCCAGCTCGCTATGGATTTTATAGTGGAATTACCACTATCTGCAGGATGCAATACGATTATGGTGGTTGTGGACCGGCTCCCAAAAATGGCCCATTTTGTCCCAATGAAGGGCACCCCTTCAGCTACAGAAACCGCAGAAGCTTTCATAAAGGAGGTGGTCCACTTACATGGAATCCCGACCAACATCGTGTCAGACCGGGGAGTGCAGTTCACTTCCCGCTTCTGGAGGTCTCTGGGCGCTATTTTGGGTATCGAGTTGGCCTCCTCCTCGGCCTACCACCCCCAGTCCAATGGGCAGATGGAGAGGACCAACCAGACCCTAGAACAATACTTGCGGTGCTACTCCTCCTACGACTCCCTCCTACCCGTAGCCGAGTTCACCTACAATAACTCTGTCCATTCTGCTACCAAGCAGTCTCTTTTCCGGGCAAATTTCAGCTACCACCCTACCTTTCTGCCCGACTTGGCCTCAGAGAGCCCCATACCTGCTGTGCAGGACATGACTCAGTTTTTGGAAAAGAACAGCAAGCTCCTGCAGGAGACCCTCGCCCAAACGCAGGCCGCCAGTAAAAGGAACTTTGACAGAGGGAGACGGGAGAACTGGAGTTGCAAGTTGGTCAACGGGTCTGACTGTCCACCAAGAACTTGAGACTCTCCTGACGCTCTAAAAAACTGGGCCCCAGATATATAGGACCATTTCCTATCAAGAGGAAAATCAACTGAGTAGCTTACGAGTTAAACCTTCCTGCATCTATGCATATTCACCCAGTCTTCCGTGTTAATCTGCTGAAACCAACAGTTCTGGATGTCTTCCCAGGGCGTAGTACAGCACCCCCAGAGTCGGTCATGGTTGACGGAGAGGAAGAATTTGAGGTGGAGACTATCCTCGATTGTAGGAAAAGAGGAGGCAGCACTCAGTTCCTGGTCAAGTGGAAGGGCTATGGCCCCGAAGAGAACTCTTGGGAGCCAGAGGAAAACCTTCATGCAAATGAACTGATCAGTGCTTTCTGTAGGAGACACCCCACTAGGAGAACCCGTTTGGGCATCCGGAGGCTGCCCCTTGG
Source organism: Glandirana rugosa (assembly GCA_018402905.1). Lineage (NCBI taxonomy): Eukaryota > Metazoa > Chordata > Amphibia > Anura > Ranidae > Glandirana > Glandirana rugosa. Next base: position 29,728 of record BLSH010045480.1, on the reverse strand, counting down.
GGGGGGCAATGTTAGGATCAGCATCTTCTGGCCGTTTTGGCCACCTGTGCGCATTCGCGCGCGCGCCCGTGCGCGCCAATGGCACCAAACAGCCCATTTAAGCACACTGCTCCCTGTAGCAGATGCTGTTGGTTCTACAGCGTTCCTGTGACCCCCATGCCTTACTCTGAGAGACTGTTCGTGTGCCTGTGACCCTGACTTGCCTTGGACTTTGCTGATTTCTGCCTGCCCTGACCCCCGGCCTGTCTACGACTACTCTCTTGCCTGATCCACCTGTACCTCGCTGCCACACATTGCCGACCCTGCCTGCACCTGACTGACCACCCGCCTGCCTGCTCCATTTGCACCGCCTAGCCAGCCAGTTGCCGACCCGGACCGCACAACTACTCTTCTGCTCAGCATGAGCTCTAGCGGACCATCACGCACCACCAAGTGATCCAGTCCAGCCCTTGTGCCCCCCTGTGCTCCTGAACTCCCTGTTTGCACTATTAGGGATTCTCAAACCAGAGAGGTGAACCCCTGCATAAGTCAGACTCGTCCGCCAGGTACATGACAAGAGCTATCATAAGGAGGAGGAGAGGTTTGCATTCAGAGGTGCTGTGATCTGTAATTGATAGAGAGGCACAGTGACCAGCGAAAAGTGAATGGGAGATGCTGTAACTGTGTAGAGAAGGTGAGTTGGTATGGGGGTTTATGGTGGCAGGGAGTCACTGTGACTTGGAGAGGGGGCAGACTGTAATGAAAATGGGATTGGAGGGAGGTGTTGTACTTGTGGGACCTTGCCAATGTTACCACTAGCTTCCTCCAAAGGTATATTTTACAATGTTACCACTAGCTTCCTCCAGAGGTATATTTTGTAATGTTACCAATAGCTTCCTCCAGAGGTATATTTTGCTCAGCAGACTCCTGAATCAAGAAACTCCTCCTCCAGATCCAGGGCTACTGATCCCACTTTTCACAGAGAATGCCTGCAAATCCACTATCCTCTCCTGCAGTAATTAGTGCTTCTGGTCAGCCTGGACCAGTGGTAGAGCTTGCTGTTGTCCCACCTGCTGTGATATCACTACTTGCACTGTGGCTAGGTGCAGGAAAGGGTTCAGTTGGTGTGTGTTGCGGTTTCATTTGTGGAGAGCCAGTGACACTGTCCTACCAGCTGCCTAAACTGATATCACAACTGCTGTCAGCACATCTTTGTCAGAGAGCTTGCTATCAGTAGACGCAATCAACATAATGTTTTTGGGCACATTGTTCTTCTCTTTCTACAATTTAGCAGCCCAGTACAGGGACTGATATTGCAGCAGGCAGCCTGCAGTAGTCATGGTACTCCATACAGAATGACAGGGCCTCCTCAGTTCATTACCCTGAGGCTCCCCTCTACTTTGGTTAGCTATGGTATATATAGCTATGGTTGGGGGGGGGGGGGGGTTTGTTAAAGCCAGCCGTACATGAATGCCCTCAGCTGAGTTCCATCTGCTTCACCCATAATCCTTGCTGCCCCCTTTTGTACCTTGGCACCCCCGCACCAGTGCCTCCATAATTTCCTTAACGTATATATGTCCACATATGGGTTGCATATTCTAGTCATTATTGATTATTTCTTTTATATATATATTTTGTATATCCCATACATGGTTCACATCATTTACTCTTTTTTAGAGAAATTTTATGCAATATATAGGGATGTGGTATCTCATTATAATAATCTTACAACAATTTTATATCACTTTATATTTTATATATTTTCGTAAAAATACCAGTTCTTACCTGCCATCATTTAAGGCGTTTTATCTAGAATTATTAATTCACTAATATCGTATTTTAATGTTGTCAAAACGCTGGAATATTCCTAAAACGTGTCTAAACAGTTTTATATGATATTTTATATGATATTTTATATGATATTTTATATGGTATTTTATATGTTACATTTTACATTTTATATGGTCTCAAGGCTCTCACTGTAACATTTTTTATATATATATTTATATATATTTTTTATATATATATATATTTATATATATATTTGCCATTTTGCACCATCCCTCCCCCCATGGTTGTCAGCTGTCCATCAGCACCAACTTTCCAAGGAGGTGGAGCTTGAACATTAACCCCTCCCACCTTGTACTCCTTAAAATCCCCCCCACCACCATGGACAAACATTCACGGCCTGAAGATGGGGTGGAGCCCCGCAACGCGTCGCCGTTTCCAGCTGCCCATTGGACGAAGAGGACCACCTGCATCTGCCCTGCACGGACCAAACGGACGCCCGAAGGGTCGTTCGCGCCAAAATCCACCGGAGCCAGAGGAGGAGACGCCGGGAACCACCGACGCCGCCCCCCCCAGCCCACCACCGCCAGGCAGACCAGGACCTCATCCCAGCAGCCATTCCAGACAGACCAAGGACAACCATAGCCAGCAGTGGCTGACACTGCAATGCGAACCTGTCTACTACCATTGTGAGTAGTTTTAATCTTGTTCAATAAATTTGTTTTATACACTACTGCACTTAGAGGCGCACCTTTCTTGTTCTTTGAATGAAAAAATAGTAATGTCTGGCCTGCCTTACACACATTATAAAGATAATCAATTCATTGGGAAGAAGGAACCTTGTCTTTGACACAGCTGCAAGCACTTGAGGTCCATTCACACCAGTGGGCGTGCGTTATGGTCCATTTGATGCGTGCCCTCTGTTGTGTGTAATTGGTAAAAAACTTTGCATTGTTTAATTGTTGCTTTTTTTTAAAATTTAGTCAAAATTAATGAAAAATAATTTATTGCACAGTATGTGCTATCGTGACGTGTGTTGTGCTGCAATATAAATGTAGACATGCTGCATTTTTACACAATACACCACAGCTCATGCATGGTGTGAACAAAACACATACAGAGTGATTAAATATACAGTGGAAAAATCCCGTGCTTACTGTCTTAATACCACAGCAATCAGCAGCTGGCACAACAAACTGACAAATTTGTATATAAAATTAAACAAAATGTGCAGCGCTAAAATTATAAAAGTGAATCCAACCAAATAAAGACACTCAGCAAAGTGTCTGTGTAAATTGCATATACAAAAGGTAAACACGTTATAACACATATAACCCTAATAAACGGAATAAAAAAATCACTCAGTGCATATATATAATCCTACTACTTAAAATTTAATGTCCATACCACTACCACAAGTGGCACTAAAAAGTGTCCGATGGGTATAGACACAATAAATGTTATTTCCTGGTCGTTCTCCCGTCAGCACACTATGGGTTAACTCTCCCTGATTAACCCCCAGGACCACCTTCTTCCAGCGCAATAAATCCCTGTCCTCCCCTCCCCCTCGTGTTCTTTCTTTTTTGGTCTCCAAGCCACCTGTTGATTGCAGTGGTAAGTACTTTGTTTGCTGCATTCCCCCCTGCCGAATCTACTCCTCCATGTTCAGCCCCTCATGGAGTTGGAAGACCCTGAATGCTGGAGGTAAATCTTCCTAAAAAATGGGTGCCCTTTTTGTGTCAGGGCCGCGGGCAAAATTATTCTTAAACAGCATTGACATTATACAGGTGTGGTATTATAAAAGCTCTGCAATGTCATCATTGCCTCTCCCTTGGGATTATTTTTTCCTGTCTTCCATATGCAGCGCACCACACCGCACTGCTCTCCTGGCTTTATTGTCAGTCTGAGAGTGGCTGTAAATTATGTCACGGGGGGAGATGGGCAGCATGGGATGGTAACCGCCAGTTGCCATGCAACAGCGCAAATGATCTTGGAGGGCTGCAGTTGAGAGGGCTTCTCTCTCTCTCTGCAATCCTGCCAGGTAAAGGACTTACCTCAGATTCTGAGTGTGTCTCCTATCTGCCTCTGGATGTGCTGTCCTGGCTCTCCTGCTATGGTGAGTACTTATGTGAGTTTGACAGTCTGACTGTTTTTTGTCTCAGACTCTGACTGTGCCTGCTGTTTGCCTTTGGAAATGCTGCCTGAGCTCACCGGTCTGCCTATGGAAGGGCTGACTGAGCTCACCTGCTGCTGCTTCGGAAGTGAGTGGATGAAGGCAAATGAGTCTCAAAGAGACAGTGTACCTGTTTGTTTTTGGTGAGAGGTAATATGATTTTTTTCCGTATATTTTGTGCAAGTATGAGCTTGCCACACCTGTCAGTGGCACAGAAGATGAGCAAAGGTAGGAGGGGGCAATGTTGGACATGGTTTTTAAAAGAGTGCTCAAGGAATGCAAATGAAGATGTTTTGCATTATCTTAGGAGCAGAAACCCTGAACACAAATGCTCCAAAAGACATAAGACCCGCCAAGGTTCATCTCATCCTGACCGGGGTGACAACACCTAACAGGTCGTCACATTCATTAAGCATGTGGTCAATACACTCTAAATGAGCTGTTTTTCCTTACAAGCATGTGGTCAATACACTCTAAGGGAGTTGTATTCCCTTACAAGCATGTGGTCAATACACTCTAAAGGAGTTTTCCCTTACAAGCATGTGGTCTATACACTCTAGAGGAGTTGTTTTCACTTATAAGCTTGGGATCACCACACTCTAAAGGAGTCGTTCTCCACTTACAAGCATGAGGTCAACACTAAAGGAGTAGTTTCCACCTACCTTGTAAAGGGACAGGATCCAAGCACATGTCTCCTACCTAGCTCATATAGAGCTCGGGCTGTCCAGCCTGCTTCGCTGGGATGTGGTCCCTGTGTTCACATGCTAAATACATTGTTTATCAGGGAGCACCTCTGCTGGTCATCCCATGGAGTCCTCCACAGGGCGGCTTTCATGTTCCCTAAACACTCCATGGGGCACTGGCTCACAAGCGTTTATGCCAGCATGATAGGAAATGCCTCACTCAGTTCAGGGTGCATTTTGGGCCTGCACGCAGTCTGCAGTGCCAGAGAAGTGAAATTGCACAGGCTGCCTCACAAGATGCGGTTGGGCAAAATTCTAAAGCCTTATTAAGGCGGCTATAGCAGAAAGTATGCTGCAAATATCCACGTCACAAGCAACACCTACAATGAGAGAGCGTAAAGCGCTCGTTGATGAAGGATGGCAGAGACCTCATCAGAAGACCAATTTACAGTACAGGTTCTCTAAGCTTTATCCACATAAGATGGCTGATGTATGTTTATGTACTGCATTTCCAGGGGTGGTTGCTGCCCTCTAGTGTCTGGCGCATCCAGTGTCTTTGCTTTTTTATAACTCAGTTGCCTTCAGAGATCCTAGGGATGAGAGAGTGGATTTGTTCACACCAGATGCAGTCCAGTACGTTTTTACATCAAGAATGCATAGACAGGGTTTATGTCACATACCTGGTGGTAGAGTCTGGCTTATGCGGGTGCAACCTCTGTTGTGGCCCTGGTTCGAGAGCCCCTGGTAGTGGGGACAGGGAGCTTTGGAGCGCAGGGGGGCACGAGGGCTGGACAAATCTCAGAAGTCAGCTGAAGATCATGCAAGCTGAAGGGTAGTGGTACAGTCCAGGTCGGCAAGTGGCAGGCGGTGCGGTACAGAGGGATCAGGCAAATGGATGGTCGGGTACAGGCTGAGTCGGCAACGTGCTGGCGGCAGAAGTACAAAGGGAGCAGACAAGAAGATAGTCGTAAACAGGCCAGGGTCAAGGGCAGGCAGATATCAGCAAGGTCCACAGCAGTAACTGGGGTCACAGATGCAGGAAGTCACTCAATAGTAATCACAGGGGGTCACAGGTGCAGGGAACGCTGTAGAACGGACAGCATCTGCTGCAAGGTGCTGTCTGGCTAAATAGTCAGTTTTGGCGCCATTGCGCACAGGCGGTTCCCAGGCACATTCTTGTTTTCCTAACATTTTAACTTGGATTCCAATTACCTAGTTCACACCAGTGCAGCAGATTCTAGGGCAGTCAACAAAAGTAGGATGTTACTGTGTTTCTGTATGGAACACATCTGGAAAGTGGCAAAACGCACTGAGTATGCATCAAGAACATTCATGCAGAAACACATCTGGAACACAGAAATTGTGGTGACCGGGCCATCAGGCTTGTACAAAATCTATTCAGTGACAGATTTTGCTGGTCAACCAGCAATAGCGTTAACTTCAAGGGTGTATACTTTCCTATATTCCTGGTACCCAAAGCATCCGGAGAGCTCAGACCGGTAGTGGTCCTGAGGTCTTTGAATCAACTCATCAGCCCCAGAAGATTCAGGATGGAGCCAGTTAATTTCAATCGATTTGGCAGATGCCTATTTACATGTCCCGATTCACAAACACCGTCAGAGGTACCTCAGATTCGCAGTAGAGGAAGAGCATTATCAATTCAGATGTTTGCCCTTCAGCATCAACACAGCACCCAGAGTCATCTCCAAGATCCTGTCAGTGACCATAGCATTTATCCTTTTACAGGGGCTAAAAATTTTCATTATCTAGATGACATACTGGTCATTGCAAATTCAAGTGAGCAGCTTGTGCTACAGTGGGACAAGGTAATAGGAATCCTGTCCAACTTTGGATGGCTGATAAACAGTCAAAAGAGCAACCTCCATCCTGCTCAATGGATGGAGTATTTAGGCATGGTATTTGACACAGTAAGGACGGATTCTTCTGCCATATCGCAGTGCGAATGAGCTGAAAGCATGTGTCTACAGGATGATGTAGGCTCAGACGTTATCGGCAAAAAACTGTATGAAGATGTTGGGGATATTAACAAGGTTCCACACGAGAGCTCTTCAGGTATCCTTCCTGAGGCAATGGGATGGCTGGTCATTGGACCAGAAGATCTGGGTGCCAGTACGGGGGCGAAGGAGTCTGATCTGGCCAGATAGCAGACCAACTGAACTGGAGGTTCCCAGCAATGGAGAATGGTCAGTCAATGGACACTATGTTCAACCAATCTTTGCCAGAGGGGGGAAATCCAGCATAGACCTGATGGCGACACCAGGGAATACGCAGGTGCCAGAGTTCAACGCAAAGTTCAGATACAATGAGGCGATAGCCCAGGATGCTGTCAAGAAAGACGGAGAACTCGTGTATCCATAAGAAGGAACACGGTGCAAAGGCGCCTGCACAAATGAACGGACGGCACGAACGTTCGTGCGCACACGCGACCTGGAGGTGCTCAGTCCCGTTCGTAATCGTTCTTGGCGCCAAAGGGGCTATTTAAATCGGTCAATGACATGGGATCAATGCCGTTTGGTCTACAACATTCCTGTGATTCCTGTTACCTGTCTACCTGCTGAACCTGTTCTGATCTACCGGCTTGATCCTGACACCGCTGCTATTCGCCTGCCCTGACCTTTGGCCTTCCTTGACAATCCTTTTGCCTGCTCCTTGGTACCACGCTGTCAGCCCGTTGCCAACCCGGCCTGTGTCTGACCATCCTTCTGCCTGCTCCTCGGTTCCCGATCCGCCTGTCTGCTGTCTGATCCAGTCTCTCTCTGGCCTTCTCATTCAGCATCACCTGCTTGGTCTAGCTGGACGGGGCTATCGTCAGCTGTTCCCCGGAGTTCCTCCACTGCTCCATCTAGCTGCATCTCCAGCCCTGCCTGTGACCATTGCACCTGTGTTCCTGTCAAGCAATCGTGCCATTCTGCACTCTTGAACCCTCTGTCCACCATATCAGGGGTTCCTGAGTCAGGATTGTAAGAGAGGCTGTCCCCGGCTATTGCAAACTCCACTACCAGGTACGTGACAGGTGCCTTCTCAATCTTATGGCAGTTCCCCCTAGTGTACCTGTTTCCTCCAATCCCATTAATCATGAGGGCTTTGCTGAAGATTGCGGAGGAGGTGCATGCCATCATAATTCTACCCTTCTGGCCCAGGAGACCAGGATTTTCTCTGCTCTTGCAGAGGGCGTCAGCCCCACCAGTACACCTACCTCTCAGGAGGGAACTACTACAGCAAGGATAGTGGATTCACCCGAATCCAGGGAGACTGCAGCTGACGGCCTGGCTGTTGAATCGGCCAGATCGCATGCACAAGGCCTCTCAGAGGAAGTAGTCGCTACATTACTGGGGGCAAGGAAGGCTACAACAAATGTCACATACGTCAGAATTTTGAGAACGTTTGCAGACTTTGCATCACAACAGTTTCTCCCTATTAACTCAAAGTATTGCGAACATTTTAGAATTTCTGTAAATGGCTCTGAATGTTGGCTTGGCATATAACTCTATTAACCACTTAACAACAGCCCTATAGACAAAAGACGTCCACTGGGCGGTTGCATTATTCTGGGAGGACGTCTACGCTTCCCGTGCGCCCCCTGGGGCTGTGAGCGGCCTTTCACCACGTGATCGCGCCATCCAATGACGGCGTGATCATATGTCAACAAGCTGGCGGAAGCGCCAGCTTTTCTCTCTCCTCTCCGCACCGATCGGTGCATTGAGAGAGGAGAGAGGGGGGAGACAAGACGTGCTGCAGTGCTGTGGGCGATGTGTAATGTCCACAGCACTGCTAAGTAACAGTATGCACCCCCACCATCCATCCACCACCCACCCAGCCATCCTCAACCCATCCATCTACCACTCACCCAGCCATCCTCACCCCATCCATCCACCACTCACCCAGCCATCCTTACCCCATCCATCCATCACCCACCCAGCCATCCTCACCCCATCCATCCACCACTCACCCAGCCATCCCCACCCCATCCATGCTCACCCACCCATTCTCAGCCCATCCATGCTCAGCCACCCATGCTCACCCATCCAGCCATCCTCACACAGCCATGCTCACCCAGCCATCCATCCATGCTCATCCATCCATCCATGCTCACCCATCCATCCATCCATGCTCACCCATCCATTCATGCTCACCCATCCATCCATGCTCACCAATCCATCCATCCATGCTCACCCATCCAGCCGTACTCACCTAGCCATCCTTCTATGCTCACCCACCCAGCCGTGCTCATCCAGCCATCCATCCATGCTCACCCATCCAGCCGTGCTCACCCAGCCATCCATCCATGCTCACCCACCCAGCCATGCTCACCATCCATCCATCCATGCTGGATATCGCCATACTCAGGAGGAGTAGTAGAATGTGTTTTGGGGTGTAATTTGTGGTATGCATATGCTGGGTGTGAGAAATAACCTGTTAACATATGACAATTTTGTGAAAAAAATAAAAAATCTTAATTTTGCAAAGAATTGTGGGAAAAAATTACAACTTCAAAAAATTCATAATACCTCTTACTAAATACCTTGGAATGTCTACTTTCCAAAAAGGGGTAATTTGGGGGGGGGGGGGTATTTGTACTTTCCTGGCTTGTTAGGGTCTCAAGAAATGAGATAGGCCGTCAGTACATCAGGTGTGATCAATATTCAGTGACTGGCACCATAGCTTGTAGACTCTATAACCTTCACAAAGACCAAATAATATACACTAATTTGTTTTGTTTTTTTTACCAAAGATATGTAGCAGTATACATTTTGGCCAAAATTTATGAAGAAAAATTACTAATTTGCAAAATTTTATAACAGAAACAAAGAAAAATTCATTTTATTTTACAAAATTTTCGGTCTTTTTTTAATTATAGCGCAAAAAATAAAAAACCCAGCGGTGATTAAATACCACCAAAAGAAAGCTCTATTTGTGTGAAAAAAAGGACGCAAATTTCATGTGGGTACAGTGTTGCATGACTGAGTAATTGTCATTCAAAATGTGAGAGCACTGAAAGCTGAAAATTGGTCTGGTTGTTAAGGGGGTTTAAGTGCCCAGTGGTCAAGTGGTTAAAGTGCAGGTGTCGGCCCTGTCTTCTTTCACCGGACATAGAGGGGCTAATGAGCCTTTACTAAAGCAGTTCCTCAGAGCAGCAATAAGGGTGCACCCCCCAAGGAGGAGCCTCATCCCAACCTGGGACTTGGGCATGGTCCTAAAGGCACTGTTGCAGTCCCCATTTGGCCAAGCTGAATAATGTACACTTGGCTTTCTAACAATCAAACTGCTCTTCCTGAAGGCCATTACAACGGCCAGAAGAGTGTCGGAATTAGCATCCTTTTCCTGTAAAGAAATGTTCTGCATTGTGTATCCGGACAGAGTGATCCTGTGGCCTGCTTCAGCCTTAGCCTCTAAGGTGGTCTCAAAATTTCAGGCAAACTGAGAGTCAGTGCTAGTGTAGTGTGAGTAAAGAGCGCTATGTACTACTTGAAAGTGCTAGTGCTGTCTTTGTGCAAATGAGTTGTGCTAAAATAATCACTTCTGTGCCCTTGAATTGACAGCTTTCTAAATGGTAAATGAATAGTGAATTAATAATACTAAAAGTGAAGATAAAATAAGATTAAGGGACTGCTAGTGCTTGTTATATACAAAAAAATGAAACAAATAGAAAAAATTAATGTAAAGTCATAAAATCATATCTGTGTCCTTGAGCCAAACCATTAGCTCACCGGTGATTATCAGTGATTTGTGAATCAAAATCCTAAAGTGGTCGTGATTATACAATTACAGCATCTCAGTTTGAAGTATATATAACAGTATGAGTAACAGATGGAAAGTTCATAAAAAGTTCATAAAAAGGGGTTCTTAATACAGTTAATACAAAAATCTTCTTAACAAACATGCATATAAAGTGCCAAGTGCTTGATAAATCTTTGTGCAATATTTTTGGTGCAATCCGTGCTCCCCTCCTGCACTTCCCCGCACTCACCAGAAAGTAGGGACTTCCACTACAGAAGTCAGATGCGCTTTATTGTGTGTCCGGGACTTGTAGTACCGCAGATCGATTCCCACAAGTAGCGGTTGCCACTTGGAATATGCACAGCTTGCATGCAGTGTTCAATAAATGACAGAGAAGGTATACATAGTGTAAATCCGCATTTATTGGGTAAATTTAAAATATAAACTTACATTTAAAATTTCAACAAAGTGTATCCAGACCAGGTATCATGTGTCGGCCGGATGTGACGTCACCACCCGTGATCATCTGGCGCGTTTCGTCCCTCCCACAGGACGTTCTCAAAGGTTAAAGTATGGTGAAGCATGGAATTGGGTGTGTTGTCGTTTCTTTCCCACCCTATATTGGCTTGGGTATATCCCATAGTGTGCTGATGGGAGGACGACCAGGAAAACGGAAAATTGTTATCAATACTCACATCAGCACAACTTTTACTTCCCTCCCTAAGTAGCCTGTCTCCGCTAAACAAAAGAACATGAGGGAGAGGGGAGGACAGGGATTTATTGCGCTGGAAGAAGGTGGTCCTGGGGGTTAATTAGGGAGAGTTAACCCATAGTGTGCTGACGTTAGGACGGACCAGGAAAGGAAAATTAGGGTGAGTATTGATAACAATTTTACGTTATATAAGTCCTAGTGCTTATTTGGTGATAATAGAAAGTGTCATTAAAAAACACATAAAAGTGAATGGTGCCAGCATTCAACATTCTGTAGAGAAATCCTCAACCATATATATTATGTGCTTACCAGAAGCTGGTAAGTAACCAGCAAAGAAACCACTGTTATGGCAGATATCCACTGGGCTTCAAGTTGTAGAGCTGTTTCACAGCACCTGGATCAGCTTCACCACAGATCTGTGTCTAATGAGTGTGTGTTTCTGGAACTACAGACCCAGTGTGAGAGCCGCCACATGACTTGCTGGATCAAGATCACAGTTCAGTGACAGTGCCCAGACATTATCCCTGGGATCACCGGCAACCTGCTGATTGGAGGCATTGTACCCTAGGAGGGGTGAGGAATGGAGCGTTCATCTCACACACGTTGAGACTGCCAGACTACATTGGTTGCGATCTCCCTGTCTATGCTCCCAGCTTATTAGTGAGTGTCACGGCTTCCTCTCCATGACTTGATGCTTTTACCTGTACAACTGATTTGCTGTATAATCCCTGTGATGAGTATCTTGGATATCCTTGTGGTTCATCTTTACATGCCATCCGTGTGAGCAACAAGACCGTATGAGGCCCTGTGAAACAGCTCTACAACTTGAAGCCCAGTGAATATCTGCCATAACAGTGGTTTCTTTGCTGGTTACTTACCAGCTTCTGGTAAGCACATAATATATATGGTTGAGGATTTCTCCACGGAATGTTGAATGCTGGCACCAGTCACTTTTATGTGTTTTTTTAATGACACTTTCTATTATCACCAAATAAGCACCAGGACTTATATATAACATTTATTGTGTCTATACCCATCGGACACCTTTTAGTGCCACTTGTGGTAGTGGTATGGACATTGGATTTTAAGTAGCAGGATTATATATATATGCACTGAGTCACTTTTTTATTCCCCGTTTATCACCTTTTGTATATGCAATTTACAGACACTTATTATAGTTTGCTGAGTGTCTTTATTTGGTTGTATACACTTTTATAATTTAAGCGCTGCACTTTTTGTTTAATTTTACATACAGAGTAATTGTTTTCTCTCTATACTTATGGTGATTCTGCATCCTTCTTCCTAAAGGTAAAAAAAATACATACAAAGCTCAATAATATTGTAAGGGAGGAATGCACTTAAAATTTGCTGGAAGATGTTCAGATGTCATGATTTTTTTTTTCTTATATCTTTACTATGGTGTTCATTCATTCTTGCTGCTGTCACCTTTTCAGCTAGAAGATGTTTGCTCAAAACACATCATTTACTTTGCAGTGTGAGAAAGTAACAACAATCAGCATTTATGGCTCACCATCATCTACTGTAGAATATTCTTGCACATAGAACAGATAGATCTGTTAATTGCATGAAAAGTAGACTGGGCATTGCACCCTCTCCCATCACACCTGGGGCACCGCTTTGCTTGTGCCGGCCGTTCTACCCCACTTGCACTGCCGAGATACAGGAGGCAGAGCTAGTGTAATTGACAGATGGTACCCTCGGCCAATCAGAGTGTGTGGATCCTTCCTCATCTACCTCCACCAGCAAAAGACAAGCATGGGTGCCCAGCAAGTGAGACTGTCACTGTAGGGGCCTTTAGAGGAAATGGGTGTTTTGTGAAAGCTGTGGGGGGAGGAAAAAGAGTCAGCCTCTATGTTGTGCTACACTACACTGTGTTGAACTCAGCTGCTGCCCACGATTTACACAACAATAGCGCCTGCCGTCCGCCCGCGGTTTACATAACAATAACGCCTGTCGGCCGCCCGCGATTTCCTTATCAATAGCGGGTGCCGGCCGTGATTAACATAACAATGGTGCCTGCCGGCTGCAATTTACATAACAATCATATACACATACAGAGCACAGCTAAACTGCATCAATGACTCACTGGCATGGGCCTATCTTGAGGTAGGGGCCTGGAGCTACAGCTTCAATAGCCCCTATGTTAATCCGGCCCTGACCCTAACCTAAAGTCTGTCAACCCTAACCTTAATGCACACATTAACCCCTTTGCAGCAACCCTAACCTAAAGTCTATCAACCCTAGCGCACACATTAACCCCTTTGCGCCAACCCTAACCTTATGGCTTATGTAATTACCTTGCCAGGGACATGCAAATTGTGGTATATGACCCAAAACTGGCCTCTGCTATCTCTATTAGCTATGATAGGATGGATCCAGTAGCGACGTCTTCTTCTCATCCTCATCCTCCGCTTCCTCTCTTCCTCTTCCATCAATACTGCCAGACCGGCTGTTATGACAGCTGACATTAGATAGCGCAAAAATAACATTTTGGATCAAAGGAGGGGGTCAGAGGACACAGGGAACAGGGAACCAGGAAGAGAACAGGAAAAGGAATGTCGTCAGAAGTGCTTATTCTCTGATTGGACACAAGCAGAGTCGCCTAACATGCAGATGGCTTTACGTCGCATTGTAAGTTGTTCAAAGCCACACTGAAGTCGCCTATGAAGTTGTGAACCGAGTCTTAAAGAGGAAGTAAACCTTGATGGGTTTTACTTCCTCTTTGTTGCTCTGAATGACCCTGCAATGTAAAAGCATAATAGGCTAGTATGCATTGTATACTAGCCTATTATGTGACACTTACTTGCATTGGAAGTCCGCGCTGTCCCTGCTCTAGGAAGCATCCATCTTCGCCCCTCTTCCTTCCAGGGCCGCGGACTCCAGCTCTGTGATTTGCCGGAGCCGCGTGACGTCACTCCTGCGCATGTGCACGGGAGCCGCCAATCGCGGCACAATGTCAGTGAAGGAACGGCACGGAGGCTGTTTCTTCACTGCGCATGTGCCCAATGATGTGGGCACATCATAGTACACTGCTTATCTCCTAAACCATGCAGGTTTAGGAGATATGCAGGGAACCTACAGGTAAGCCGTATTACTTTAATTTGAACTGACAAGGAGCTGACAATCACTTTAATTTGCGCTGACAAGGAGCAGGATTGTTTTCTAATTATTGATAGATTTTAGCTGGTGTCTTGGCTTTACATGCCTTTTTGCACCTCCTCTTTCTTCATGTGTTCAATACTTTTTCCCTGTGGCATTCCATTTTATTACACATAACTTAAAGAGGAAGTAAACCCTGATGGGGTTTACTTCCTTTATGTTAACCTGCAATGTAAAAGCATAATGGGCTAGTATGCATCACTTACCTGCATTGGAAGCCCGCGATGTCCAGTGATGTCCCTGCTCCAGGCTGCGTCCATCTCCTGCCACTCTTCCTTCCGGGGCCGCGATCTCCGGCTCTGTAACTGGCCTGAATTGCGTGATGTCACTCACGCGCATGCGCGGGAGCCGCCAGTCATGGCACGATCTCAGTGAAGGAACGGCACGGAGGCCGTTTCTTCACTGTGCATGTGCCCAATGATGTGGCCACATGCAAATACACTGCATATCTCCTAAACCGTGCAGGTTTGGGAGATATGCAGGGAACCTACAGGTAAGCCTTATTATAGGCTTACCTGTAGGTTAAAGTGGTTGTCACGGGTTGACAACCACTTTAATTTCTGAACATATTTGTTTTGGTTTCTTTGTATGTATGGATTGCATTGGTTGTTATCGACATGTGGTGAACATTTAATGTCAATAGCACCTTAAGAAATATATTTACAGAGCAAAATGGTGATGTGTTCAGTACTTATTTTACCTGCTGCATATATATCTTTTTTTTTTAACGCTACCTTTCCAAAGCCATAACAAAATGGGCACATTTTAGCAAAGTTTTACTTTTGATGAAGGTTAGGGATGATACCATTATAAAGGACTATGAACTTTAAATATCTGGATTATACAATTCCATAGAAGTGCTTGTTACATGTCATACAATATATATAGATATGTATGTTTTCACAAATATAATTGCATTCTGTAGTGCTGGTGATGTTAATAAACTACAAAATCTGTGACCTGGCCTCTTTTCAGTGTCTCTAAACATTAAAACATTACAGAATTGGCCGATCAATTGTCTAATCTCTCCTTATTTGATTCAAGGCCACTGCTGCATGCCAGGAATCTTGTGTTTAGTCGGTTTCATTGCAGAAATGTTTATAAGCCTGTTCTGATCTTTTCAATCATTTGTTTTCCTATTTGTAGGAAGTTTTTTTATTTTACAAATAAACATTTACCAACATTTAACAGTATCTTTCAGGATAGTTCATTTGCAGAGGATTCTGGGTTTTCTAATAAGAAAGCCTGGTACTACATGCTCACTTGTTAACATGTTAACTTGTCTCCACATAAGCCCCGTACACACGGGACGACGATCGCACGTACGATCGTGTCAAATCGTATGTTGGCTGTTGTAGCATACTGACTGCACTACACGATCGTACGACCGCAGAAGAACGTTCAGGTGCATGTAATTAGCATCCAGCCATTCCTGACTTTGGAGCATGCGTGTTTTGCACAATACAACTTTGTTGTACCAACTGCTCTGTACACACGATACGACGGTCGTATGACCGCTTGTTGGTACGACCAAGTTTTCTAGTCTGCTCATACAACTCCCTTGTACAACCGTTGTATGTTCGACTGTTCAAATCGCGCATACGAACAATTGATTTCGCATACAATGGTCGTTAGTACGACCTGTTGTATGCAATCGTCGTCCCGTGTGTACGGGGCTTAACTCATTCCATTTACTCTCCTGCCCTTCTATGTAGATACCTAAAGACTTATGACTCATAGGCATGTGCATTAGTATTATCTAGTAGCAGCAGGAAGATGGGAGAGATCTCCTTCTGACTGGCTCTGCCATAAGAGAAGTGTTTATGCACTTTTCTTTCACTGTGCCGGCAGGAAGATCAATGTGCCAGGATCATATATATGAAGACACACATACATGCATGTGTGTTTGAGCTTTAGGCTGCACACCTTAATGCAATAGGCTGCGCACACCTATGTTCTGACTTTTCTTCAGTTGTCGTATTCTGTATCAAACATATACTCCTTCCTGCGCTTGAAGAGAAGGGTTTCTCCAACCAAGTAAACAAAGCTAGTGCTTTTCAGTTTCAATTAATGTGCCGCCTTGCTGCCACTGGTGAACTTGGGAAGTCCAAACACACTGTAGCAAAAACACAAAAAGACAATGGCACACTGGCCTAGTGCAATATCCTCAGATATGTATTTATTAAAAAGGTTTAAAAGCATACTCACAAACAAGCTTGTAAAATAGGCGTATCATAGCATAAGACTTTGCGTCCATGGTCACACATAGATGCTGCGTTTCGAGGAAGAGGTTTGTACCTCGAAACGCGTCAGTCAGTCTGTGTGAGACATCATCCATGTGGCATGTGTGACCATGTACGCAAAGTCTTATGCTATGATATGCCTATTTTACAAGCTTGTTTGTATGTTTTTAAACCTTTTTAATAAATACATATCTGAGGATAATGTGCTAGGCCAGTGCGCCATTGGTTTTTTGTATCGTTATCTGTATATTTGTTGCAGGTCATTAAAGCCAGTGGGGTCGTATAACAGCCAGGCATATTGCTTTTTCAGAAGGAGGTCAGCAATTGCAGCCTTCAAGTTTTGTTGATTGCAGATTTATAGTACAATTTGCAATCTGATTGTAATATGGGAGACCAGCTTGAACAAACTTTTACTTTGCCCATTCAAGACAAAGTAACAGACTTTTACCATACTTGACAGATGTGGCAAAGCTTAAATATTCTTGCATACCATCCCACCAGGCCTCTGTTCCAGGTGCTGGTGCCCCAAGGAGCACGTTCCATTCCATCCATCCACAGTAATACAAAGCCCCAGGGCACACACAATGTTTATAAACCACTTCTCAAAGTGAAAGTATAAGCTTCAGCTATAGTCTTCACCTGTTGACCACTCCTCTGACCCGTTTCACCAAGATTGGGCTTGCTTTAATTTCCTGATCCTGAACAGCACATACGTAACTTTAGTTTATTCTTCTGCAGCTTCTTTCAAGGCCACAAGCAGAAGAAAATACCCTGCACTTTCAAGAATGGAGAACCATGTAAACTATGTGACTCCCTTACTGCCATTAAGCCAATCAGTATTTTCACACGGGGAGTCCATAGCCCATTGTAAGCTATGGCTTTAGCACCTTGTAGCTTACACTGTACATTTCTTTCACTTTGGCGGCTGAATAGAGTGGTGAGGGAGCAAAAGGAATTTAGATATATTCTACTGGGGAGTTCTGCCTTAAAGTGAACACTCCTGCATGGACATAGCACAGGTACACTTTAAGCTGAGCTGTTAGTCAAGATATAATAAGGGCGCCTAGATACAAACCTTTCAAGATGTATGCAAATGAATTTCTTTCCTACTGTAACAAAGCAAGTATTAAACAGCCATGTGATCTCAGGAGCTCCTTATTGTAAATCAACATCCGGCTTCTCCACTAGCCCTGAGTGCCTCTTTAATTGGCGCATTTCAGAACAAGATTCCTCTGAACAGACAGGTAGCCTTAAAGTGGATGTAAACCCACCACCCACCCAGTATAAACTAATGACACAGTATTAATGTATATATCCACTTCCCGACCGCCGTATGCAGAATGACGGCCGGGAAGTGGCTGAGTTATCCTGACTGGACGTCATATGACGTCCTCAGGATAACAAGCCGCCGCGCGCCCGTCCCTACGTCGACTAGCCGAGAGGGGAGTAGTCCAGACGTCTGGACTCATGTCCTTTCGGCTATTTGCCGAAAGGACATAATGTGACACTGGTCGGCACTAACCAGTGCCGACCAGTGTACCATTTCACGAAGCCTAGCTTCGTGAAATGGCTCTGGCCGTAACGCCCCCCAGTCTGACTGGGGGGTGTGGTGGATAGCGGCGCTACGCGCGGGGGGGCCCGCGCGCCGCCGAACAATAGGACTCCTGCAGTATACTGCAGGTCAGTCCTATTGAGTCGGTGAAGGGCCGGCAGTAAGACGTATGCCGCCAGCCCTTCACCTATATATGTAATT
>BLSH010045479.1:150336-161568 GCA_018402905.1 Glandirana rugosa | reverse complement strand
ATCTGCTCAGTCTTACTCTCACTCCGACTGTTATGTGATACAAGCCGGCCACCCGCAGAGACGAGTGACAGTCTGAGCGGGTTGTCCTGGGGAGTCTGTAATGATGGAGGGGTGGGTGGTCCTGTAGGGTCTGTACTGATGGGGGGGTGGGTTGTCCTGGGGGGTCTGTAATGATGGCGGGGTGGGTTGTCCAGGGGGGTCTGTAATGATGGGGGGTGGTTTGTCCTGGGGGTCTGTAATGACGGGGGGTGGTTTGTGCTGGGGGGGTCTGTACTGATAGGGGGTGGGTTGTCCATAATGATGGAGGAGGGTGGGTTGTCCTGGGGGGTCTGTACTGATGGAGGGGTGGTGGTATGACCTGGGGGTCGGCACTAATGGGGGGTGGTATGACCTGGGGGGATCTGTACTGATGGAGGGGGGTGGTATGCACTAGAGGGTGTCTGTACTAATGGGGGGGTGATTGGTCCTGGTGGGGGTCTGTACTGATGGGAGGTTGTTTGTCCTGGGGGGTCTGTACTGATGGGGGGTTTGTCCTGGGGGGGTGTTAGGAAAACGGCTGTTTTCATGTGCCTGTGCGCATTGCGCATGCCTGTGCGCGCCAATGGCGCCAAACGGCCTATTTAGGCAGACAACACCCTGCAGCAGATGCTGTCCATTCTACAGCATTCCTGTACCCCTGTGAGACTTTCCTGCACCTGTGACCCCGGCTTTACTTGGACTTTGCTAGTTTCTGCTTGCCCTGACCCCCAGCCTGTCTACGACTACTCTTTTGCCTGATCCTTCTGTACCTTGCTGCCCGCACGTTGCCGACCCTGCTTGCACCCGACCACCTGCCTGCCTGCTCCATTTGTACCGCATAGCCAGCCAGTTGCCAACCCGGACCGCACCACCATCCTTCTGCCTAGCACGAGCTCCAGTGGACCTTCACACATCATCAAGTGACCCAGTCCAACCCTCGTGCCCCCTTGTGCTCTTGAACTCCCTGTCTGCATTACCGGGGGTTCTCGAACCAGGGCAGCAAGAGAGGTGACCCCCAGAACCAGACTCATCCACCGGGTACATGACAGCAATGGACAGCCATGACCGAGTCTGCGTAGGGGACCTCTCCCATGGACGAGCTGTGTGCACACCTTGCGGGGCTCACTCAAGCTGTCAAGAACCTACAGGAAGGCTATAACTGCCTGGAAGGAAGAGTGCAGGAACTTTCCATGCCAGCACCAGCCAGTCCTGGCCAGTCGGCTGTGGTAACGTTACCAAATGAGCCCAAGGTGCCCATGCCAGAGCGTTTGCAGGAGACCGCAGGAAATTCCGGGCCTTCCGCAACCCTTGTGAACTATATTTCGCTCTCCAGCCCCGGACTTTGTTGGAGGCCACCAAAGTGGGATTTGTGATCTCCCTCCTCCTAGAGGAACCCCAAGCCTGGGCACACTGCCGAGAAATAGAAGCACACAAGGGCGCACTGGCCTAGCGCATTACCTTTATAAGAACAGAGTTTATTGTAAAATCATCATCAATTATACACACAAACGAGGTAAAATCACAGGCATGTGTACAGGTATACTGTTCCACAGTCAGTGGTGTTTCCAGATGGATTCCTTATTAAAAATGGCTGACGGGTTTCCAGGCCGTAGCCTCTTCCTCAGAGCCTATTGTTCCACATCGGGGCCTCAGCTTTATAGCACCCAGCATGCAATGGGAGGGGAGGGTGGGACCATCAATGTACCCGCCCCATGGGCGTGGGGCAGTGCTACAATTGGGCTGTTCTCACACAGGTATGCCCCACCAAAACCAATAGTGAAAATAATATAATGAGGAAAAAAAAAAAATGAGGAAAAAAAAAAAAAATTAAATAATTAAAAATTATTACAATACAATGCAAAACACCCGCCATCGCCGCAATCCTCTACATGTATGTGTGTCCATGCACAACTAAAGTTTTATCGTCACGTCCCTCGTGATCCGAGGGCACATAGTTCTTAGTGTCAGAATCTAGTTTTATTACCATGTGCTTATTGTCACCCTTATGATATGAGCATGTCAGACTCCTGACTGAGCTAATCATACAGGACCATTATTTTCTGTGATTTTCTATGGCTATTGCAGTTAGTAGGATCGTAAATGGATTAATAAAATCTGTACCTTACTCAGGAAGGGAATTCTTGCCTTCTAACTTACTGCCGCTCTTGTATACTGTGGACTCCACTGTGTGTAAACTCATATACTGTCTCCAATTGCTCTGTACTTTGTGAGCGGCTGTTCCTCCTGCCTCGGCCAGGTGGAACGCACGCCGAGGGGGGGGCAATGCTCCGCCCCTTCATGCGTGCCAAGACTCAGCCCGAAGCCCCGCAGGTCACCTCCCGGAAGATGAGTCGCCATCTTCTGTCAAGGCAGGATCAAGCCTGCCGATCAACTGAGCTACACCGGCCGCCGGACCCCATCGTGGGAGTCACAGGGGGACGCCCGCCATAACTGGTGGATCGGAGCTTCAGCAGGGAGGAGGAGGGACGAAAAGAGCACCGATAGCGGCACTGTCCGAGACTGCCAGCAGGTGCTGACATCATACAGGGGACATAATAAGAATAATAACAGCGACCCAGAAGAGGACACTGTATTATGGACAATGTATTAAAACCCTTTCTGATAAAATGGATTGTATAAAATGGATTGTATAAAAAACAAGTCTCAAAACGTGGATGGCAGTGATCACGAGAAAAAAAAAATGATTATATTGATAAATACGATACCTCAGTTGACAATAAATAATATTATGGAATGGATTTTGAAAGGAGTTAAAAACCTTGTGTATTAAACCAACTGAGTGGTAGTTGAGGCCCCATGTGTAACATTACATTTCATATTGTAACTTATTAGTATTCATATCAACAGTATAAAATGTAAAAAGTATTAGATAAGAAAATCAGATGTTTTGAAATTGATCCAATCACTTATATTAATTACAGATAGCATATGATTCAGTAGAGGTTAAAATTAATAAAGAAATGTTATAAGCGTACCAATAAATTAAGATACAAATATGATTAGAATAAAGATTGATACTAACAAATTATATTATTACAATTTAGCAAGTGATTAGCAAACCAATAACATATGGATGACCTTTCCAGAGAGGATATGGAGTGAATGTTCAGACACTTCTCAGATGTACCCCAAGGATGGGGGGGGGGGGGGAGGAAGAGGGAAAAGGAAAAGGGATGGGGGAAAAACAACACTGAGGGGACTACTACCTGGGCCAAACTGGCCCCACTATGGGAGAAGGGACTATGCTGTGAGCTGGAACGACGTCCGTGGCGGGGGTGGTGAACTATGAAATCAACCTCCTGTTGGGGAGGGGGGGGGAAGAAGAGGAGGGAGAAGGAAGAGGTGTCAGGGGAATCAATTGATGACTCCATGGATCCCCAAATCTTCGTTCAACCCCCAGGAGTGAGGGATCCCAGGGTGAAAATCCAGTAGGTTTCTCCCCTACACAACCTCCTGTATCTACTCCCACTATCTACGTCACCTTTGATGGCCTCTATACCGAAAACCCTCATACCTGTGGGTTCTCCACTATGCATTTCTTCAAAATGTCGTGGGACTGAATAGTTTAATCTGGTTTTGGTCTTAAAAGGTATCTTTTCTCCCCAATATACTGCATTTGTGTTCCCCAAAACGAACCCTGAGAGGACGTATAGTGCGCCCCACATAGAGCAAACTGCATGGGCATATGAGACCATAGATCACATATGAAGTACCACAATTTATAAATTGCTTTATCTTATGGATACGGCCATCATTGCCCATTATATCTCTTTTCCTGTGCCACATGAAAGCGCAGCAACCGCAATTTTTAGTTCCGCACTTGTAGCTCCCTGTTTGGTCAAATAATGTGGACCAGGGGCTCTTGTTCATAGACTGTTTGGTAGGGGCTTTGCGTACTTTACTAGGTGCTATGTAACTCCTGATGTTTCTGGATTTCCTGAAAACAATGTCTGGCCTCAGTGGTAACACTTTCCTCAGCACTGGGTCTTGTTTCAGTATCTTCCAGTTGTTTTGTAGCACTCTTTGTATGTCAAAAGCTTTGGTGTTATAGGTGGTGCTGAATCTAGTGAACTCGGGCTTGGTCTCTCTGGCCTTCTTTGCCTTAGGTCTCAAATTGCTGGATGCTCTTGTTTGGTCGGAAGGTTCCGTCTCATCATATTGTGCCCAGTACTTTAGGTAGGCTTCCTCGATATGTTCTCTTTTGTATCCCTTCTCACTAAACTTTTTCTTCAAAATATTGCCCTGTATTTCACAATCCTCTCTTTTTGTGCAAGTTCTGTGTAGCCTGCAGAACTGCCCATAAGGCACGTTCTTGATCCACCTGGGATGGTGATTGCTTTCGGCATGTAGATAAGAATTGCCTGTGCTTGGTTTACAATGGGTTTTCGAGAGAATGGTACACCTCTCGTCCACCCACAGTTCTAGGTCCAAGAACACTAGTTGCTTGTTGTCCATCACATGTGTAAACCTTATCCCAAATGGGTTGTCATCACAATGGGTCAGAAACCCTTGAAAGTCTTCCTCACTCCCGTTCCAGACGATTAATATATCATCAATGTATCTTGCGTATAAGGCCAGGTTATTTCTATATGGGTTGTTCGACCATATATATTGTTCTTCCCAATAACCCATAAAAAGTAGGCTTGTGCAATTTGCTTAGTTCCGAATTTCGTATTTACCGAATTTTGCAAAATTCGGCAATTCGGACGAATTCCGAATTTTCAATTTCCGAATTTTTCCGAATTTTCATTTTTCCGAATCACGGTAATTCAGAAATTCGGAAATTTGCGGTAATTCGGAAATTTGGAAATTTGCGGTAATTCGGCAATTGCGGTAAATCAGAAATTTGCGGTAATTCGGCAATTGCAGTAATTCGGAAATTCGGCAATTGGAACAGCCGAAAATCCGAAATTCGGAAATCCTGAAATTCGGAAATCTGAAAATTGGAAAAAACTAAGAATATTTGAAATAATAACTAACTAATCACTATTAAATTATAGGTATTGGAATTTCCTTGAAAGTTTGGCTGTTAATGAACTTAGATATGAAATTTAGCACTAATAGTCATACTTTCAAGAAAATTTCAATACCTATATATAATAGTTGTTTATTATTATTTCAAATATTCTTTTTTATTTCAGAATTTCGGAAATTCGGAAATAAGGAAGAACATTTGGAATAATAAGTTATTACTTTATTAGTTTTACTTATTATAAATTATAATGAGCTATTATTATTTCAAATGTTTTTCCTTATTTCTGACTTTTGCAGTGTGTGACTGTATATATGCATACTGTATGTATGTGTGTGTGTGTGTGTGTGCATACTGGGTGTGTATATACTGTGTGTATATTGTATGTATATTGTATGTATACTGTGTGTTTACATACAATATAAGCACAGTATGTACACACCCAATATGCACACACACATACATACAGTATGCATATATACAGTCACACACTGCAAAAGTCAGAAATAAGGAAGAACATTTGAAATAGTAATAGCTTATTATAATTCATAATAAGTTAAAATAATACATTAATAACTTATTATTTCAAATGATGTTCCTTATTTCAGAAATTCGGAAATAAGAAAAACGTTTGAAATAATAATAAATATCTATTAAATTATAGGTATTGGAATTTTCTTAAAAATATGGCTATTAGTGATAAATTTCATATTTCAGTTCACTAACAGCCAAACTTTCAAGGAAATTTCAATACCTATAATATAATAGTCATTTATTATTATTTCAAATGTTCTTTCTTATTTCTGATTGGCTCTCCTCTACTCGCGCCTTGTCAGCGTGCTTAGAGGAAAAGCTGATAAACGGCACTCCCAGCTACGATGTGACCAGCTGTGATTGGACACTGCTGATCACATGGTAAAGAGCCTACATCATAGGCTCTTTACCTAGTTTGGAGATGCAGTGTGTCAGAGCGATCCAATCCAGGGATGGGCACCAGAGCAGCGTCTCTCTCTCTGCTGTCTCCCTCCTCCCTTGGCAGATTGCTAGCAGCAGCTAATGGCTCCCGCTGCTGTCAATCAAATGCCATGACAAGGGAGCGGGAGGCAGGGCCTGGTCTGTGTCAATAGATGCAGACTGGGCGTGTAAGGAATCATCTGTGGCCATTGGAATGCCTATGCGCGGGCGCACGTAGCGTGTGTGCGCATCTGTGCGTGTTTGCGCACGCTTCTGCGCCGGCATTGCCGCCAAAACGGCCATTTAAGCAGACAGCACCAGGAAGCAAGTGCTGTCCATTCTACAGCATTCCTGCACCTGTAACCCGAGCGTTTATTGCTGAGATACTTCCTGTACCTGTGACCCCGGCTTCCACTGGACTCTGTTCGCTTTCTGCCTGCCCTGACCCCGGCCAGTCTACGATTACTCTTCTGCCTGATCCCTTGTGCCTCTGCTGCCCGCAGGTTGCTGACCCTGCTTGTACCCGACTACCCGCCTGCCTGATCCTTCTATTCCGCACCGCCAGCCAGTTACCGACCCGGCCTGTATCACTACTCTTCAGCCTGCACGAGTTCCAGTGGACTCTCATCTACCATCATCTACCATCAAGGACCAAGTCCAGCCCTCATGCCCCCCTGTGCTCCAGAGCTCCCTGTCTACACTACTAGGGGTTCTCGAACCAGGGCCGTAAGAGAGGTTGCCCCCGCATAAGTCAGACTCAACCACCAGGTACGTGACAGCAATGGACAGCCATGTACGAGTCTCTGCAAGGGCCCTCTCCTATGGAGGAACTGTGTGCTTACCTAGCCAGCCTGACCCAAGCGGTGAAAAATTTTCAGGAGGGATACACACGCTTGGAGACCCGAGTCCAAGACCTTGCTACCCCAGCATCAGCCGGCGCCGGCCAAGCTACCTCCCGCACTATAGTGACTCTACTTACGGAGCATAAGGTGCCCATGTCCGAGCGGTTTGCGGGGGACCGCAGGAAGTTTCCGGCGTTTGAGTTGTACTTTGCTCTCCAGCCTCGCACCTTCTCTCTGGAGACCACCAAAGTGGGCCTAGTTATTTCTCTTCTCCTGGATGAGCCTCAGGCCTGGGCTCACTGCCTGCTGAGAGACCTCTAGTCTGCACCGGTTCTTCCATGCCATGGCTCAGCTGTATTAGGATTACCACCAGGCTGCCACCGCAGAAGCGGAACTCCATGCCCTCCAACAGGGCCGTCGCACAGCAGAGGAATATATGTCGGAGTTCAGGCGCTGGAGCGCCAATACAGCCTGGAATGATGCTGCCCTCTGCTACCAGTTTTGGCAACTAAACGTACTGGTCAATTTGGCAATCCAAATCAACCACCGCCTGCGTGAATGCAGAATGGAGAGAGCCACCGGATCCTTGTGTCCTACTTGGATGATGCCCCGAGTGCCCAGTTACCAGGGACCTCGCCCGGCCGCAAACTCCTCCACCTCCTCTCCGCAAACCACCTTGAGCCAATGCAAATTGGGCTTCTCTGCCCCTCTCTGTCACCTGAGGAACGACAGAGGCGCATGACCCTCAACCTGTTCCTATACTGTGGGGGTTCAGGACATCTGGTGAGAAACTGCCCTGCCAAGGCCGGTAAGTGTGCTACCACAGCTATAGGGGAAGTGTTGTCTCTGCCTAATACCAAGTCTCATCTTGTTCTCTCCATCTCCCTACAGCTTCCCGACAGGAGTATTCAAGTTCCAGCCATCCTAGGGGGGCCTGTAGCTGTTTTGTGGATATCTCCTTCGCCACCCAACATCAGATCCCTCTCCAACCCAAGGACCACCAGATGGTCATTCGATTAGCTGATGGGTCAATTATAAAGTCTGGCACAGTGACCCACGAGACTGTTCCCCTGCCTGCCCGGACGGCCGGAGGCCATATGGAATTTCTGCTACTGGACACTATTGCATCCCCCATTTCCAGTTATCCTTGGTCTCCCATGGCACCGGATCCACAGCCCACACATTGACTGGAACACTGGAGAAATTCAGTTCCTATCCCCCTATTGCCTCAGTCATTGCCTGCAGTGGCCCCAGGGGGCATCTCCAACTGTTCTCTGTATAAACTCTGACCCTGATCAGGAAACCCATCTTGCCGTTCCTGAGGAGTACCTCAACTTCTTGGACGTCTTTAGTAAGAAGGGGGCAGATACCCTTCCTCCACACAGGTTTTACGACTGCCCGATTGACCTGCTACCCGGGACCGAAGTCCCTTTTGGCAGAATATTTCCTCTTTCTGAAGTGGAGTTGGCGGCTCTCAAAGCCTACCTTGAAGAAAATCTGAAGAAGGGGTTTATCCGGCCCTCTACGTCCCCCACAGGAGCAGGGATCTTTTTTTGTGGAAAAAAAGGACCACTCTCTCAGGTCTTGCATTGACAACCGGGACCTCAACAAAATCCCAGTAAAAAAAACAGTACCCTTTGCCCCTAGTTCGGGAACTCTTTCAGAGACTTGGCTCTGCTACTGTGTTCACCAAGTTGGACCTCCTCGGGCCTACAACCTGATCCTCATACGGGAGGGGGATGAATGAAAGACGGCCTTTCGGACTCGGTTTGGCTATTTTGAATACTTACATGCTCTTTGGGCTCTGCAATGCCCCGGCCAACTTCCAACATCTGGTGAATGACATCTTTCTGGATTATCTTGACCTGTTCGTAGTGATCTATTTGGATGACATCCTCATTTTCTCCTCCTCCTTAGAGGAACATCACAGGCACATAAAGTGTGTACTCGGGCTGTACACAAAGGCGGAAAAATGTGCCTTTGAATGTTCCCACATCTCCTATCTGGGGTTTCACATCTCCACTACGGGCACCACCATGGACCCACAGAAGGTCTCAACCATCATCGACTGGCCAATGTCAGTAGACAAGAAAAGGGTGCAGCACTTCGTAGGCTTTTCCAATTTTTACCGAAAGTTCATCCGAGGATTCTCAGCTGTCATTACCCCTATAACCCAACTGACCAAGCAGAATGTTTTGTCTGGACCCCTGAGGCACAAGCAGCCTTTCAGACTCTGAAGAAGTTGTTCACCTCAGCTCCTGTTCTTAAACACCCCGACTCCACGCTGCCATATATCCTGGAAGTGGATGCCTCAGAGGCCGCAGTCAGGGCGGTCCTTTCCCAGAGACAGGGGCCAAAAGCCTCACTACACCCTATCGCCTTCTTCTTTCAGAAACTTACTCCGCCCGAGAGAAATTATGATGTTGGGGACAGAGAAGTGTTGGCCATCAAGTCCGCCCTGGAGGAATGAAAGCATCTTCTAGAAGGAGCAATTAATCCTGTCTTGGTCTTTATGGACCACAAGAATTTAGAATACCTAAGGACTGCCAAAAGACTTAAACCTTGTTAGGCTCATTGGGCCTTGTTCTTTTCTCGATTCCAGCTCCACATCACGTACAGGCCCGGGTCCAAGAATATCAAGCCGGATGTGCAGTCCAGGATGTTCCACGAACCTGGGGAGACTTCCCCTCCAGATACCATCCTGCCGGCCCACAGCTTCTTACTGATCCAGGAGGACCTCTTAACGCGGATCAGGCGGTCTCTAGCTGGCTCTAATGTAGCTACTGATTCTGCACTTTCCGTAACGGACGGGCTATGGTGGTCGGATACCCAGATCTTTGTGCCTGAGGAGCTCCGTCTAGTTGCCCTAGAACTCTGCCATGACCATAAGTTAGCTGGACATTTTGGGAGCTGCAAGACAGCGGAGCTGCTATCTCGCACTTTTTGGTGACCCATATGAATGAGGGCTGCAGAACCTAAGTGGGTGCTTGCCCCACTTGTGCCAAAACAAGTCAGAAAGGAACAAGACTTGGGGTCTGTTAAACCCGTTACCCATTCCTGAACGTCCCTGGTCCCAAATCTCCATGGACTTCATAGTCGAATTGCCCCCTTCCGCGGGTTTAACACAATCTTCGTGGTGGTTGACCGCCTCACTAAAATGGCACACTTTATTCCTATGCAGGGCACTCCCTAGCAACCGAGACAACGAAGATCTTCATCAAAGAAATTGTTCGTCTTCATGGCATCCCCAACAATATCGTGTCTGATCGGGGGGTGCAGTTCATGTCCCGGGTCTGGAGGTCCCTGTGTTCTACCTTAGGGATTGAACCAGCCGTTTCATCTGCCTATCACCCCCAGTCAAATGGCCGAACAGAGAGGACCAACCAGACCCTTGAGCAGTACCTCCGCTGCCGAGTTCGCCTACAACAATTCGGTCCACTCTGCCACCAAGCAATCTCACTTCTGGGCGAATCTCGGCTACCACCCCACATTCCTACCCAATCTGCTGTCTGAAAGTGCAGTCCCCGCTGTACAAGAGATTACCCAATTCCTGGAAAGGAACAATAAACTTTTGCAAGAGACCCTTGCTCAGACCCAGGAATGCAACAAAAGGACATTTGATAGGGGGAGACGAGGAGAACTGGAATTACAGCCTGGCGACCGGGTCTGGTTGGCAACAAAAAACTTGAGGCTATCATGCCCTTCCAAAAAATTAGGGCCAAGGTACATCGGACCTCTCCCAGTTAAGAGGAAAAATAATAACAAGCCTATTGTGTTTGGACTTTTTTATAATTATACAGGATTTATATAGCGCTGACAGTTTGCGCAGCGCTTTACAATATTAGGGCAGACAGTACAATTACAATACAATTCAATACAGGAGGAATCAGAGGACCCTGCTCGTTAGAGCTTACAATCTAGGAGGGAGGGTTAAATGATACAAAAGGGCAGTAAACTGCGGGGGATGAGCGGATTGAGAAAAGGAGTGTAGTTATTAGGTGGTGGCAGGATAGGCTTCCCTGAAGAGAAAAGTTTTCAGGGATCGCTTGAAGGTGGATAGATTTGGGGCCATTCTGACCGATTGGGGTATAGGACGGTGGTGGATTATTGATGTGAGGAAAAGAGTTAGGCGAGTAGGGGGCGTCAAATGACGGGAAAACATAGTAAATTGGGAGGGAGGATCTAACATTCGAGATTGCTCGTCCCAGGAGACTAAGGAGGACATAACTTAACATAACATTAACATGACAGACGGGATTATAACATTTCGCGACGCGTTTGACAGTCGCGATATATTTAGGACATATTAATATTTTTTCAGGTTTGTGTTATCCGAACAATAATAAAAAGGAGAATTGACCCTCTCCAGGCTACATGGAACCGGGATTAAAAAACCTTCCCGTACTATCGGAGTTCAAAAAACAA
>BLSH010045479.1:123142-145272 GCA_018402905.1 Glandirana rugosa | reverse complement strand
TACAGATCAGTAACTCACTGATCCTAGCTCTTCTCTCCTCACGCTGGAAACTGTGTGAGGAGAGAAGAGCTGGTAACAGTGAGTTACCACTCTGTTTACATTACATGTGATCGGCTGTGATGGGTGACAGGCCACGGTCACTGATGTGTGACGGTTGACATGCCACGGTCCCTGATGGGGGACACACCACGGTCAGTGATGGGTGACGGGTGACAGGCCACGGTCAGTGATTGTGATGGGTGACAGGCCACGGTCACTGATGGGTGACATGCCACGGTCACTGATGGGTGACGGGTGACACGCCACGGTCACTGATGGGTGACGGGTGACATGCCACGATCACTGATGGGTGACAGGTGCATTTTATGATGGCAGTATGATGGCAGGTGCACTTTATGATGACAGGTGCACTTTATGGGGGCAGATGGGGTGACTGTTGGGTGACAGGTGCATGGGGGGGGGCAAGGGTGAAGTGACAGGGTGTGTTTGCTGCTATACAGATCAGTAACTCACTGATCCTAGCTCTTCTCTCCTCACGCTGGAAACTGTGTGAGGAGAGAAGAGCTGGTAACAGTGAGTTACCACTCTGTTTACATTACATGTGATCGGGTGTGAGTAGATCACAGCCGATCACAAGGTAACAGCCGTCGGCTAATACCAGTGTAGGTGACAGGCAGTGTTCCCTGGGAACATGCCGCCACCGACGCACATGCGCAGCGCGCTCCCGATCGCGCGCATGCGCCGTGCAAATGGGGCAGTGCCATTTGTGATCTGCTGTGACTTGGTCATGGCCGATCACATGGTAAACAGCCATGACTAATGGCTGTTCACCCCCGTCAGTGACGCGGTGTGTCCCGGGGACACGCTGCCACCGACAGAGCCGGGATGCGCACACAATCCCGGCTTAAAGGGGCGACCTCATATGACGTTCGCCCAGAACAGCAGTTCCACCCCGCCGTCATTTGACGGCGGGGCGGACGGCAAGTGGTTAAGCTGAATTCCCAGGTTCACCTGCTGTGCCCATTATGAGGGTCTCCCACCATCCCTGCTGGATTTTTAACCACTTCCATATCAGGCTTATTCTGGCATTCCTCTCCTACATGTAAAAATCATATTTTTTTGCTGGAAATTTACTCAGAACCCCCCAAACATTATATATTTTTTAAACAGAGAGCCTGGAGAATAAATTGGTGATCATTGCAATTTGTTATGGCACACGGTATTTG
Source organism: Glandirana rugosa (assembly GCA_018402905.1). NCBI lineage: Eukaryota > Metazoa > Chordata > Amphibia > Anura > Ranidae > Glandirana > Glandirana rugosa. The sequence goes on along the minus strand of BLSH010045479.1, from coordinate 144,046 downwards.
CACAGCAATTTTTCAAACGCAATTTTTTGGGAAAAAAAACACTTTAATGAATTAAAAACAAAAAATAATATGTTTTTTTTGTACAATGTGAAAGATGATGTTATGCTGAGTAAATAGATCCCTAACATGTCACGCTTTAAAATTGCACACACTCATGGAATGGCGCCAAAATTCAGTGCTTAAAAATCTCCCTAAGTGACACGTTAAAAATTTTTACAGATTACCAGTTTAGAGTCACAGAGGAGGTTTAGTGCTAGAATTATTGCTCTTGCTCTAATGTTCGTGGCGATACTTCCCATGTGTGGCTTGAATGCCGTTTACATGTGCGGCCACTACCTACGTATGCGCTCGCTTCTGCGGGCGAGCATGAGGGGACGTGGGGTGCTTTAAAATTGTATTTATTTTGTTATTTTTACACTTTTCCTTTCATTTATTTATCAAATTATCACTTTTACTCCTATTACAAGAAATGTAAATATCCCTTATTATAGGAATAAGGCATGACAGGTCCTCTATATGGAGACATCTGGGGTCAATGAGAACACAGATATCTCCTTACCCTGGAAAGCATGAGATAAAAAATACATCTCTGCTTTCCAGGTAATAAAACTGGCAATGTTTACATCTACCAGGGCTGGAATTGAAGTCATGACGTTGCTTCCAGTCTACCAGGGTCATAGAGATGGCCAGGGACCATCCGGTCAACGGCCAGCTCTATGGTAATCCAGCACCCCCACTGAATCGTTAATCTGGACTCCCGATCGCACAGGAGAGCTTGGAAAGGCACCAGAGGATGGCAGAAGGGGGGGAAACGTACCCTCCTGCTGCCTGTAAAAGCAATCCAACGGCTGAATAGCTGTTAAAGTGGCTTTTGCATTCAAGGAAATTGGCTGAAAACAAAGATATCTGAATGATTCCGGGAATTACCAAGTCAACGCGAGAAAGGACACCTTGGTAGTGCAGATAATGTCCAAAGGACCACTACAGAGGCTCTGAATAAAAGTGGCTCCTCGTGCTGCAGGCCTCATTCAGATATCACCACTTCAACCCAGGGACGTCATATGACATCTTTGGGCGGGAAGAGGTTAGAAGTGTTTTTTACTATGAATAGTGTAAAAGGAGGAGCTGGAACACACAAATGTGGGCAGATAAAAAACCCAAACTCGAAAAGCAGGTGGGCACAGAGCCAGGAACAAAAAGTACTCCCCCACTTTGCTCCTAGCAAATTCTTATTACATGCACAGTGTACACTCCCTGCTCACTTCCGACAACTCTAAGAATGCACAGCTCCCAACTGTCCCTGATTTCAAGGGACTTTCCCTGAATTGGAACAAAGTCCCTCTGTCCCTCTTTCCTCCTCAATTGTCCCTCATTTTGGTCTGATCTATAGAGTTGTATATAAAATTCACTTTTTATCTTTCAAGAAGTGCTTCCCAGTGCTTTCATCCATTTTCTAAATCTCTGCATTCGTAAATTTCTAAAGCCAATATAAAGGAGTAGTAGTGGTAAAAAAGCACTTGTGGGTTTTAATTATTTTTTTTGTATGATTCTCATTTAAGAGGGCGTGGCAGGGGGTGTGTCCTATGACTGTCTACTTTTGCTAATAGTTGTCCCTCGTTCCCATCTCAAAAGGTTGGGAGGTATGGGGAATGGTTAATTTAAAAATAGAGTGAGAAATAAAATGTGATCTTCTATTCCTGACTTGTTCTTGGTGGTGCACGCTCCAACACCATTCATCTGATTCCTAGTCCTTCCTTCCCTGCTTAATGAGTCATTAACCTGAAATAAACATGTACACTTGACACACACATGGTAGTTCTAGGTAAGTGACCCACTAGGTAGAGAAGGAAGGATGAGGATCACAAACCTTCATAGATTGCATAATTCAGCAAAGGCAGCTTTTGTGTATCTCTCCTAACATTCAATTCATATCAGATCTCAATGCCAATCTGCAGCTTCTAAATCTAACATCTAGAATTTTCTGAGGCCTCAAGAGAGCTAGACAAAGTCATATTACTTCAGTACAGTAAAAACCTTAGTATGGACTCATCTCACACATACATTCTAGTTTTGAAGGAAGTTAATGAAAAAGATGTCCCGGAAATGGAAAGGCTGCAGAGGAGATCCAAATGAATAAGGAGCTCAACTATGAGAAACTATTGTAAATTAGACCATTTAAGCCAAACTTGATGCAGATATAAAAGACAAAAAATAATGCAGTTGTGTAATCATACATTTATTTTTTAAAATTAAATCAATGTAAGAACTTGAATGTGATTTGGTATCAAGTTCTTGCAGTCCCTGTATAGCAGGGCTGGAAAGTAAGAGGAAGACGCAACACAAGGAACCACATTTCCAGTGAACAGTGTTATTATACGATGGGTGTCCAGAAAGTAATGAGAAAGATATTTTAAAAATTATTTTATTGAAAAATGTTACACTTGAACATTGTCTCCTTCAAAGTTTGCACCTTGTGAGTTTACACAACGCTCCCAGGGATTTCTCCATTCATAGCATCCCTGGAAGTCTTTGGGTGGGATGGCGCTCAGAGCCGGTGTAGTGGTTCTTTGGACGTTATCCACTCTACCAAAATGGCGTCCTTTCTCGTGTTCAGATCATTTTCAATAAAATAATTTTTAGAATATCATTCTCATTACTTTATGGACACCCCTCATGTGTTCCATTATTTTAGTATAAACTAACCATTATTTTATACAATGCAGTATGGACAAACCCTTCATAGATTAGCTGGTAGCAGTCAGTCACATTCAGCTAGAATTGTTCTGTAATGTTGAAGACATTTCGTAGATTCTCTAAGGCACTTCTTCAGTTTTAATGAGTGTCAGAAAGATACCCCCACATGTTCTCAGGTAGCACCGATACCTCAATCCAATCACCATTAGATGTGTCCAGGAAGATGTTGATTATCCAAGAACAGCATGGGAGGTGTGAAGGGTGAGGAACCCCCTGTTCTGGCTACATCATCCCATTGAGACATCAAGGATGAGAGGAGACACACCACACTATAACGTTTATATCCACACAGGTAGCATTGGCACCTCCATCCAGTCACCATGGAATGTGGAGATGTTGATTGTCCAAGAACAGGATGGGAGATGTAGACATTGTTGAACCCCCCTCTTCTAGATACATCCTCCAAATGTTGGTGTCAGGAAGCCTACATAGGTGTTACTTCCTCCACCGTGTCCAACAGCAACCTAAATGTGACTCTTCCAAGCTGAACTCAGATAACACATAAAAATACCATGTAATGCAATTATGTATTAAAGTAGAACTATGAGCAAAACGTTTTTTTTTTTCATTTTGGATAGAATAAGGAGGGTTATAACCCCCGTCAGATTTTTTTCCGCCATCTCTGTCCCATTGCTGAGATTTCCCTTCCCTGTCCCATAGCCAAACAGGAAGTGAGAGTAAATCTCTGCAAATTAATGGAATTATTTGGGGACCCCCAGCTCACCAGAACTAGTGTCCCCATTGGAAGATTTCCCATCTACTACTTTTCTGGGGACAGCCCAAAAGTTGGGGTTTTCTTTTTATTTTCACTTTCAATGATAATGGTAAAACGGGACAAATAGAGAGGATGAATCTCCTTAACAGGGGCACAGACAGCAATAAAAACTGACAGGGGCTCTAATCCCTCTCCACACTGTCCAAACTAAAAACAGTTTTGCCTTTAGTTATACTTTAATTAAAAAAAGATTATTTTTTCTACATAGAATTGTTGTATATATCTGAGTTTTTCCTGATATCACTCCCTGTAATCCCCTACATAGCAGCATGGGGGGTGAGGGGCAGCACTCTGAGCCAATTAGAGCTTTACAGCTTTGTACTTCTGTCTGACAGCAACAATAAACTGCAATGAAGATACCAAAGAACTTCACTAATTTCCTTCATTTTGGTCTGTTAAATAAACACTTGAAAGAATATTGTTATAGCATTTCTATCAGTGTACAAATTACCCGTGGATCCTGCCAGAAATCCAGTGCTGTCCTGTGCACTCTGCAGTCTGATTTTAACCGCTTCCAGCCCAGGCAATTCTGACATTGCTCTCCTATATGTAAAAATGAGCATTGCTGTGCTAGAAAACTGCTTAGAGCCCCCAAACATTATATATTATTTTAAGCAGAGGCCCTAGAGAAAAAATGGTGGGTGTTGCCTATTTTTATATTTGTAATGTTTTTTATATGCTAATTTTTTGAGAAAAAAAACCTTAATGAATTTTAATTTTAACCACTTGCCGACTGCCTACCACATATTTACTGCGGCAGATCAGCTCTATTGTGTGAAATCACGCACCTGTATGTGATATCATGCAATAGCCACTGGCTGTGCACTCGCGATCGCCCCTCCAGCCCCCTGATTGGACAGAAGGGATGCCAACCAGTGGGTCCGGCGAGCACTCATGATCATTCCTCGGAGGCGCAGAACGGTGATCTGTCTATGGAAACAAGGCAGATCGCTGTTCTGACAGGGAACAAGATGGAGATCTCTGTCTTCACCTAGTCAGACCATCCCCCCCCCCCCCCCATAGTTAGCAAGCCCCAGCTAGGCACACACTTAACCCTTTGATCGCCCCTGATGTTAACCTCTTCCCTGCCAGTGTCATTAGTACGGTGACAGTGCATATTTTTAGCACTGATCACAGTAATAATGTCACTGGTTCCCAAAAAAGGTGTCTGATTTGTCCGCTGCAATCCTGCTATAAGTTACTGATTGCCGCCATTACTAGTAAAAAAATTAAAATGCCATAAAAATATCCCATAGTTTGTTGATGCTATAACAATTGTGCAAACCAATCAATATACGGTTACTGGTATTTTGTATTCATATATATTGGCCTAAATCGATAAAGAAATTAGATTTTTTACAATATTTTATTGGATATGTATCATAAAATATTGGGGTTCTTTTTTTTCAAAATTGTTGGTCTTTTTTTGTTTATAGTACAAAAAATAAAACCGCAGAGCTGATCAAATACCACCAAAAGAAACCTCTATTTGTAGGGAAAAAGGACCTCGATTTTATTTGGGTACAGTGTCGCATGACTGCGCCATTGTCAGTTAAAGCAATGAAGTGCCGCCGTATCACTCAAAATGCCCTGGTCATTAAGGTCCCAAAACCGTCCGGGTCTGACGTTTATTACCCATATGGTTAAATATAAAAGATGATGTTATGCTGAGTAAATAGATACCTAACATGTCACACTTTAAAACTGCGTATGCTCATGGAACGGCACCAAAATGCGATGGTACATAAAATCTAAGGTGCACAGTACTGTGAGTGAGTGGTGTCACCCTAGGACAGGAAGTGTGTTACTGGCAGGATCTCCAGGTACAAATAGAAACAAAAAGGCTGATAGAAGAAAACCAATGCAGTCAGCACACAGCTATAATACTGTATATTACATTTTCTGAAAATTTTGAATAATCATTCAAATCATAATCAAAGATAATATCTCCTCGTCTTATCCTGACCACTAACACTTAATGAACCCCTGAAAACCCCAAATCTTATTATTGTCACTATAAGAGAATACATCCCACTTTCCTGTGCTGAGATTTCCCAGTGCTGTGATTGGTTGTGTTGGGAACCTCAGATTTATGACATATGGAATATGAATCTACTGCATCATTCCATTGGTTAAACATCATCAAGATTCAGATTTCTGTGATGTCAGCAGATTTTCTGTTATATTATTATTTCTCATGTCGTCTTTCCCCCCCAGATATTGTTATAGAACCTTTCCCTACAGCTAACCCAGCATGGAGGGGCTCAGTGAAGGTGGTGGTGAAGGTGTGGAGATGTCTGATTGGGTCACACAGATCATAAAAGGACAGCTGCCCGGCCTCATAATCCACATAGATCCTGACTCTGTTACTGGAGAGATTGGGAGATATTCTGATCGGTTTACTGTCATGTATTAGATAACACCCAACGCTATACCTGCGCAAACCCCAGGACTTGTTATTCTCTCCAATCAGTGACTGCTCTCCTCTCCTCTCTATACTGGGATAACACATCCCAACTTTGTAATTTTCTGACTCACTGACATCCACTTCCCAGTAATGTCGCCCCGAGGAAAATCTCTGACTGCTTAATACCTGGACACACAGCTGAAATCTCTCCGGTGTTTCTGGATGATTCTGCTCTATATCTGACCTGGATACAGTTTTCATGTCATCTGATATCTGTAGCTCATTATGAGCGGTGTTCACATCCAGTAATATGTCTGAAGCTTCCTGTATATTGAAGAATACATTTACCCCTTTTATCATATCAGATAACCCTGTGTGTAATGTGTGTGAGATTCCAGCCACATCCAGATCCCCCCCATCATGGAGGAGTCTATCATGTCTCTCTCTGTCCTCATTATCTCCCTCCTCAGTATCACACAAGTCCCCTGTGTCTGATTCCTGTAGGACAGTCAGTGGGTCATTCATGTTACACAGCTTCTCAATGTCCCCCATCTTCCTGGACAGATCCTCCTTCTTTATTTCCAGCTGATGGATCAGATCAGACAATGAGATCCGCTCTTCCTGGCTGGAGATGTTCCTCAGGACTCTATTCTCCAGGTCTTCCAGTTGTCTCCTGAGCTCTATGAACAGGGCAGTGACTTTCTCTCTTAGACCGGCTGATTTTTCTTGTACTTTTCTCCTATGATCCTGCAGACTCTGGACTCTTTTCTCCATCTCCTCTCTCTCTGTCATCAGTTTCTGCAGAACATTTCTCAGTTTCTGTTTCTTCTTCTCAGAGGCCTCATCCAGAGTCTCCACCTTGTGTCCCTGGTGTTCTCCATCCAGTCTGCAGAACACACAGATACAGGCAGAGTCCTCAGTGCAGTAATATTTAAGAAGTTCTCTATGGATGGAGCATTTTCTGTTCTCCATGGAAGTGGTGGGATCGGTTAGGACATGTTCTGGTGATGTGCTGTGGACTCTCAGGTGATTATCACACAGAGAAGCTTCACAGATCAGACAGGATTTAACAGCAGGTACAGGAGAGTGATAGCAGTAAGTACAGAATATTCCAGTCTTCCCTTCTTCCAGCTGGGTAGACCGGAAAGTCTCCACTACGTTACGCAGTGTTATGTTCCTCTGCAGTGCAGGCCGATCCTGGAACTCTTCTCTGCACTCAGGACAGGAATAACCTCCAGACCCCTCCTGTGTATCCAACACACGATCAATACAGACCCGGCAGAAGTTGTGACCACAGCTCAGGTTTACAGGATCTGTATAAATGTTCAGACAGATGGAACAGTCCAGCTCCTCTCTCAGATCAGCAGACGCCATCGCTGACAGCAGAAGAGAGAAATGAAAGTGAAAGTCTCAGACAACGAAAATCTGAAGGTCGTCTCACATTTCTTGGCACAGGGTGGGGCTGAGCTGATCTTTCAGCTTTTATCTTGAGGAAGTTTGTGGATAAATAAATATCTATATTGAAGATATATGTGCCTACATGTTGATACACATACTGATTTTGAGAAAGTGCCATGTAGTAAACATGAGAAAATATGGGGCACCTACGTCCTAAATTGAAATGGAAGTATTTGGATTTAGAGGAGCCTAAATGGACTTTCACGGTACCATATGACTTGAGTTAGACAATATATATAAAAAATAATTTTATTGATACAACATACAAGACATTCTTTATAGAAAGGGGGGAAACATACAAAGTTGTGACACAAAACACATTTGGGTGAAAATGTGGCTCTTAAAATCACGGTTAAGGTGATGCTTGTGGAAACATTCTATACCAACTCTGTCTTAAAGTAGAACTATGGTCAAAATGAAGAAATCAATATGTTATGTACCTATACAGTCTGTTAAACATGGCACTGATTGTTTTGCAAAAAACAGTAGGGATAGTGAGATATCTACCTTGTCCACTGCTCTCATGTGCACATCCTTTAGTGAGGTGACAACTTTATCTCCTGGTTTTCGAATTGTTGAACAGAACACATGTTGTCCCCATTTGCGTCTATCTCTCTGCAGAAACGTCCTGGCATCACTGGGGGGAGAGGCTCCTATATCCATGGAAATCTCAGCCATTCATTCTACATACAAGTTCAGATTAGGCTCTGCCCACAATTCCCATGTGAAGCCCTGTCCACTCCCGCCTATGTCCCACCTTTGCCCGCCCACTGCCCTGTCTATACAGCCAGCTGCTAGGTTGGATTTTGTTCAGCCAGTTTACAAATCACCAGAGGGGAGCAGGCAGAGAGAAGCACACAGATTAATAGACTGATCTGTGTGGAAATGCACCTGTAATGACTTGTACTGTTTTACATAGCACACACCCAGCTATTGATTGGCAGATGGGTGTGTGTTATGTAAAATAGACTGAGACAAGCCACTTCACTGAAAGGAAATGACATCTGACCTCTGCTCTGCTGAGCTCCTCCCATCATCTCTAGCAGTGTATAGCAAAGAAGAAATGAATGAGAGATTACAGATCACACTTGTAGCTACATGGTAGGAAAATATTCATTTCAGTTATTATGTTTACTACCATGTGTAACTTTCAGGTATTTATATGAGGATTTACTAAAATATGTATGTTGCCTTTAGTTGTACTGTAACTCATGTTTAACACGTTTCACAGTCTTTTATACCGCTTTCTCAGGACTGTATGTAGGAAGTTATAGCATAAACAGAGCGTGTGTTACCAAATTACAAAGAAAAAAAAACAATTAATCATAAAAGACAAGGATGAAAACTATAAATATATAGTAAATACATCCTATGCATTGATGTATTTAGTGTATATTTATAGTTTTCAACCTTGTCTTTTATGATTAATTTGTTTTTCTTCTTTGTAGTTTGGTGACACACACTCTGTTTATGCTATATCTTCCTACATACACTCCTGAGGAAGCGGTATAAAAGAATGTGAAACATGTAGAGTTAAGACAGAGTTGGTATAGAATTAGCCTCCTCTAAATCCAAATATTTCCATTGTACTGATTTTGAGCTTTAAATTGCTTCTGCAGACAAGGCACAAATCTAAATTATATAATGCAGTGTGAATAGCTATTTGCCTCATGTACACTGCAGCTGGTAAACAGACGTTTAGGATTTGGGATTTTTTTAGCAGCTCCTGAACTTTCCTCAATGTTATCTTCTGGGTACATGTACACTCAGGCGTTTATAGTAGTTTAGAAGCAGTTGAGGTTAGAAACATTTTCAGACATTCCAACCTGCAAAAACTCATTGCAGGGAGGTGGCGCTCCATGCCCCCCACCAATTTAACACAATTAGAGGAGTACTACTGGCTGGTAGTGCTGGCCAGTACTGCCGGTGGGTACTGCTGGCTGGTACTGTGGGTGGGTACTGTCGATGGGTACTGCTGGCTTGTACTACTGGTGGATAATGCCGATGGGCACTGCTGGCTGGTACTACAGGTGGGTACTGATGGCTGGTACAGCCGGTGGATCCTGCTGACTGGTACTACTGGTGGGCACTGCCGGTGGGAACTGCTGGCTGGTACTGCTGGTGGGTACTGGTGGCTGATACTGCCGGTGGGTAATGCTGGCTGGTCCTCTGACCCGCCATCTCTGAGCACCAGTGTGATAGGAGCATGCGGCTGCAGTAGAGAGCAGAGTCTATGCTTCCTGTCCAATGCCGACAACTGTCACAGGAGGAATACATTTGGTATCACTCCCCTGTGACAGAAGCCGGCGCTATACAGGAAGCATTGTCTCTGCTTCCACTAGCGCCGGCTCTGTTCTTCACACTGATGCTCAGGGATGGTGGGTCGCCAACCTGCGATCTGGGCTTGCCGACCCGCCATCCAAGAGCAGGAGGTGGCGGACCACATCAGAGAGCGCCGGGAACCCCTGCATTACAGGCACTTTGGTGGTGCGTGGGGGATTGGCCCTGCCACCGGGATATTGCACGGTGCTTGTGGGTGTCAGGGAGCCGCAGCTAAAATGCGGGAGGCTCCCTCACTTTGTGGGAGACTTGGGAAGTCTGTATTTTTCTGAAAGTAAAAATATCACATTCAGGACGCTAGTTTAGTGGCATTTGAAACGCCAAATGCTTGTAACAGCGCGTAAACACTGTAATTTGCGTTTATGAGTGTTTTCGACAGAGAGATTACATGCATTGTGGGCATTTGGGAAGGTCTTCTGAGGTTATCTGTAAAAAACGCTTCTAAATGTAAATGCAGCTAAACGTGTGTGACAGAACCCACTGTAACTGTGTGTTTTGGAGGAGGCTGTGGGCTGGCCTCCTACCCACAGACTATGGCCCAGCAAAGAATGGGAGATTTGGGTGCTATTTGCCGTCTCCCACAACCAGGAGAAGGTGCCACCTCCAGACATTTGTGTCCGCAGTCGCCGGTTCATCGGAACTTGGTGAGCGTGGTATCTGTGGCCGGATTTGTGGAGCTGTTTCCGGCTGCTTGAACCTATTAGCTCAGTTGGGCTAAACATATACCTTTATTCCATGAACAATGTACTTTTAGATGATAAAGGCACATACAAGATGGCGGTATGACCAAAGTGTGGGGCTACAAGACTTGGGGACAGAATGTTGTTGGGATAATTTAATTTTGTCCCTATATAAGTTGCATTGCTTCTCCCCATCCTCCCCCTCTTGTTATTGTGTTAATTATGCTATGTCATGGCAGGTAGACAAAAGGTGTGGAGACACATCCCAGCAGGAGATGTCTAAGGAGGAACTGCCTGTAGGTAATTATCCCTTTATGTGTTTCAGCTGTAGTTTCTGTTTGAAAGTACAAGTGTCAACTTTCCATTGGTTCTTCCTTGTCCTCTACCCCCTCTATGACAAGGCTAAGGGGTGTGTCCCTAACTGTGTTTAAAAGTGTATGTTTTCTACTTAATAAACAGTTTATGCTCTGCATTTTTAACCCTCAATATCTGTGTGGTTTGCCTCGTGATTGGGGGTTAAAAACTGGTTAATGGCGAATCTGGTGGCTGAGGATGTGTTTGGAGAACAGGAGACAGAGTTCTGGTGGAGGTGCACAGCCGGGGTATCTGGGATCCATCACATTGGTGGCAGCGGTGGGATGTCTCCTGTAATCAAGGACATCCAAACCACCACCGGGATTCAAGATCCGGGCAGCTGCCTAGGAAAGGTACGGGACCAGCCAGCATGAGAGCGGAGTTTGGGAGGAGGCTGCAAGGCATGCAGAAGCAACATCGGGGACCAGCGACAGAGCGCACCATGCTTGTCTGGGGGGATGTGATCTGCTGGCAACTCTGGCAAGAGATGCTAAGCAACGAGCGGCATCATCAGGGGAAGATCCTTCCCTCCTCCTCAGAGATGTACTGGACGCAGTACCATGCATGAGAGGTGTTTATGAGGGAACGACCACGAGACGAGTGGAAGAAGGAGCTCGGAAGATTTGTCCAGGAGTAGATGAGGCTGGACACCAGCTACAGAGCCCTCCAGTAGTTCACGGCTCAACTGTGGCCAGGTACAGCAAATGGCAGCCCGGCAGAAGGCATTGGCTACGGCGGTGATGGGCTGCACCGTCAAAAAATGTACCGAGACCCAGACTTTGGGAGCAACTGGGAGTGGCGGCTGGAAGACATTCTGGACTTCTGAGAAGAGGTGCTGGACCTCCCCAAAGAGTCATGTGACCTGGAGGAATTGGAGTTCCTGGTCAAGCTGGAATGGGAGCTTGAGATTGCCTACAAGCGGCTGTTTGATGGTGATCAGCAACCCAGCATGGCTCCAGTTGTCTGGGACTGTCCGGGAGAAGTAGCAGACAGTCGGGAAGATGTGGAGGAATTGGGGTTGGGGTCGCCCTTACGTTTTTCTGTCCTAACCGCAATGGAAGAAGCGGCGATGATACAGAGGGCACTGCGAGTGCTAAAATGCCGGAACAAATTGGAGGTTCCCCAGGCAGCATAAAGGTCTCGGAAGGGGGAGTTGAGACGGGCAATAGAAAATTGTTAGATGGTAATCAGCAGCAAGCCCAGAGTATCGCAGAAGTGCTGGCTATGGGACAGAGCACCCTTGGCCTCTGCCCACCCTCAGAGTTGGATCTGAAGAGTCGGAGAGATGATCTCTGTGAGTTGTATCCCCAGCAGCAGATCTCCCCACTGGGAGTAGAGAAAGCCGTTCTACCTCCCCAGCAATTAGATACTACCCCAGTATTAATCTTCCCAGCAGAAGCGCTGGGTATGGGGCAGAGCACTGCTGGCCTTTGCCCACCCTCAGAGTTGGATCAGGAGTGTCCGAGAGATGATCTCCGTGAGCTGTTTCCCCAGCAGTAGTTATCCCCACCGGGAGTAGAGAAAGCTGTTCTCCCTCCCCAGCAATTAGATACTACCCCAGTATTCATCTTCGCAGCAGGAGCGCTGGCTATGGGGCAGAGCACTGTTGGTCTCTGCCCAGCATCAGAAAAAGAGACAGAAAGTTCGGGAGATAGTACGCAAAAATGTAAATATCCAAATTCCTCATAAGATCTGGATTTTTCACTTTTCCCTTCTAGCTTTCAGAGTTTGTAAAGGACCCCCACCCCAAACCATATATTGTCTGAAAGCACATGACCTGTAGAATAAAAAAAAGGTGCTACTGATTTTTAAGGGCCTGTGATATCTGCGCAAATGTTCATATAGACAATATTTTTGCAAAAAATACACTAAAATCATTATTAGCACATAAAACCACAGCACATTGTACAAAATTACTGCTAAATTTCTACTAAATATAAAAGCTTAACCTGTGTTGAGTTAACCACTTCACGTCCGGAAGGATTTCCCACATTAGGACCAGAGCACTTTTTGCGATTCAGCACTGCGTCGCTTTAAATGACAATTGCGAGGTCGTGAGACTTTGTACCCAAATTAAATTTGCGTCCTTTTTTTCCCACAAATGGAGCTTTCTTTTGGTGGTATTTAATCACCTCTGCATCATTTCTGATTGCCGCTATAAACAAAAAAGAGAGACAATTTTGCAAAAAAATGATTTTTCTTACTTCTTGCTAAAATACAAATAAAAAAAAACATAAAAAAAAAATTTTTTCATTGGTTTTGGCAGATTTATATTCTTGCTCATATTTTTGGTAAAAAAAATCGCAATCAGCGTTTATTGATTGGTTTGCTCAAAAATTGCTGCATTTACGAATGATGAGAATTCATTTCTGAGGTTTTTATTTATTTATTTATTTTTACTAATAATGGTGGCGATCTGCAATTTTTAGCGGTACTGCGATATTGGGGCAGACATGTCGGACCATTTTGACACTTTTTTGGAACCAATGACATTTATACAGTGATCAGAAATTTAAATGTCCACTGATTACTGTATAAATGTCATTGGCAGTGAAGGGGTTAACCTGCAGGGGGCAGTGTAGGGGTTAACTGTGTTCCCTAGGCGTGTTCTAACTGAGAGGGGGCTGGGCTGCCAGGGGCATAAGAGATCTAACTGATCCCAGTGACAGGGATCAGTAGATCTCTTATGTCCCCCGTGTTTACATCGGCGGTTCCCCATTCTTTTGCTCTGACAGCTCATCGTGGCTCGCCGGCGGACATTGGGTCCGCCCGAGCCGCGGGCACACCCCCCCCAGCTGCCAATCCGCTAACCACCGTCTATTTACGGCAATTTGCGGTACACATCCACACTGCCGTAGTAAATATACTGCGTGCAGTGTGGAAGTGGTTAATAAATAACAAATATTTGTAAATTTTAGATTGTACCAAACGTTTGCAAAAGTCTAAATATCCAAATTTCTCTAAAAATCTGGAGGTTTTCCTTTTTCTCTTACAGTTTTCAACATTTGTAAAAGACCCCCTCCCCCCCCCCCCCAAACTATTACATTTCGTGAAAGCAGATGACCTGTAGAATAAAAAAAAGGAGCTACTGATTATTACCCACTTCAATACCGGGCACTTCACCCCGTTCCTGCCCAGGCCAATTTTCAGCTCTCAGAGTCTTAGAGCTGTAGCATTTTGAATGAAAATTGCGCAGTCATGCCATACCGTACCCATATGAAATTTTTATCACTTTTTTTCCCCACAAATAGAGCTTTCTTTTGGTGGTATTTGATCACCACTGGGGTTTTTAATTCTTTACTAAACAAATAAAAAAAGACTGAAAATTTTGAAAAAAAAAAGTCTTTCTTTACTTCTGTTTTTTTTTTGTAAATAAGTATGTTTTCTAATTCACTGACGAGCATTGATGTTGCACTGATGGGGCGCCACTGATGGGGTGGCACTGATGATGAGGCAATAATATGCAGCACTGATGGGCACTGATGGGAACTCATAGGTGGCACTGATGGGCACTAATAGGCAGCAGTGATGGGCACTGATGGGAACTCATAGGTGGCACTGATGGGCATTAATAGGCAGCACTGATGGACACTGATGGGTGGCACTGATGGTCAATAATGAGCACTGATGTGCGGCACTGATAGGCATTACTGATGGGCACTGATTGGAATCCCTTATGGGCAATGATTGGCATCCTTGATTGCCACTGATTGGCATCTCTGGTGGGCCAGGGTTGGTATCCCTGGTGGGCTCTAGTGGGCATCTTTGAAGAGTCTGCACTGATAATCAATACGCTGATTATCAGCGCAGACTTCCCTCAGGAGAGCCACTGATCGCCTCTCCTGTACACGCGCCTTGTCGGCACGAATAGAGGAAAAGCCTATAAACGTCACTTGCGGTTATGATGTGACCAGCTGTGATTGGACACTGCTGATCACATGGTAAAGAGCCAACATCATAGGCTCTTTATCTAGATCAGGGATCTGCAATTAGCGGACCTCCAGATGTTGCAGAACTACAAATCCTATGAGGCATAGCAAGACTCTGACAGCAACAAGCATGACACCCAGAGGCAGAGGCATGATGGGACTTGTAGTTTTACAACAGCTGGAGGTCCGCTAATTGCATATCCCTGATCTAGATCATAAATGTGGTGTGTCAGAGCGATCCAATCCAGGGATGTGCACCAGAGCAGCATCTCTCTCTGCTGTCTCCCTCCTCCCTGGGCAGATTGATAGCAGCAGCCATTGGCTCCCACTGCTGTCAATAAAACGCTGTGGCGAGGAAGCGGGGGGTGGGGCCGAGCCGCCCGCTCTGTATCAGTAGATACAGACTGGGTGGCTTGGGAGCAAGCATGCACAGGTGCCCACCATCCCTGCTGGATTTTTAACCACTTCCATACCAGGCTAATCCTGGCATTGCTCTCCTACATGTAAAAATCATATTTTTTTTTCACTGGAAAATTACTCAGAACCCCAAAACATTATATAGATATATTTAGCAGAGACCCTAGCGAATAAATTGGTGATCGTTGCAATTTGTTATGTCACATGATATTTTCACAGCAATTTTTCAAACACAATTTTTTGGGGAAAAAAAACATTTTAATGAATTAAAAACAGAACACAATATGTACCCCACATTTTTTGTATAATGTGAAAGATGATGTTACGCTGAGTAAATAGATCCCTAACATGTCACACTTTAAAATTACGCACACTCATGGAATGGCGCCAAATTCAGTTCTTAAAAATATCCCTAGGCTATGTTTTAAACATTTTGCAGGTTACCAGTTTAGAGTTATAGAGGAGGTCTAGTGCTAGAATTATTGCTCTCGCTCTAATGTTCACAGCGATACTTCCCACGTGTGGCTTGAATGCCGTTTACATATGCGGCCACTACCTACGTATGCGCTCGCTTCTGCAGGTGAGCACGGACAGGGGCGCTTTAAAATTTTTAAAGTTTTTTTTACACTGTCCCTTTAATTTTTTTTATCACTTTTACTCCTATTACAAGATATGTAAAGATCCTTTGTTATAGGAATTAGGCATATCAGGTCCTCTTCATGGAGATATCTGGGGTCAATGAGACCCCAGATATCTCCTCTACCCTGGAAAGCATGAGATAAAAAGAAAAAAAAGCATTGATCTCTGCTTTCCAGGTAAAAAACTGTCAATGTTTACATCTACCAGTACTGGAAGTGACAGCATGACGTTGCTTCCACTCTCCCATGGTCATAGAGATGGCCGGGGACCAGCTCTATGGTAATCTGGCACCCCACCGGATCATTAATCTGACCTCCCAATCACACAGGAGAGCCTGGAAAGGCACCGGAGGGGGCGGGAGGGGGAGAACGTCCCCTCCCGCTGCCTGTAAAAGCAATCCAGAGGCTCAATAGCCGCTAGGGTGGCTTTTACATTCAAGGGAATCGGTTGAAAACACAAATATCTGAATGATGTCGGGAATTACCAAGTCAAAACGAGAAAGGGCACCTTGGTAGTGTGGATAATGTGCAAAGGACCACTACACCGGCTCTGAACGCCATCCCACTTGAAGACTTCCAGGGATGCTATGAAGAATGGAGAAATCCCTGGGATTCTGGACTCACCTCGTATAATGACGCCATTCACTGTAAATGTGGCTCCTCATGCTGCAGGCCTCATTCCGATATTTCAAAATACATAGATGTGTGTATTCACACATATACCCGCGCTAATGGGCATGGTGCCATTAACCTGAACCTCTATGATTAAAAAATTGTGTGACAATCCTGTGTTTCAAATGTGAAATGCTTCAAACATGCTTGGGATAAACATAAATCCATAGTCAGACAACAAGGTTAATGTAAAAAAAAATATATAAAAAATAAATAAATAAATAAATAAATAAAAAGGGGCAGACTTGATGGACTACTCAGTCTTTTTCTGCCGTCACTTTTCTATGTTTCTATGTTTCTATGTCTATGAAATATAAATATAAAAGTGCTGCTTCAAATCCCTTTAAATCATGCATATAACATAAAAAGGGCGCTCTCCCACTGTACCAATGTGTGTCACAATGAATTCATATATCAGTAATCCAATGTTCATATCATAATTCAAGAAGCTGATCAAAAAATTCAGAAAAAGTAAAAAAAAAAAAATCCACCGATGTTGGTGATAATCGTATTCAAATATAAAGTTCCAAGTGCTGTAAACCAAATCGGTGCAATCCGTGCTCCCCTCCTGTGTGCCCACTCACTCACTAGATGCTATGGACTCCCAATACAGAAGTCACATGCGCTTTACAGATCAGTTGGAATGCTGGGTGTGCTGGGTTTAGTAGTCCTCCAGCCAGGAATCTCCTTTGCGGACCCAGGTTCAGCTGCTATGGACTCCCATTACAGAAGTCACATGCGCCCTGCAGATCAATTGGAATACTAGGTCTGCTGGGCTTAGTAGTCCTCCAACCAAGATTCTCCTTGTAGACGCAACGTAATTACATTTATTTTAAAATGGTTTACAAACATATGATTTCACTCACATTGTATAAAGTAATACCAGGCTAAAATCAGCATAAACCGGAAATCCACCGCCACTTGCGCGTCACCGGCCGGATCTGCCGTCACCACCCGTGTTTTGTCCCTCTCACAGGACATTATCAAAGGCTATCCAGTGGACTTCCGGTTTCCGGTTTATGCCGATTGTAGCCTGGTTTTACTCATCCAGATATCACCACTTCAACCCAAGGACGTCATATTGGCGGGAAGTGGTTGGGCATGGTTTTTACTATGAATAGTGTAAAAGGAGGAGCTGGGACTCACAAAGGTGGGCAGAAAAACCACAAACATGAAAAGCAGGCGGGCACAGAAAATGCTCCTTCACTTTGCTCCTAGCAATTTTTTATTACATGCACAGTGTTCACTCCCAGCTCACTTCCAACAACTCTAAGAACGGTTCATTTAAAAAAAAGTATAACAATATAATAAGTCAATGACAGAGAAAAAAATGGGATCTTCTATTCCTGTCTTGTTCTTGGTGGTGCACGCTCCAACACCATTCATCTGATTCCCAGTCCTTCCTTCCCTGCTTGATGAGTCACTAACCTGAAATAAACATGCACACTTGGCACACACATAGTTCTAGCCTGTACCATGTGATAGCTGTGGGCGAAGTACAGCATCACAATAGTAAACAATGAGTCATGGATGAAAGCCGTTCATGACAGTTAGACCGCTCTCCCAGAGTAGTGCAGCGTCACTATGTTGGCACTGAACTACTCTGATAGCGATATTTAAAGTAGAACTCTGGGCGAAACTTTTTTTCATTTTGGATAGAGTAAGGGAGGGTTATAACCCCGGTCAATTTTTTTTTTCGCCATCTTTGTCCCATTCCGGAGATTTCCCTTCACTTCCTGTCAAACAGGAAGTGAGAGGAAATCCCTGCAGGTTAAGGGAATCTCTTGGGGCCCCCAGGTCACCAGAACTAGGGTCTCCATTGGAAGATTTCCCCTCTTACTTTTCTGGGGACAACCCAAAATGTTACTTTCATTTTCAATAAAAACGTTAAACAGAACAAATAGAGGGAGTGGATCTCCCTAACGGGGGCACAGAGAGCAATACAAACTGACAGGGGTTCTAATCCCTCTCCGCTCTATCCAAAACTAAAAAAAAATAGTTTTGCCTTACTTTAAGAAAAAAAAATGTAAAAGAAGAGGATTCAAATTTTTAACCACTTCAGCCCCGGAAGGATTTCCCAGTTTAGGACCAGAGCACTTTTTTGCGATTCGGCACTGCGCCGCTTTAACTGACAATTGCACGGTCGTGCGACGTTGTACCCAAACAAAATTTGCATCCTTTTTTTCCCACAAAAAGAGCTTTCTTTTGGTGGTATTTGATCCCCTCTGCGTCATTTCTGATCACCGCTATAAACAAAAAAAGAGCGACAATTTAAAAAAAAAACAAACAATTTTTCTTACTTTTTGCTAAAATACAAATCCAAAAAAAATATAAAAAAACATTTTTTTTCATCGATTTATATTCTTCCTCATATTTTTGGTAAAAAAAAAAATCGCAATTGGCATTTATTGATTGATTTGCGCAAAAGTTGCCGCGTTTACGGATGATGGGAATTAATTTATGAGGTTTTTATTTTTTACTAGTAATGGCGACGATCTGCGATTTTTAGCGGTACTGCGACATTGCGACGGAAATATCGGACCATTTTGACACTTTTTTGGGACCATTGGCATTCATACAGCGATCAGTGCTATAAAAATGCACTGATTACTGCGTAACCAGGGGTTAACCTGGAGGGGCGATCTAAGGGTTAACTGTGTTCCCTCAGTGGATTCTAACTGTATGGGGGCTGGACTGGCAGGGGGAGGGGGGTGATCACAGCTTCCATATACAGACCCTGTGATCACAGCCCTTCCCCCTTTATCAGAATGGTGATCCATGTTTTCTTACACGGACCTCCGTTCTGTCGCTCCGGGGGGGTGATCACGGGTAGCCTTATCCCCCCCAGAACACAGTGAGCGCACGATCGCGCCCCTGGCGGCACACGCGATCACAATACTCATTATCGCGGCCGTCGTCCCGTGACAGTGTTTTGCGATAACGAACCACTTTTCCGCCGTCAAGCCACGGCGGGTGGTCGGCAAGTGGTTGAACAATTTTTCTATTTTT
This sequence comes from Glandirana rugosa, assembly GCA_018402905.1. Lineage (NCBI taxonomy): Eukaryota > Metazoa > Chordata > Amphibia > Anura > Ranidae > Glandirana > Glandirana rugosa. The sequence goes on along the minus strand of BLSH010045479.1, from coordinate 124,613 downwards.
TTTTTTTTTTACATGCAGTCACCAGTCAGTGTCCCTGATCACCACCTCACCAGTCGTATGATGGCACTCTACTGCACTGGTGACCGTATGTAAAAAAAATGTGAAAAAAACCCACATTTTATTTAATTTCTACTCAAAATTGTGACAAAAAATTACATCTTAAAAAAAACTCGCCATGCCTCTTACTAAATACCTTGAACTGTCTACTTTCCAAAAAGGGGTAATTTGGGGGGTATTTGTACTTTCCTGGAGCCTCAAGAAATGAGATCGCCCCTCAGTACATTAGGATTGACCAATTTTCGAATATTTATCCCATGGTTTGTGGACTCTATAACTTTCCTACAGACTAAAAAATATACAATGACTTGGGTTCTTTTTCTAAAGTAATGTAGCAGAATACATTTTGGCCTAAATGTAAGAAAAAAGATCATTTGTTTACAAAATTTTGTAATAGGGACTAAGAAAAGCATCTTTTTTTCCCCCAAAATGTTTGGTATTTTTTCATTTATATACCAAAAAATAAAAAAACCCAGTGGTGATTAAATAACACCAAAAGAAAGCTTGATTTGAAAAAAAATGATAAAAATGTAATTTGTTTACAGCGTTGCATGATCGCACAATGGCGCCGTGCTGAATAGCAAAATACGCCCCAATCACGAAGGGGGTAAAACCTTCCGGAGGTCACGCGGTTAGAGGTTCCCTCAGACACAGGCGGTCGTGGATGAATGACAAAGCTGTTGAAGATCTTTCTTACAAAGGATCCTTCTAGAAACATGCATTATTGGACCTCTGCAGGAGGGAGGATAACAGGAAAGATCGGCTGGAAATAAACAGCCCAGCTAATGACTTTGTCCTCTGAGATTCCTTGGCCAGGAGACTCAGGGGGGCCTACAGACCTAAGAGAAGTCACCTGACCCAACAATAGCAGGCCAGGTGGTAGGCATTGTCTATGATCTGTGGGGGCTTCATCTATTTCCAGGTATCTTGTATGTAGAGTTGCACATTGCCATTGCCATCTGCTAATCTTTGTTTTTTTTATTTAGCAGCTAAAGATGAAAAATTCATAATGAAGGAGGAAAATGTGGACACTTCCATGACAGAAAGTTCCACCGGTGAGGAGAAGAAGCCCCCAACATCACCAGACACAGCACAGACAGTTCACGCTGCAAGACCCATTTATGAAGTTATTTTGTTTTTATGCTACACTTTTACCAGGGGCATAACGATAGGGGTTGCAGGGGTTGCAATTGTTACCGGGCCCCGTGCTCCAGGGGGCCCATGTGCCTCCCTTGTACACCTGGATAGGAGGGATGGCGAGGGTGACATTTAGTGGAACCAATCTTCTACATTTTCCTCCTAATGCAGGAGATTGGTTCCTCTATATTCTGCCCCGCCGCCCCTCCTATCCAGTTTACTTGTCTTCTGCTGTTCCCAGGGTCCCTGTGTCCCCCACAAAGTTGCTGACTTCCCC
>BLSH010045479.1:50958-63199 GCA_018402905.1 Glandirana rugosa | reverse complement strand
CCTGAAGATTGTCCAGCCCTCGTGCCCCCCTGTGCTCCAGAGCTCCCTGTCCACACTACCAGGGGTTCTCGCACCAGGGCCCCAGAGAGGTTGCCCCCGCATAAGCCAGACTCTACCACCAGGTACGTGACAGCTGTGCAGCCACCAGATCACTTCCACACCCCCATGATTATGTGCGCACCCCTGCCATTTATCCCAGGCTCCGCAAAGCCCAAATAATGCAAACCAGCTCTGTCAGTAAAAGTGTTACAGGGAACCTACAATTCCAGAGGATATTGTGTGGTGCGAAGAAGAAAAGTTGAAAACATAAATACTGCCTTGTTTTTTTCATTTTTGAAAAATAAAGTACATCTCTATATTTTTATTCATCAAAAATATTCCCCCATCCTGTTTAAAAAATTAAAAAAGTAGATCTGTCTGTAATACTTACCCTTAACCCCTTTGCTGCCAGGCCCTGCGCTCCACTTTTAATCTCAGGTGGCCGGCCATTGTTACAATTTTTCCATTGCCTTTTTTATTTTTCTCTTACAGCTTTCAGAGTTTGTGAAAGACCCCCAAAACCTTATATTTTCTGAAAGCACATGACCAGTAGAAATAAAAAAAGGTGATACTGATTTTTAAGGCCCCGCGGTATTTGAGCAAATGTTTATCAAACAATATTTTCACTAAAAATACACTATCTGGAGGTTTTTTTGTCAGGAAGGCTCTGTCAGAAGACAGAATAACAGCCGCAGACAAATCCCTGTTCCCTAAATGCCTGGAAGAAGAGGAGTGTTAGTGCGCCCCAGCGTGCGAATACATATGCGCATGCGTGGGAATGCAAACATGCGAAGGCATGTGCACAGCGCATTCAGTGACAGAAAAGGGCGGCAAATGGGCTATTTAAGCTGGATCAACACCTGGAACCAGTGCTGTCTCGTCTGTGGTGGTCTGTGATTGTACTGTTTTCTGTTACCTGCATCTGCTCTTACAAAACTTACCCGGCTTGTTCCTGATTATTCCTGCTATCCACCTGCACCGACCCCGGCTTGTTCCTTGACCATTCTCCTGCCTCCACATTTGTACTTCATTTGTTCGTTCTGTGTATGACCCGGCTTGTCTGACTGCTTATGTTCCAGTCTCTTCTGAGCTACCATGTTACCAGCACCAACCCATCTGCCACTGGTACCTGCTCCACAGTGAAGTGCCAGCCTGTTCCCTCAGGAGATCCGCTGCCATCTGGCATACTACCTCACCAGCAGCAAGCATGTTTACTGGCACTTGTGTGACTCTGCACTCCTGTGCTACCTGTATACTCTACCAGGGGCCCCGAGTCAGAGGTGTAAGAGAGGCCATTACTCTGCAAAGACCAGGCTCTACCCACCAGGTATGTGACATTTTAATTTTTCCCTTCCAGCTTTCAGAGTTTGTAAAAAACCCCCCAAACCATATATTTTCTCAAAGCACATGACCTGTAGAATAAAAAAAAAATGCTACTGATTTTTAAGGCCCTGAGATATTCGCGCAAATGTTCATAAAAACAATATTTTCACTAAAAATACATTCAAATCATTATAAGCACATAAAAACACAGCACATTTTACCTATTTCCTGCAAAATTTCTACTAAATATAAAAGCTTAACCTGTGCTGAGTTAATAAATATAAAAAATTGTAAAGTTTAAATTGTGACTTTTTGCAAAATGGTGAAAAACAAATGTACACAAAAATGTAACTATCCAAATTTCTTTAAAAATCTAGACTTTTCCTTTTTCTCTTACAGCTTTCAGAATTTGTAAAAGACCCCCAAATCATATATTTCCTGAAAGCACATGGCCTGTAGAATAAAACAAGGGTGCAACTGAATTTGTTCTTCAATACATGGCACTTTCACCCCCTTCATTCCCAGGCCAATTTTCAGCTCTCAGTGCTGTCGCATTTTGAATGACAATTGCACGGTCATGCACGAGTGTAACCATGTGAACATGTGAAATTTTAAACCTTTTTTCCCCATAGCTTTCTTTTGGTGGTATTTGCTCACCACTGGATTTTTTTATTTTTTGATAAACAAATAAAAAAAAGACTGAAAATTTTGAAACAAAAAAAAGGTTGTTTCTGTTAACAAATGTTGTAAGTATGTTTTCTCCTTCACTGATGATGCACTGATGGGCACGAATAGGCGGCACTGATATGCAGCACTGATAGGCTGCACTGATGGGCACTTATAGATGGCACTGATACCCGGCACTGATGGGTGGCACTGATGGACGGCACTAATGGGTCGCACTGATGGGCACTGATAGATGGCACTGATAGGCAGCACTGGTAAGGAGGTACTGACAGGCATTACTGATGGGCACTAGTTTGAATCCCTAATGGGCACAGATTGGCATCCTTGATGGGCACTGACTGGCATCCCTGGTGGGCACAGGTTGGCATCTGTTGGCATTCATGGTGGGCTCTAGTGGGCATCCTTGATGGGTCTGCACTGATAATCAATGCACTTATTAGAAGTGCAGACCCCCCCTGTCAGGAGAGCCACTGATTGGCTCTCCTCTACTCGTGTCTTGTCAGCGCGAATAGAGGAAAAGCTGATAAACTGCACTTCCGGTTACAATGTGACCTGCTGTGATTGGACACTGCTAATCACATGGTAAAGAGCCTACATCATAGGCTCTTTACCTAGACTGGAGATGCGCTGCCTTATAGCTATCCAATCCAGGGATGTGCACCAGAGCAGCGTCTCTCTCTACAGTCTCCCTCCTCCCTGGGCAGATTGATAGCAACAGCCATTGGCTCCCACTGCTGTCAATCAAATGCTGTGACAAGGGAGCGGGAGGCAGGGCTTGTTCGCCTGGTCTGTGTCAATAGATGCAGACTGGGCAGCTCAGGAGTAAGTATGCACAGGTGCCCCCAGGGAAAGTGGCTTTCGCTGGTGCCATGCGCCGATGAGGAGGGACCAGGAGAGCCGCCAGGGAACCCCAGAAAAGGAGGACCGGGGCTGCTCTGTGCAAAATCATTGAACAGAGAAGGTATGACATGTTTGTTATTTTAACCACTTGCTGACCGCCCGCCATCGCATGATGGCAGCAAAGTGGTTCGATATCGCAAACTGCCGTCACCTGATGGCTGCTGCGAGATCGCGGATCTTGAGTGTGCGTGCGGCTGGAGGCATGTTCACACGCTTGCTGTGTTCTGGGGGAGCCAGAGAGCGGGTAGGGTGGACTCAATGTCCGCCGGCTACCCGCGATGGCTCCCCCGCAGTGACAGAATGGTGGTCCATGTATGTAAACACAGATCTCCGTTCTGACAGGGGGAAGGAATGTGATCACAGGTTCCATGTATATAGGAGCAGAGATCACTCTCCTCCTCCACTCAGCCCAGCCCCCATACAGTTAGTAACACACACAGGGAATACAGTTAACCCTTAGAGTGCCCCCTGCAGGTTGACCCCTTCCCTGCCAGTGACAGTTACACAGTAATCAATGCATTTTCATAGCACTGATCGCTGTATAAATGTCAATGGTCCCAAAAAAGTGTCAAAAGTGTCCTCTGCAATGTCGCAGTCCAGCTAAAAATCGCATTCGTAAACACATGGTAGTTCTAGGTAAGTGACCCACTATGTAGAGAAGGAAGGATGAGGATAACAAACCCTTACAGATTGCAACATTCAGCAAAGGCAGCTTTTGTGTATCTCTCCTAACATTCAATTCATATCAGATCTCAATTCCAATCTGCAGCTTCTAAATCTAACATCTAGAATTTTCTGAGGCCTCAAGAGAGCTAGACAAAGTCATATTACTTCAGTACAGTAAAAACCTTAGTATGGACTCATCTCACACATACATTCTAGTTTTGAAGGAAGTTAATGAAAAAGATGTCCTGGAACTGGAAAGGAGATCCAAATGAATAAGGAGCTCAACTATTGCAAATTAGACCATTTAAGCCAAACTCGATGTGGATATAAAATACACAAATTAACGCAGTTGTGTAATCATCCATTTATTTTTTAAATACAATCAATGTAAATACTTGAATGTGATTTGGTATCAACTTCTTGCAGTCCCTGTACAGCAGGGCTGGAAAGTAAGAGGAAGAAGCAACACGAGGAGGCACATTTACAATGTACAGTGATATTATATGAGGGGTATCCAGAAAGTAATGAGAAATATATTTTAAAAATTATTTTATTGAAAAATGTTACACTTGAACATTGTCTCCTTCAAAGTTTGCACCTTGTGAGTTTACACAACGCTCCATGGATTTCTTCATAGCATCCCTGGAAGTCTTCTAGTGGGGATGGCGCTCAGAGTCGGCGTAGTGGCTCTTTGGACGTTATCCACGCTACCAAAATGGCGTCCTTTCTCGTGTTCAAATCCTGAGTCACGATTTCATGAACAATTGACTTGGCAATTCTCGTTTCCTCTGCAATCATTCTGATAGTGAGCCGTCGGTCAAAAATGGAACAGAACGTGGATGTAGTGAGTTCTGTCCTCACCTGTGACCGACTATCAGAATGATTGCAGAGGAAATGGGAATTACCAAGCCAATTGTTCATAAAATTGTGACTCGGGATTTGAACACGAGAAAGGACGCCATTTTGGTATTGTGGATAACATCCAAAGAGCCACTATGCCGGCTCTGAGCGCCATCCCCACCCAAAGACTTCCAGGGATGCTATGAAGAATGGAGAAATCCATGGAGCGTTGTGTAAACTCACAAGGTGCAAACTGTGAAGGAGGCAATGTTCAGTTGTAACATTTTTCAATAAAATTATTTTTAGAACATCATTCTCATTACTTTATGGATAAACCTTGTATGTTCCATTATTTTATTATAAACTAAACATTATTTTATACAATGCAGTATGGACAAACCCTTCATTGATTAGCTGGTAGCAGTCAGTCACATTCATCTGGAGTTCTGTAATGTTGAAGACTTTTCATAGATTCTCTAAACCACTTCTTCAGGTTTAATGAGTGTCACAAAGATACCCCAACATGTTCTCAGGTATCACCGACACCTTAACCGGTTCCCGACCGCCTTGTGTACTTTTACTGTTGTAGAGTGGCAGTGTCCTGCGAATCGCCATTTATAAACGGCGGCTCATGCGTGCGCTGTAGCGGGCAGGAGCACGCCGCCGGCGCTCGCTCTTGTGCCCGCCGCACTCTGCAGGAGTGTGCCTGCGGCTCGGGCGGACTTGATCTCCACCAGCGAACCGCAATTGCCTGGCAGAGAGGAAGAAAGGGGAACCGCTGATGTAAACACGGCGGTTTCCCATTCTGTCAGACAGCATCTAAGAGATCTGCTGATCCCTGTCACTGGGATCAGTTAGATCTCTGGCACCCCTGGCAGCCCTGTACCCTCACAGTTAGAACACGCCTAGGGAACACAGTTGACCCCTAGATCTCCCCCTGCAGGTTAACCCCGTCACTGCCAATGACATTTATACAGTAATCAGTGGATATTTAAATTTCTGATCGCTGTATAAATGTCATTGGTCCCAAAAAAGTGTCAAAAATGTCCGACATGTCCGCCCCAATATCGCAGTCCTGATAAAAATCCATTGCCATTACCAGTAAAAAAAAAAAAAATTGTAAAAACACCAGAAATTAATCCTCATGGTTTGTAAACGCGGCAACTATTGAACAAACCAATCGATAAACGCCAATTGCGATTTTTTTTTTAATCAAAAATATGAGGAAGAATATAAATCGACCAAAACTGATGAAAAGATTTGTTTTTTTATATATCTTTTTGGGATATGTATTATAGCAAATAGTAAGAAATAGTTTTTTTGTTTTTTTTGCAAAATTGTCGCTCTTTTTTTTTGTTTATAGCGGCGATCAGAAATGACGCAGAGGGGATCAAATACCACCAAAAGAAAGCTCTATTTGTGGGAAAAAAAGGATGCAAATTTAATTTGGGAACAACGTCACACGACCGCGCAATTGTCAGTTAAAAACGAATCGCAAAAAGTGCTCTGGTCCTAAAGTGGGAAATCCTTCCGGGGCTGAAGTGGTTAATCCAATCACCAATAGATGTGTCCAGGAAGATGTTGATTATCCAAGAACAGCATGGGAGGTGTGAAGGGCGAGGAACCCCCCTGTTCTGGTTACATCATCCCATTGAGACATCAAGCATAGGATTAAGTAACTAGAAGAGACAACTCACACCATACTATGGCATTTATACCCACACAGGTAGCATTGGCACCTCCACCCAGTCACCATGGAATGTGGAGGACTGGTGTCCCCATTGGAAGATTCCCCTATTACTTTTCTGGGGACAGCCCAACAATTGGGGTTTTCTTTTTACTTTCACTGTCAATGATAATGGCAAACGGGACAAATAGAGAGGATGAATCTTCCTAACAGGGGCACAGACAGCAATAAAAACTGACAGGGGCTCTAATCCCCCTCCACTCTGTACAAAACTAAAAAAAAGTCTTGCCCTTAGTTATACTTTTATTTAAAAAAGATTATTTTATTTCTACATAGAATTGTTGTATTTATCTGAATTTTCCTGATTTCACTTCCTGTAATCTACATAGCAGCATGGGGGGTGAGGGGCAGCACTCTGAGCCAATTAGAGCTTTACAGCTTTGTACTTCTGTCTGACAGCAGCAATAAATTACAATGAAGATACCAAAGAACTTCACTTATTTCCTTCATTTGGTCTGTTAACCACTTCAGCCCCGGAAGGATTTCCCATGTTAGGACCAGAGCACTTTTTGCGATTCGGCGCTGCGTCACTTTAACTGACAATTGCGCGGTCGTGCGACGTTCTACCCAAATGAAATTTGCGTCCTTTTTTCCCCACAAATAGAGCTTTCATTTGCTGGTATTTGACCCCCTCTGCGTCATTTCTGATCGCCGCTATAAACAAAAAAAAGCGACAAAAACAAAATAATATTTCTTACTTTTTGCTAAAATACAAATCCAAAAAAAATATTTTTTCATCGCAAAAAAACCCCACAATCAGCGTTTATTGATTGGTTTGCGCAAAAGTGGTTAAACATGCACCTGAAAGAATATTATTATAGCTATTCATTCAGTGTACAAATTACCCGTGGATCCTGCCAGAAATCCAGTGCTGTCCTGTGCACTCTGCAGTCTGATTTTAACCGCTTCCAGTCCAGGCAATTCTGACATTCCTCTCCTATATGTAAAAATCAGAATTGCTCTGCTAGAAAACTTCTTAGAGCCCCCAAACATTATATATTGTTTTAAGCAGAGGCCCCAGAGAATAAAATAGTGGGTGATGCATGTTTTATATATTTACAGCGTTTTTTTATGCAAATTTTTTTTGAGAAATAAAAGCTTAGTGAATTTTAATCACTTGCCGACTGCCTACCACTTATTTACTGCAGCAGGTCGGCTTTATTGCATAAAATCACGTACCTGTATGTGATTTTGTCCAGTAGCCACTGGGGGGACGCACACCGCCGGAGGCATGATCACGCACTGATTGGACTCAGGGGATGCCAATCAGCGGGTTGTTCCCCCGGAGAGGCAGAACGGTGATCTGACAGGGGAGAAGATGAAGATCTTGTGTTCGTGCTAAGCAGGTACACAGATCTCTGTCTTCGCCCAGTCAGAACCCCCCCCACAGTTAGTAAGCACCAGCTAGGGACACACTTAACCTTTTGATCGCCCCTGATATTAACCCCTTCCCTACCAATGTCATTAGTACAGTGACAGTGCATATTTTTAGCACTGATCACTGTAATAATGTCACTGGCTCCCAAAAAAGTGTCAAAAGTGTCAGTTAGGTGTCCAATATGTCCGCCGCAATGTCGCAGTCCCACTATAAGTCACTGATCGCCGCCATTACTAGTAAAAAAAATAAAATAAATAAAAATGCCATAAAAATATCCCATAGTTTGAATATGTTATAACTTTTGCACAAATCAATCAATATGCGCTAATTGGGTTTGTTTTTTACCAAAAATATGTAGCAGAGTACATTTGGCCTAAACTGATTAAGAAATTCGAGTTTTTAAAATTTTTTTAATTGGATGTTTTATAGCAGGAAGTAAAAAATTTGGGGTTTTTATTTTCAAAATTGTTGGTCTTTTTTTGTTTATAGCGCAAAAAATAAAAAACGCAGAGGGGATCAAATACCACCAAAAGAAAGCTCTATTTGTGGGGAAAAAGGGACATCAATTTTATTTGGGTACAACGCAGCACGACCGCGCAATTGTCAGTTAAAGCGACTCAAAAAATGCCCTGGTCATTAAGGGGTAAAACCTTCCGGGGCTGAAGTGGTTACACACACAATTTTCAAACACAATATATCACCCATATGGTAAAATATAAAAGATGATGTTATGCTGAGTAAATAGATACCCAACATGTCATGCTTTAAGTCTGCGTACACTCGTGGAACGGCGCCAAAAAACAATGATACCTAAAAATCTACGGTGCACAGTACTGTGACTGAGTGGTGTCACCCTAGGACAGGAAGTGGGTTACTGGCAGGATCTCCAGGTACAAATAGAAAAAAAGGCTGATAGAAGAAAACCAATGCAGTCAGCACAATGCATATTACATTTTCTGAAAATTATGAATAATCATTCAAATCATAATCAATGATAATATCTCCTCGTCTTATCCTGGCCACTAACACTTAATGAACCCCTGAAAACCCCAAATCTTATTATTGTCACTATAAGAGAATAAATCCCACTTTCCTGTGCTGAGATTTCCCAGTGCTGTGATTGGTTGTGTTGGGACCTCAGATTTATGACATATGGAATATGAATCATTCCATTGGTTAAACATCATCAAGATTCAGATTTCTGTGATATCAGCAGATTTTCTGTTATATTATTATTTCTCACATTGCTTTTCACCCCCAGATATTGTTATAGAACCTTTCCCTACAGCTACCCCAGCATGGAGGGGCTCAGTGAAGGTGGTGGTGAAGGTGTGAAGATGTCTGATTGGGTCACACAGATCATAAAAGGACAGCTGCCCGGCCTCATAATCCACATAGATCCTGACTCTGTTACTGGAGAGATTGGGAGATCTGCTGATTGTTTTATTGTCATGTCTTAGATAACATCCACCGCTACAGCTCCACAAACCCCAGGACTTGTTATTATCTCCAATCCATGACTGCTCTCCTCTCCTCTCTATACTGGGATAACTCATCCCAACTCTGCAATTTTCTGCCTCACTGACATCCACTTCCCAGTAATGTCGCCCCGAGGAAAATCTCTGACTGCTTAATACCTGGAACCAGGACTGAAATCTCTCCGGTGTTTCTGGACGATTCTGCTTTATATCTGACCTGGATGCAGTTTTCATGTAATCTGATATCTGTAGATTATTATGAGCGGTGTTCACATCCAGTAATATGTCTGAAGCTTCCTGTATATTGAAGAATACATTTACCCCTTTTATCATATCAGATAACCCTGTGTGTAATGTGTGTGAGATTCCAGCCACATCCAGATCCCCCCCATCATGGAGGAGTCTATCATGTCTCTCTCTGTCCTCATTATCTCCCTCCTCAGTATCACACAAGTCCCCTGTGTCTGATTCCTGTAGGACAGTCAGTGGGTCAGTCATGTTACACAGCTCCTCAATGTCCCCCATCTTCCTGGACAGATCCTCCTTCTTTATTTCCAGCTGATGGATCAGATCAGACAATGAGATCCGCTCTTCCTGGCTGGAGATGTTTCTCAGGACTCTATTCTCCAGGTCTTCCAGTTGTCTCCTGAGCTCTATGAACAGGGCAGTGACTCTCTCTCTTAGACCGGCTGATTTTTCTTGTACTTTTCTCCTGCGATCCTGCAGACTCTGGACTCCTTTCTCCGTCTCCTCTCTCTCTGTCATCAGTTTCTGCAGAACATTTCTCAGTTTCTGTTTCTTCTTCTCAGAGGCCTCATCCAGAGTCTCCACCTTGTGTCCCCGGTGTTCTCCGGCCAAACTGCAGGACACACAGATACAGGCAGAGTCCTCAGTGCAGTAATATTTAAGAAGTTCTCTATGGATGGAGCATTTTCTGTTCTCCATGGAAGTTGTGGGATCGGTTAGGCCATGTTCTGGTGACTTGCTGTGGACTCTCAGGTGATTATCACACAGAGAAGCTTCACACATCAGACAGGATTTAACAGCAGGTACAGGAGAATGAATACATTGTGTACAGAAGATTCCAGTCTTTTTCTGATCTGGCTGGGTAGACCGGAAAGCCTCCACTATGTTACGCAGTGTTATGTTCCTGTGCAGTGCAGGCCGATCCTGGAACTCTTCTCTGCACTGAGGACAGGAATAACCTCCAGACCCCTCCTGTGTATCCATCACACGATCAATACAGACCCGGCAGAAGTTGTGTCCACATCTCAGGTTTACAGGGTCTGTATAAATGCTCAGACAGATGGAACAGTCCAGCTCCTGTCTCAGATCAGCAGACGCCATCGCTGACAGCAGAAGAGAGAAATGAAACTAAAAAGTCTCCAGCACTGAAAATCAAAAGGTCATCTCACATTTTTCATCACAGGGAGGGGCTGAGTTGCAGCTTTTATCTTAAGGAAGTTTGTGAATAAATAAATGTTTATATTGAAGGTATATGTGCCTACATGTTGATACACATTGTACTGATTATGAGCTTTAAATTGCTTCTGCAGACGAGGCACAAAACTACGTTATATAAAGCAGTGTGAATAGCTATTTGCATGTTTAGGCCTCATGTACACTGCAGCTGGTAAACGGACGTTTAGGAGCATTTGGGCTTTTTTTAGCAGCTCCTGAACTTTCCTCAATGTTATCTTATGGGTACATGTACACTCAGGCGTTTATAGTAGTTTAGAAGCAGTTGAGGTTAGAAACATTTTCAGACATCCCAACCTGCAAAAACTCATTTTAGGGAGGTGGCAAAATCATTTCAGGGAGGTGGCGCTCTACGCCCCGCAACCCCCCACCAATTTATCACAACTAGAGGTGTACTGCTGGTGGGTACTGTTGGCTGGTACTGCCAGTAAGCACTGCAGATGGGTACTGCTGTCTGGTACTACTGATGGGTACTGCTGGCTGGTACTGCCGATGGATACTGCTGTTGGATACTGCCGGCTGGTACTGATTGTGGGTACTGTTGGGTGGTACTGCTGGTGGGTACTGCTGCTGGGTACTGCAGGTGGGTAATGCTGGCTGGTCCTCTGACCCGCCATCTTTGAGCACCAGTGTGACGGGAGCATGCGGCTGCAGTAGAGAGCAGAGCCGATGCTTCCTATACAATGCCGACAGTTGTCACAGGCGGAGTACGTTTGGTATCACTCCGCCTGTGACAGAAGCCGGCGCTATACAGGAAGCATCGGCTCTGCTTCCACTAGTTCTGGCTCTGTTGTTCACACCGATGCTAAGGGATGGTGGGTCGGGAACCCGCTATCTGGGCTTGCCAAGCCGCCATTCAAGAGAAGGAGGTGGTGGGCCACATCAGAGGGCGCTGGGCACCCCTGAATTACAGGCACTTCGGCAGGGCCTGGGTGCGGTGTGCGGGGGATCGGCCCTGCCACCAGGATATTTCACGGCGCTTACAGGGTGTCAGGGAGCGGCAACTGAAATGCGGGATACTTGGGATGTCTGTATTTTTTTTAAAGAAAAAAATCAAGTTTAGGACAGTCGTTTAGTGGCATTTGAAAGCCAAATGCTTGTTAGAGCGTCTAAATGTGGTAAGTTGTGTTTATAAGTGCTTTTGAGAGAGAAAGAGAGAGAGAGAGAGATCACTCGTGCATTGTGGACATTTGGGAAGGTCTCCTGAGTAGAGTTGAGCGAACCTCTGGAAGTTCGGGTTCTGCTGGTCCGGTCGAACTTCGGGACAAAGTACGGGTCCGGGTCCGGACGGAACCCGAACGATCGCACGGACACCGAACCCCATTGACATCAATGGGGACCCGAACTTTTAGGCACAAAAATGGCTGTAACAAAGTCCTGGAAGCACGCTAGCAAGCCCAAGGCAGGCCTGGGCCTGGGCATGAAACAGGGCTTCAAGCTGGCCTGGTCGTCTTGGGCTTGAAGGTCTCCAAGCGAGTTGAGATGAGTCCTCTGGAAGGGTTTACAGGTGTTACGTGCTCACTAGAGAGAGAGAGAGAGAAAGAGAGAGTTTTCGTGAATATTTGTGTTGAATGGTGTAAATCTGCGAGATTGTTCGTAAACCGAAAGTTTACGGTGATTTGCTGACAGGATTTGAACTAAAAAAAGAAATTTTTTTTATGTCTGTAGGGTTCATAGGGCGTAAAGTCAACGGCGAGGGACTGT
>BLSH010045479.1:13488-30011 GCA_018402905.1 Glandirana rugosa | reverse complement strand
CTGGCAGAGGCCACGTTAAGCCAGGCTAGCTCTGCCATAGATCAACAGCTACCCCCACCATCAGCTCCCTACCCAGGAGACGCCGTCCTGCTGTCACATTTCTCAGCACTGCTTCAGCAAGAACTATCTAAAGCTCACATGATTACTGCAGAAATAAAGGGAGACTTCCACAGCATTGGAGAAAGGCTGGACACTATTGAAACCAAAGTGGGCGGTACAGTGGGAAGGGTAAACCAAAACTCTAAAATGATCTCCTTTCTACGGGATCAATTAGATCAAGCCAACGCAAAAATTAAAGATCTGGAAAACAGTTCGAGACGTTATAATTTTAGGTTGCGGGGGCTTCCAGAGTCCATAACAGTCCATAACAGACTTGGAACCATCAGTCCATACCCTGATGCAGGATCTCATCCCAGGCATCTCCTCCCACCATCTGGAGATTGACAGGGTACATTGTGTACTAACTGCCCCCAGAACCGACGGCTTGCCTTGAGATGTGCTTGTTAAGCCACACTTTTATAGGATCAAAGAAAAGATTATGCTGGATACCAGGAATAAAGAAGACATAACTTTGCTGGGCCACTCGGTCCAAATTTTTGCAGATATTTCCCAGATGACTACACAGAAAAGACGAGCTTTAAAACCATTGCTGCAACACTTAATCAACAGATATATAAAGTACCGTTGGTCTTTCCCTTTCCGCCTGTCATTTAATTATAAAGGAAAGACGCATTCCTTTGTGAATTCCTGAGATAGAGAGACTATTCTATTGGAACTGGGACTGATCCACAGGGAACCATCCCCATCTTCCTCTCGCCAAGCGGAGAACAGGCCCATAACCACCATATGGTCCCAACAAAAGTCTACCAAGAGACCCACCGCCACCACCAGAGAGCACGGCTGAGCTCGCGGGACGGATGTGTTCGGTACCTAATGCCATTGTCTTGTCAGACATCTTAGGACTTGACGGACATCTTTGGGATTTCCCCCAGTTGAGAGGGGCAATAGCTCCACTCACCTTCTATTTTTTATTTTTTCCAGATGTTTGTTTTTTTTTTTTATTATACGTTTAATCAGCTAAAGTGAAACAAGCTGAATGTTGCCTTCGGTCCTGAACAAGATGTCACGAATATGTTGTGACAAACTGGGAGGGTTAGATTAGCTGGATGTGCTCCAGCCGGGTTTTTTCTAGTTTTGAAACAAGTTATTTATGCTATGAGTGTTTCCGTCTACACCCCAGTCGCACCTTGCTGATCCTTAGGGACACGATATTGGAGGGATTCCGGGGCGTTAACGCATGCCACTACTGAGTGAGCTTGGGCCCCCTTGTTAGAGGGCGTCAACCTCACAACTAATGTTGGGAACCTGGATTTTCCAAAGGTCGTTGACCTATATTCTTATTACACTATCTGTATGGTACGTATTGTTTAAAGGTCTAGCCACGCATATTGTCAGCGTGGAGTCTCATCTTTACTTTAATCTCTTTCTTTTCTTTCTCTTTTTTTCCAAATCTCTTCTCAAGTGCACCGAATATCCAAAGAACAGGATCCTCCCGCGACTGGAGGGGATTGACAATAGGAGCAACGGGCCGAAGTAACAGGCGAGGACAGTCTACCGAGTTACCATGTTGAACACCCAACTAGCTTCATTTACCATTTTGACACATAATGTGCAAGGATTGAATTCACCCACTAAAAGGACGATAGCTTTTAACCAATACCACAAGTGGGGGTTGGACGTGATATTATTGCAGGAAACACATTTTTCCCGGTCTTCGGCACCTAAATACCTTAGCCATCGCTTACCCACTTACTATCTATCCAACCCCCCTCAGGGGGGCTTGCCATATGCATAGCTAAACGAGTCCCGTTTGTCCCAGACATGGTCCTGAAGGACAAGGAGGGGAGGTACATCATGGTGGTGGGTAGGATCGAGGATCAGGAAATCTCACTGATATCCTATTATGCCCCTGACGTAGGTCAAGTGCGCTTTTTTGAAAACATGTTCTCGATACTGACCCCACATATGAAAGGTCACATTATCATAGGCGGTGACAGCAATGTTCCACTTGAACAAGCCGTAGATAGATCCAACCCTCTCAAACCAATTTTGAAACATTCTCTAAAACAAGGGTGTAGATTGGCACGTCTGCTGCACTCACACAATCTGGTTGACGTGTGGAGGGACCTCCATCCGTCGACCAGAGATTATACACATTACTCCCAGGTACACAAGACATACTCCCGAATTGACCACATATTCACACCGACCCACCAACTTCCCTCCATTGAAACAGCTGAGATTCTGACTGTGGCTTGGTCAGACCATTTGCCAGTACAGATTTGTTTATCGGGCCTTGGAATGAAACCGCGTCAAACGGCTTAGCATCTTAATGCGTCGCTGCTTAATGACCCCATTATTTTCACGGAGATTGAGAAGGATATTAAGCAATTCTTCATGGAAAATCGAGCCACAGATACGAATATGTGCATTAATTGGGCAGCCCATAAGGCGACCATTCGGGGACGATTGATTTAGTTGGCCACCAGGACCAAACGCATTCACACACAAACAACAGGAACAGGAGACCACTTTACAGACAGTGATGCGGGAACAAAGGGCCAACCCTCAAGCCGATTTGAGACACAAAATCGACTCAGCTAGAACAGCATCGAATCTTAGTCTTACCACAAGCGCGGAGAAGGGCTTAAGATGGTCCAGACACTGCTTCTACACGATGGGTGATAAGCCAAATACCTTACTAGCAAGGAAGCTAACACCCCGTCCCCACAACCCCGCCTTGCCTAAATTATGATTACGAGATGGCAAAATGACACAAAACCCACAAGGAGTGGTAGAGGAATTTTATGACTTCTATTCTAAATCATATGCATCCCCATGCACGTTTCCCAATGCTTTGGCAGATAGGTTCTTCAGTGACATACCTTTGCCCAAGGTGAATGAAGCCCATGCGGACTTGATGGAGGGTGACATTACGGAAAGGGAGATTAGTGCAGTAATACGTAGCAGACATCCATCTAAGGCCCTGGGACCAGACGGGTTTTCAGGACATTATTATAAAAAAAATATGTAACTCCTGGTGCCCCACTTGTGTGCCTACTTCAATGCCCTGAGAAAGGGCTCGGCGCTACCCACGGATGAAAATGCGGCGCTCATCCACGTTATCCTCAAACCTGGCAAAGATCATGGTGACTGTGCAAACTACCGACCGGTCTCTTTGATAAATGTAGATCTCAAATTGCTTACCAAAGTACTGGCGAATTGTATGAACATGTTCTTAGCGGAATACATCCACCCGGACCAGGTTGGGTTCATGCCAAATCGCCAAGCCCCAGACCAAACGAGACGCTTGATTGATATCATATCGGCAGTGCAGTCTGTTTGGGATGGACAGGGCCCCAGGAAAGGCAGGCTTTTGCCCATGGACTTATGTAAGGCATTTGACTCTTTGTTGTGGGACTACCTTTTCTACGTGCTACAGAGTTTTGGCTTTGGCCCTAAATTTTTGGGATTGTTGCGTACACTTTACGGCACGCCCACAGCCAAAATCCAGATTAAGGGATATGTCTCACGGCAGATTGCCATTCAAAGGGGTACACGGCAGGGATGCCCTCTCTCCCCTATTCTATTCCTGTGGGCCCTGGAACCCCTAGCAATTAAAACACGAGGCCATCCCGATATAAAAGGCATCCGATGCAGAGACGTAGAACACAGGTGTGCCATGTTTGCGGATGATATGCTTCTACTCCTCACGTCCCCGGCCACATCTATCCCAAACCTTTTCCAAATATTACGACATTTCTCCTTTGTATCAGGGCTTTCCATAAATAACTCCATATCGGTTGACCTTAATATATCGCTTGATGCTACAACGGTAGCACAGGTTAAAAACTCATTCCCGTTTAAGTGGCAAACACATGCCCTCCCCTACTTAGGAATCTTTCTAACCCCCACTGTGGATAAGCTATACCAGGCAAATTATCCCCCACTCTACTCCAGGCTGGGGAGTAATCTGCAACATTGGGCTAACCATCCCCCGTCATGGTTCAGTAGACTGTACTCGATTAAGATGAATCTGTTGCCGAGGCTGCTGTTTCTTTTTAGGGCACTGCCTGTAGCGATTAACATGCTAGATTTGCATAAATTACAGACCAAAGTCATGGAGTTCATTTGGGGTGGTGGGAGACCCCGGGTGAATAGGTGGATGGTGTACACCCCCAAGCCGGGGGGGGGCTGGGACTCTGCCAGATACTTCAATGCCGCACAACTGGCACAGTTAATCATATTTCATTCCAAGGAGTCTTGGTCGGCATGGATGTCAATTGAGTCCTTTGTATCTCCCACGAAACCTATTAGCCACTTAATGTGGCTTCAACCAAAGGATAGACCAGTAGTAATGTGCCCCACTCTATCTTTTTCCCTACAATTGTGGGACAGATTAGTAAAAACACACAATCTTAAGTCCCAACACACTCCCATGGCCCCAGTGGTGGGGGAACCCAGCTTTCACCCCAGGTTTCGCCCCGCAGACATTTTACTGGTGGACGAATAAGGGCTTGATACGCATTGCTGATTTTTGTGACATCAGGGGGATCATGACAAAGGCTGACCTTCTGGAGAGATACCAGCTGCCGGCCTCTGAAAATTACAGACACATCAAAATAACACATTTCTTGCTATCTCTACAGTGCGTCGCGGACATAACCACTTTCACTCCGCTGGAAAACATATGCAGCACCTATGACAAGAATGTAGGCCATATTTCAAACATTTACAGCATTTTAAGCCCCTCCTCAGCAAAATTATTCTATATGACAAAATGGGAACAAGAATTGGGGGAGACTGGTCCAAAATGCGTCGCGGTCACTTATTAACACGTCATTGATCAAAGCTAATTATAAGGTTATGCTCAGATGGTACATCCGGCAAGAATAGCCACGTATGTCCCAGGGGCCTCTTCCCTTTGTTTCCGCGGGTGCGGTCAGGTCGGCACGATGTACCACATATGGTGGAGCTGCCCCAAGGTTAAATGCTTTTGGATCCGCCTGTATAACTTTATATACACACTTACACAACTTAATCTGATCAAAGAGCCACGGCAGGCACTTCTAGGGTATCCTCTCGAGGGCATAGCCAAAGGGGCTAGACAACTGGTGGCCTTCATCTTTTTGGCAGCAAGAATTGCTATTGCCAGAAGCTGGAAGACACCAATGATCCCGTTTGACCTGGTGAAGCATAAAATGTCATGGATAGTAGTTAACAAACGCCTCTAGGCAATTCTACAGGACAAACGTGATCTATTTGAAAAAAATTGGGATCCCTGGATTAAATACCTATCGGACCCTCTATGAGCTGATTATAATCCGTATAATAAATTCCAATGGTGCACTTTTACCTCCCTGTTCAGACTATCTCTTTTCTTCTCTCTTCTCCTTTCCCCTCTTTCTCTTTTTCCATCTGGAACGACATCCTTTGCCCTCCTCTCATTTGCTTCATATGCCCTTTTCACTCCATGGCTTGACTCCAGTCTCTACCCCATCCCGAAAACAAGGGGAGGGGGTTGCCGCCAGACATGGAGGGAATCGGACAATGTTCAAGGGGATCTAAAACCCTGTTCGATAAATTGGTAGAGGATACAGAAATAATATAGCTTGTGTATGCCTATCAAATCGCTTCCTCTAGAGTAAGTTGTTATTGTATATAAGGAAGCAATGAAGACAAAGGACAGAAAAATGAAAGACTACAAATTATATTGTACTCTGTAAAGATCTGTTTGTCATATTTCGGAAAAATGTTCTCAATAAAGATCATTGAAATATAAAAAATAAAAAAGTAGATCTGTCTGTAATACTTACCCTTAACCCTTTCACTGCCAGGCCCTGCGCTCCACTTTTAAACTCAGCTGGCCGGACCATTTTTGCAATTTTTCCATTGCCTTTTTATTTTTCCCTTACAGCTTTCAGAGTTTGTGAAATACCCCCAAACCATATATTTTCTGAAAGCACATGACCAGTAGAAATAAAAAAAGGTGCCAATGATTTTTACGCCATTTTTCCGCAAATGTTTATCAGATCAATATTTTCGCTAGAAATACACTAAAATCAATATTAGCCGATAAAAACACAGACAATTTTACAAAATTCCTGATAAATATAAAAGCTTAACCTGTATTAAGTTAATAAATAAAAAAAATATGTAAATTTCAAATTGCACCTTTTTGCGAAATGGTGAATATCGAACGTACGCAAAAATGTAAATATCCAATTTTCTCTTAAAATCTGGAAGTTTTCATTTTTCCCTTCCAGCTTTCAGAGTTTGTAAAGACTCCATTTAAACCCCATATTTTCTGAAAGCACATGACTCGTAAAATAAAAAAAAGGTGCTACTGTTTAAGGCCCTGTGATATTGTTGCTCTACATAAAGATGGCTTAGGCAATAAGAAGATTGCCAAGGCACTGAAACCGAACTGCAGCATGGTGGCTAAGAATGTACAGTGATTTAACAGGCACTCAGAACAGGCCTCACCATGGTCGATCAAAGTATTTGAGTGCACGTGCTCAGAGTCATATCCAGAGGTTGTCTTTGGGAAATAGACGTATGAGTGCTGCCAGCATTGCTACAGAGGTTGAAGGGGTGGGGGGTCAGCCTGTCAGTGCTCAGACCATACGCCGCACACTGCATCAAATTGGACTGCATGGCTGTCGTCCCAGAAGGAAGCCTCCTCTAAAGATGATGCACAAGAAAGCCTACAAACAGTTTGCTGAAGGCAAGCAGACTAAGGGCATGGATTACTGGAACCATGTCCTGTGGTCTGATGAGACCAAGATAAACTTATTTGGTTCAGATGGTGTCAAGCGTGTGTGGCGTCAGCCAGGTGAGGAGTACAAAGACAAGTGTGTCTTGCCTACAGTCAAGCATGGCGGTGGGAGTGTCATGGCCTGGGGCTGCATGAGTGCTGCCGGCACTGGGGAGCTACAGTTCATTGAGGGAACCATGAATGCCAACATGTACTGTGACATACTGAAGCAGAGCATGATCCCCTCCCTTCAGAGACTGGGCCGCAGGGCAGTATTCCAACATGATAACGACCCCAAACACACCTCCAAGATGACCACTGCCTTGCTAAAGAAGCTGATGGTAAAGGTGATGGACTGGCCAAGGATGTCTCCAGACCTAAACCCTACTAAGCATCTGTGGGGCATCCTCAAGCGTGTGTTGAGTTATTTTAAGGGGACAGCCAATTTACCCTGTTAGGGCCGGTTCACACATAGGCGATTCGACTACAAGGGCGAATTTGCTAGGCGATTTGAACGCGACTTCAAGACAACTTCAGCTTGACTTTGGGTGGCTTACAATGTGGCTTAAAGCGACCTCCATGACTGGTGACTTTGCCTGTAGCCAATCAGAGGAGGGAGGGAGGGGGTTGCCTGGGAAATTTGTGGGGAGTACCTTGGTAAATTATTTTCTTTTTCCTGTAAAGTCGATTTAATATATATGGGGATTCAACTTGACTTCCATTGAATTCTATGGGCACAAGTCGGATAGAAGTTGCCTTGAAGTAGTACAGGAACCTTTTTGAAGTCATAGCGTTGTCAGTAATGTACATTAAGACGGCTCTCATTCATTTCAATGGGATTTCTGATGTCAAGCGCCTTGGGGTGACACAAGTTGGAGCCCAAGTCGCCTATGTGTGAACCGGCCATTATACAAGTTGTACACTCACTACTTTACATTGTAACAAAGTGTAATTTCTTCAGTGTTGTCACATGAAAAGATAGAATGAAATATTTACAAAAATGTGTTTTTGTGAGATACTGTAAAAATATCTAAATTTCTCTAAATTCTTGAGGTTTTCCTTTTTCCCTAACAGCTTTCAGAATTTGTAAAAGACCCCAAACCATATATTTTATGAATGACCAAATGACCTGTAGAATAAAAAAAGGTGCTACTGATTTTTAACCACTTCAATACAGGGCACTTTTACCCCCTTCCTGCCCAGGCCAATTTTCAGCTTTCAGTGCTGGTACAGTTTGAATGACAAATGCGCGGTCATGCAACACTGTAACCAAATGAAATTTTTATAATTTTTTCCCACAAATAGAGATGTCTTTTGATGGTATTTGATCACCGCTAGGTTTTTTTATTTTTTGCTAAACAAATAAAAAAAGCCTTCAAATTTTGGAAAAAAAAGGTTTTCTTCCTTACTGTTACAAAATTTTGTAAATAAGTAAGTTTTCTCCTTCACTGACGAGCACTGATGTTGTACTGATGATGAGGCACTTATATGCAACGCTGATGGGCACTGATAGGCGGCACTGATGGGCACTCACAGGTGGCACTAATGGACACTTATAGGTGGCACTGATAGGCAGCTCTCATAGAGGAAAAGCCAAAAAACGGCACTTCCTAGTTATGATGTGACCAGCTGTGATTGGGCACCACTGATTACATGGTAAAGAGCCTACGTTATAACCTCTTTACATAGATCAGAGATGCAGTGTATCAGAGCGATCCAATCCATCATTGTGCACCAGAGCAGTGTCTCTCTCTGCTGTCTCCCTCCTCCCTGGGCATATTGATAGCAGCAGCCATTGGCTCCCACTGCTGTCAATCAAATGCTGTGACAAGGGAGCGGGAGGCAGGGCCTAGTCACCCGCTCTGTGTCAATAGATGCAGACTGGGCGGCTCGGGAGCGAGCATGCACCGGTGCCCCCAGGGAGAGAGGCTTTCTTTGGTGCCATGCGCCGATGAGGAGGGACCAGGAGAGCTGCCGGGGAACCCCAGAAAAGGAGGATCGGGGCCGCTCTGTGCAAAACCATTGAACAGAGAAGGTGTGACATGTTTGTTATTTTAATTAAGAAAAAAAAACACAAAGATTTATAATCACATTAAGCTGAGTTCCCAGGTTCACCTGCTGTGCCCATTATGAGGGTCTCTCATCATCCCTGCTGGATTGTTAACCATTTCCATACCATGCTTATCCTGGCATTCCTCTCCTACGTGTAAAAATCATATTTTTTTTGCTGGAAAATTACCCAGAACCCCCAAACATTATATATATTTTATTTAGTAGAGACCCTAGCAAATAAAATGGTGATCATTGCAATTTGTTATGTCACATGATATTTGCACAGCAATTTTTCAAACGCAATTTTTTGGGGAAAAAAACACTTTAATGAATTAAAAACAAAACACAATATGTACCCCAATTTTTTTGTATAATGTGAAAGATGATGTTATGCTGAGTAAATGGATCCCTAACATGGAACGCTTTAAAATTGTGCACATTCCAAAGTTCAGTACTTAAAAATCTCCCTAGGCGATGCTTTAAACATTTCTACAGGTTACCAGTTTAGAGTTACAGAGGAGGTCTAGTGCTAGAATTATTGCTCTCGCTCTAATATTCGCAGCGGCGATACCTCACATGTGTGGCTCGAATGCCGTTTACATATGCGGCCACTACCTACGTATTCATTCGCTTGACGAACCTACGTATTCATTTGCTATTGCCACACAAGTGGGTGTGCTCAGGGTGCAGTGCTCTGCATCCTGAACCCATCCTTTTTTTG
The DNA here is from genome assembly GCA_018402905.1 of Glandirana rugosa. NCBI lineage: Eukaryota > Metazoa > Chordata > Amphibia > Anura > Ranidae > Glandirana > Glandirana rugosa. The sequence continues at coordinate 20,421 of BLSH010045479.1, read as the reverse complement.
AAGCCTACTAGAGACTCTGGCTCTAATCACATGCTTCAAAAAAAACACCCCCCATTGGGATCCATGCGCCCGTCGCCCTGCATGTAGATTAGAGGGCTGACACATGGATGGAGGGGCGGCACCCCTGTGCCTCTTATGGAGCGGCTGCCACAGGCCAACCCTCAAGGGCCTTTGACAGCCTCCCAGCAATCCTCCTGGCACTCCATCTCCAGCTTTCACCCGAACTCCACTGCCCCTTCTGGGCTGAGTATTTATGAGATGGCCTGCTCCCTGCCAGCCCAATTGCTGGGGATTGGCTGGGGCCCACATGAATACTCCAAGCAGCTCCTCCTAACCTCCACTGCCATTCATCTGGAAACTTCTCCAGAGGTAGGGGGAGGTATCAGAGGTGCTGCCTGGTGAGTCATCCAGCCTCTCTGAGTCCCTCACCCTGACCCAGATTCAAAACACAGAGGTTTGGCTGCCAGCTAAGCCTGAATTTACCTACACTACAGAAAAAACCTTTACACAATACCTAGCACTCTACACGAGAGGGTTCTACAGAGACAATGTTCAATTGTAAATTTTTTCAATAAAATCATTTTTAGAATATCATTCTCATTACTTTCTGGACACCCATCATATGTTCCATTATTTTAAAATAAACAAATCATTTTTTATACAATGCAGTATGGACAAACCCTTCATTGATTAGCTAGTAGCAGTTAATCACATTCAACTGGACTTGTTCTGTAATGTTGAAGACATTTCTCTAAACCACTTCTTCAGTTTTAATGAGTGTCAGAAAGATACCCCAACATGTACAGTAACAGTGGCAGCCTGTCCATTAGGGGCACCTGGGCGCCGCCCCTCAATCCTCGCCACCCCCTATATGCATAATGGATAGATTCATGCATAGCACCCTATTCAGGCTTCCGGCCCCTTTCAGGGCGCTGGGTGCCTGAATTACAGCGGTGGGGGTGCTCTTTTGAAGCACCTGATTAGAGCCATAAGCTCTAATAGGCTTCAAAATAGGGTGGCTCGTGGCGCAGAGCATTGCGCCATGAAACCACCCAGGTGTTACAACAGCCAATGAATATTCGCTGTTGTAACACTGATACTTAATCCAACCAATCAGAAGCGGGTGTGAGACCTACTTTCTGATTAGCCAAAAAGAGAAGACTCCCGATTGGCCGCCAAGAAGGAGGGGGGAAAAGGAAGCCGCCTCTGCCACGGAGACCCGTGGAAAGCAGGGGAACGGGAGGACATCACCGAACATGGGGAGATGGGGTAAGTGCGACCAACCGACCGACGCGGAGAAGGGCTTGGGGTGCTGGTGGCATAATGTTTGCGACCCCCCCAAAAAAATTTCCACCGGTTGCCACTGTGCAGTACTCAGGTAGCACCAACACCTTAATCCAATCACCATTCGATGTTTTGAGGCAGATGTTGATTATCAAAGAACAGCATGTGAGGTGTGAAAGTTGTGGAACCACCCCTGTTCTAGTTACATCATCCCATTGAGACATCAAGGATGGAACTATGTAACTAGAAGAGCCTGCCCACACCACACTATAGCATTTATACCCACACAGGTAACATTGGCACCTTCATCCAGTCACCATGGAATGGGGAGATGTTGATTGTCCAAGAACAGGATGGGAGATGTAAAAGTTGTTGAACCCCCCTCTTCTAGATACATCCTCCAAATGTTGGTGTCAGGAAGCCTGCATAGGTGTTAGGCCCTCCACCATGTCCAACAACAACAACCTAAATGTGACTCTTCCAATTAAAGCCAAACTCAAAAAACACATAATGTAGTAATTAAAAAGCTTTTTTTTATCTACATAGAACTGTTGGATAAATTTGAATTTTCCTGATATCACTCTGAGCCAATTAGAGCTTTACAGCTTTGTACACCTCTGTCTGACAGCAACAATAAACTACAATGAAGATACCAAAGAACTTCACTTATTTCCTTCATTTTGGTCTGTTAATTAAACACTTGAAAAAATATTGTTCTAGCTATTCAATCGGTGTCCAAATTACTCATGGATCCTGCCAGAAATCCAGTGCTGTCCTGTGCACTCTGCAGTCTGATTTTAACCGCTTCCAGTCTGGGCAAGTCTGACATTCCTCTCCTATATGTAAAAATTAGAATTTTGTTGCTGGAAGACAGCTTAAAACTCCCCAAACATTATATATTGTTTTAAGCAGAGGCCCTAGAGAATAAAATTGGTGGGTGTTGCATATTTTTATATTTGCACAGCAGTTATCATGTCAGCTGATATCTGTAGATTATTGAGCGGTGTTCACATCCAGTAATATGTCTGAAACTTCCTGTATATTGAAGAATACATTTATCCCTTTTATCATATCAGATAACCCTGTGTGTAATGTGTGTGAGATTCCAGCCACATCCAGATCCCCCCCATCATGGAGGAGTCTATCATGTCTCTCTCTGTCCTCATTATCTCCCTCCTCAGTATCACACAAGTCCCCTGTGTCTGATTCCTGTAGGACAGTCAGTGGGTCAGTCATGTTACACAGCTCCTCAATGTCCCCCATCTTCCTGGACAGATCCTCCTTCTTTATTTCCAGCTGATGGATCAGATCAGATAATGAGATCCGCTCTTCCTGGCTGGAGATGTTCCTCAGGACTCTATTCTCCAGGTCTTCCAGTTGTCTCCTGAGCTCTATGAACAGGGCAGTGACTCTCTCTGTTAGACCGGCTGATTTTTCTTGTACTTTTCTCCTGCGATCCTGCAGACTCTGGACTCTTTTCTCCATCTCCTCTCCCTCTGTCATCAATTTCTGCAGAACATTTCTCAGTTTCTGTTTCTTCTTCTCAGAGGCCTCATCCAGAATCTCCACCTTGTGTCCCTGGTGTTCTCCATCCAGCCTGCAGGACACACAGATACAGGCAGAGTCCTCAGTGCAGTAATATTTAAGAAGTTCTCTATGGAAGGAGCATTTTCTGTTCTCCATGGAAGTGGTGGGATCGGTTAGGAGATGTTCTGGTGACCTACTGTGGACTCTCAGGTGATTATCACACAGAGAAGCTTCACACATCAGACAGGATTTAACAGCAGGTACAGGATAGTGAATACATTGTGTACAGAAGATGCCAGTCTTCCCTTCTTCCAGCTGAGTAGATCGGAAAGCCTCCACTATGTTACCCAGGGTTATGTTCCTCTGCAGTGCAGGCCGATCCTGGAACTCTTCTCTGCACCAAGGACAGGAATATCCTCCAGACCCCTCCTGTGTATCCAACACACGATCAATACAGACTCGGCAGAAGTTGTGTCCACATCTCAGGATTTTATTTTTTTTATGTGCTCCTAGGGGTTTATTTGAACCTCTCCTGCAGTTTTCCGCTACCCATAAGGTTTTAGTACTTTTGAGCAACCACTAGGTTTGAGTACCGGGACTTTCCTTTCCTTTATACTCCTTTTTGTCTATCCTCGTATATTCTGTGTATGTATTGTTTCATTATTTCATTTATCAAACTTTATTTATTTTTCTCTCAGCTTCTTAATGTCCTAATGTTTTTGGAAGTGGGTCACCATGTAGGACACACGTTAAACAATCCATGCTTTGTTATGTGTATTTGGGGAATTTGCTTATAACTCTGAGGAATGAATTATTTAATTTTGAGTGCTTGCAACCGGTGGCTGTGCTGAGTAACTCTTATTGGTGATTGGATCTAAGCATGAATGATTCCTTCTACATCTAACATTGTCATTTTGCATAAAGTGCACCTGTCCCCTATTGAAAATGAAGGCTTGGTAAGAAGTGTATTTATACTCACCAGGGTGGATTTGATTTAAATCACGATTTTTAAAGAGCAACTGTCATCTCTGTCCCGCAGTGGCTCCTCCTCCTCTGGTCCGCTGGGAACACCGACACTCCCATTCACTTTAATGGGGCGGCTGGTGATGCGGCAGCGACACAACAAGGTGAGGGACGTGGCGACAGCGGGTGAGTGGATGCCCGCTAACAGGGCTGCCATGATGGATCTGAAATGACAGGAGCTCTTTGAATGTAAGGAATTATTCTTGCTGGTAGTTAGAATCTTTAATATTTGTGAACAAAATGAAGGTTTCCTATTTAGAATAATAAGCGGTCAGGTTAGTAAAACAGCGATATCAGAACCGATTCAATCATACAATTTGTTGTGTACATAGATTGGCAAAACAATGGGATAAAGGAATATTCCTGAACTTTGTTTTATCTCATGGTTACTGTGACATTGTGTGACTGCATCAATGCAGTGCATGCTGTCTCAGCTTGCAGAGCTTGGATTCACTGGATGAGTTTACTAAAAATGTAAATATTGCAGAATATACAGCCTCATGCTACATAACTAAGCTCCATTTCATGCTGAATAAACTAAATTATTAATGTAGTTTGAATAAAAAACTATCTATAGATAGATTTTTACTCCAAAAGCATTTTATTAAAATAAATTTGATAAAAATCAAAAAAATCGATTTATCCGCTTCCCGACTGGCTCGCGTATATTTACTGCTGCAGAGTGGCACTGTTGCGTGAATCACCGTCTATAAGTGGCGGCTCCCGCATGCGTGATTGCTGGCCACAGCTGAAAAACGGGGAACCACCGATGTAAGCTTGGCGGTTCCCCGCGCTGTCAGGCAGCATGACAGAGATCTAGTGATCCCCGTCACTGGGATCAGTTAGATCTTTTATGCCCATGACAGCCCAGCCCCCTCACAGTTAGAACACGCCCAGGGAACACAGTTAACCTCTAGATCACCCCCTGCAGGTTAACCCCTTCACTGCCAATGACATTTATACAGTAATCAGTGGACATTTACATTTCCGATCGCTGTATAAATGTCATTGGTCCCAAAAAAGTGTAAAAAATGTCCGACATGTCCGCCGCAATATCACAGTCCCGATAAAAATCCCAGATCGCCGCCATTACTAGTAAAAAAAAAAATAGTAAAAACGCCAGAAATTAATTCACAGAGTTTATAAACACTACAAATTTTACGCAAACCAATCAATAAACGCCAATTGCAATTTTTTTTTTACCAAAACTATGAGGAAGAATATAGATCGGCCAAAACCGATGAATACATTTTGTTTTTTTATATTTTTTTTTTGGGATTTGGATTTTAGCAAAAAGTAAGAAATATTTTTTTTTTTTTGCAAAATTGTTGCTCCTTTTTTTGTTTACAGCGGTGATCAGAAATGATGCAGAGGGGATCAAATACCACCAAAAGAAAGCTCTGCGACTCCGCTTTGCAGTCCCCAACAGCTTGTCCACTTGAAACGGTGGTAATTTTCAGCACAACCATTAACACCGGTTACTGTGCATGGTGGGATGAACTCACCGACCCCCCAAACTGCATTATTGGCTGCCTCTACGTCATCTTAGTTGACCCCACTTTTTCACATCCATGTGGAAGCTTTGCTACACAACAGACATTGAAGTGTATTTGGCTTTTTGAAGAAATTGTATTCCACGGATTAGTGACATTCATAGTGGCAGTCCATTGCCCTACTTATTATTCAACCAATGACTTCTTGAGTAATTTGGGTGTCTGAGCGCGGATGCATGGAGGGCGCCATGGCGTTATTTTAAATACCTAGACAACGTTGTCTGTCATGTGGAGGTTTCAGGTGGAGGTTATTTAATTCCCATTTATTTGGTCTGTTTTTGGTATCAATAAATTGATAGGTGATTGTATTTGTATTCGTGCAATTGTGCCAGAGAAAATGGAGTGCGGTCCGTGATACTCTTTTTATTTGCACTAACATATAATGTTTCAGGACAAACTTTCGGGGTGTCTCCCCTTCTTCAAGGTCCAAGCAGCACTCAATACTATTTTGTATTATAGATATGTTATTCGTAGTCTTCTGATATTTCTTGCTTGCATTATGTCCCAGCGCCTCAATTTAGTGGCATCTTTATGAACCAGGTTTCTTTTATACCCTGGTGCCACTCTTATATTACAGGATCTGTATCTGTGGTCAGACAGATGGAAGCGTCCAGCTCCTGTCTCAGATCAGCAGACGCCATCGCTGACAGCAGAAGAGAGAAACGAAACTAAAAAATCTCCGACACCGAAAATCTAAAGGTCGTCTCACATTTCTGGGCACAGGGTGGGGCTGAGCTGATCTTGCAGCTTTTATCTTGAGGAAGTTTGTGGATAAATAAATATTTATATTGAAGTATATGTCCCTACATGTTGATACACTTTGTACTGATTTAGGGCTTTAGGCTCCATGCACACTGAAGCTGAAAAACAACCGTTTTTGGGCGTTTGAGCGTTTTTTTTTCAAACAGCCCATAAACGCCCCTCTATGTTATCCTGTGTGTCCATGCACACATGGACGTTTATTGTCGTATATCAGCAGTGGCATTGATGGGCTGTTGTCTGAACGCCCTAAAATCGCATTCAAGGGTCGTTTGTCTGACCATAAAAAACGCTGAAAGCTTAAAAATGCTCATAAATGCTCAAAAAAGCTTAAAAATGCTGACGCTCAAAAAGGCTAATGCGCAAAAACACTCAAAAACGCTGACACGCAAAACGCCAAAAAAATGCTGATGAAAGCTGAAAAACTCACTGCAAAGCTACTGACATTTTTAGGACTTTTTTTTTCTTTTTTTTTTTAATGTTCAGTGTGCATGGAGCCTTAAATTGCTTCTGCAGACGAGGCACAAAACTAAGTTATATAATGCAGTGTGAACAGCTATTTACATGTTTAGGCCTCATGTACACTGCAGCTGGTAAACGGATGTTTAGGAGCATTTGGGTTGGTCAGCTCCTGAACTTTCCTCAATGTTATCTTATGGGAACACGAACATTTATTGTAGTTTAGAAACAGTTGAGGTTAGAAGAATTTTCAGACATCCCAACCTGCAAAAACGTATTTTAGGGAGGTGGCGCTCTGCACCCCCCCCCAATTTAACTTAACTAGAGG
>BLSH010045479.1:1251-11251 GCA_018402905.1 Glandirana rugosa | reverse complement strand
TCTAACCCCGGCTTGTTTATGACCATCCGCTTGCCTGCTCCTACTGTACTTCTGTTGCCAGCACGTTGCCGACCCTGCCTGTACCCGACCATCCGTTTGCCTGATCCCGTTGTACCGCACCGCCTGCCAGTTGCCAACCTGGACTGAACCACTACTCTCCTGTCTTTGCACGAGCTTTCTTGGACTTCTCCTTACCACCTGAAGATTGTCCTGCTCTCGTGCCCCCCTGTGCTCCAGAGCTCCCTGTCCACACTACCAGGGGTTCTCGAACCAGGGCCGCAAGAGAGGTTGCCCCCGCATAAGCCAGACTCTACCACCAGGTACGTGACAGCTGTGCAGCCACCAGATCACTTCCACACCCCCCATGATTATGTGCGCACCCTGCCATTTATCCCAGGCTCCGCAATGCCCAAATAATGCAAACCAGCTCTGTCAGTAAAAGTGTTACAGGGAACCTACAATTCCAGAGGATATTGTGTGGTGCGAAGAAGAAAAGTTTAAAACATAAATACTGCCTTCTTTTTTTCATTTTTGAAAAATAAAGTACATCTCTATATTTTTATTCATCAAACATATTCCCCCATCCTGTTTAAAAAATTAAAAAAGTAGATCTGTCTGTAATACTTACCCTTAACCCCTTTGCTGCCAGGCCCTGCGCTCCACTTTTAATCTCAGGTGGCCGGCCATTGTTGCAATTTTTCCCTTGCCTTTTTTATTTTTCTCTTACAGCTTTCAGAGTTTGTGAAAGACCCCCAAAACCTTATATTTCCTGAAAGCACATGACCAGTAGAAATAAAAAAAGGTGCTACTGATTTTTAAGGCCCCGCGGTATTTGAGCAAATGTTTATCAAACAATATTTTCACTAAAAATACACTAAAATCATTATTAACAGATAAAAACCCAGCATTTTTTACAAAATACCTGATAAATATAAAAGCTAATCCTATATCGAGTTAATAAATAAAAAATATTTGTGTGTTTTAAATTGCGCCTTTTTGCAAATAGTGGAAATCGAACGTAAGCAAAGATGTAAATATCCAAATTTCTCTTAAAATCTGGAGTTTTTTTGTCAGGAAGGCTCTGTCAGAATAACAGCCGCAGACAAATTCCTGTTCCCTAAATGCCTGGAAGAAGAGGAGTGTTAGTGTGCCCCAGCGTGCGAACACACATGCGCATGCGTGGGAATGCAAACATGCGAAGGAATGTGCACAGCGCATTCATTGACAGAAAAGGGCGGCAAATGGGCTATCTAAGCTGGATCAACACCTGGAACCAGTGCTGTCTCGTCTGTGGCGGTCTGTGATTGTCCTGTTTTGTGTTACCTGCATCTGCTCTTACAAAAATTACCCGGCTTGTTCCTGATTATTCCTGCTATCCACCTGCACCGACCCCGGCTTGTTCCTTGACCATTCTCCTGCCTCCACATTTGTACTTTATCTGTTCGTTCTGTGTATGACCCGGCTTGTCTGACTGGTTATGTTCCAGTCTCTTCTGAGCTACCATGTTACCAGCACCAACCCATCTGCCACTGGTACCTGCTCCACAGTGAAGTGCCAGCCTGTTCCCTCAGGAGATCCGCTGCCATCTGGCATACTACCTCAGCAGCAGCAAGCACATTTACCGGCACTTGTGCGACTCTGCACTCCTGTGCTACCTGTATACTCTACCAGGGGCCCCGAGTCAGAGGTGTAAGAGAGGCATTTACTCTGCAAAGACCAGGCTCTACCCACCAGGTATGTGACCTTTTAATTTTTCCCTTCCAGCTTTCAGAGTTTGTAAAGAACCCCCCAAACCATCTTTTCTCAAAGCACATGACCTGCAGAATAAAAAAAAAAAAAATGCTACAGATTTTTAAGGCCCTGCGATATTCGCGCAAATGTTCATAAATACAATATTTTCGCTAAAAATACATTCAAATCATTATCAGCACATAAAACACAGCACATTTTACACATTTCCTGCAAAATTCCTACTAAATATAAAAGCTTAACCTGTGCTGAGTTAATAAATAAAAAAAACTGTAAATTTTAAATTGTGACTTTTTGCAAAATGGTGAAAACAAATGTACACAAAAATGTAAAAATCCAAATTTCTTTAGAAATCTAGACTTTTCCTTTTTCTCTTACGGCTTTCAGAATTTATAAAAGACCCCCAAATCATATATTTTCTGAAAGCACATGACCAGTAGAATAAAACAAGGGTGCAACTGAATTTGTTCTTCAATGCATGGCACTTTCACCCCCTTCCTTCCCAGGCCAATTTTCAGCTCTCATCGCTGTCGCATTTTGAATGACAATTGCACAGACATGCAACACTGTAACCATGTGAACATGTGAAATTTTAAACCTTTTTTTCCCATAAATAGAACTTTCTTTTGGTGGTGTTTGATCACCACTGGATTTTTTTTATTTTTTGCTAAACAAATAAAAAAAGACTGAAAATTTTGAAACAAAAAAAGAGGTTGTTTCTGTTAAGAAATGTTGTATGTTTTTTCCTTCACTGATGAGCACTGATGTTGCACTGATGGGCACGAATAGGCGGCACTGATATGCAGCACTGATAGGCTGCACTGATGGGCACTTATAGATGGCACTGATGGGCACTGATACCCGGCACTGATGGGTGGCACTGATGGACGGCACCAATGGGTGGCACTGATGGACACTGATAGATGGCACTGACAGGCATTACTGATGGGCACTAGTTGGAATTCCTAATGGGCACTGATTGGCATCCTTGATGGGCACTGACTGGCATCCCTGGTGGGCACAGGTTGGCATCGCTGGTAGGCATGTGTTGGCATTCATGGTGGGCTCTAGTGGGCATCCTTGATGGGTCTGCACTGATAATGAATGCACTAATTACAAGTGCAGACCCCCCTGTCTACTCATGCCTTGTCAGCGCGCATAGAGGAAAAGCTGATAAACTGCACTTCCGGTTACAATGTGACCTGCTGTGATTGGACACTGCTAATCACATGGTAAAGAGCCTACATCGTAGGCTCTTTACCTAGATCGGAGATGTGGTGCCTTATAGCTATCCAATCCAGGGATGTGCACCAGACCAGTGTCTCTCTACAGTCTCCCTCCTCCCTGGGCAGATTAATAGCAGCAGCCATTGGCTCCCACTGCTGTCAATCAAATGCTGTGACAAGGGAGCGGGAGGCAGGGCTTGGTCGCCTGGTCTGTGTCAATAGATGCAGACTGGGCAGCTCAGGAGCAAGCATGTACAGGTGCCCCCAGGGAAAGTGGCTTTCGCTGGTGCCATGCGCCGATGAGGAGGGACCAGGAGAGCCGCCAGGGAACCCCAGAAAAGGAGGATCGGGGCTGCTCTGTGCAAAACCATTGAACAGAGAAGGTATGACATGTTTGTTATTTTAACCACTTGCTGACCGCCCGCCATCGCATGATGGCGGCAAAGTGGTACGATATCGCAAACTGCCGTCACATGATGGCTGCTGCGAGATCGCGGATCATGAGCGTGTGCGCGGCTGGAGGCATGTTCGCACGCTTGCTGTGTTCTGGGGGAGCCAGGGAGCGGGTAGGGCGGACTCGATGTCCGCCGGCTACCCACGATGGCTCCCCTGCAGTGACAGAATGGAGGTCCATGTATTTAAACACATGGATCTCCATTCTGACAGGGGGAAGGAATGTGATCACAGGTTCCATGTATATAGGAGCAGAGATCACTCTCCTCCTCCACTCAGCCCAGCACCCATACAGTTAGAACACACTGAGGGAACACAGTTAACCCTTGCCCACTGCAAGTTGACCCGTCCCTGCCAGTGACATTTATAGTATAGAAATGCAGACCCCCCCCGTCAGGAGAGCCACTGATTGGCTCTCCCCTACTTGTGTCTTGTCAGCGCGAATAGAGGAAAAGCTGATAAACTGCACTTCCGGTTACGATGTGACCTGCTGTGATTGGACACTGCTAATCACATGGTAAAAAGCCTACATCATAGGCTCTTTACCTAGACCGGAGATGCAGTGCCTTATAGCTATCCAATCCAGGGATGTGCACCAGAGCAGCGTCTCTCTCTACAGTCTCCCTCCTCCCTGGGCTGATTGGCAGGGCTTAGTCGCCCGGTCTGTGTCAATAGATGCAGACTGGGCGGCTCTGGAGTAAGTATGCACAGGTGCCCCCAGGGAAAGTGGCTTTCGCTGGTGCCATGCACAGATGAGGAGGGACCAGGAGAGCCGCCAAGGAACCCCAGAAAAGGAAGATCGGGGCTGCTCTGTGCAAAACCATTGAACAGAGAAGGTATGACATGTTTGTTATTTTAACCACTTGCTGACCGCCTGCCATCGCATGATGGTGGCAAAGTGGTTCGATATCGCAAACTGCCGTCACATGATGGCTGCTGCGAGATCGCAGATCATGAGCATGCGCGCGGCCGGAGGCATGTTCGCACGCTTGCTGTGTTCTGGGGGAGCCAGGGAGCGGGTAGGGCGGACTCGATGTCCGCCGGCTACCCGCGATGGCTCCCCCACAGTGACAGAACGGAGGTCCATGTATGTAAACACATGGATCTCCGTTCTGACAGGGGGAAGGACTGTGATCAAAGGTTCCATGTATATAGGAGCAGAGATCACTGTCCTCCTCCACTCAGCCCAGCCCCCATACAGTTAGTAACACACACAGGGAACACAGTTAACCCTTAGAGTGCCCCCTGCAGGTTGACCCCTTCCCTGGCAGTGACATTTATACAGTAATTTTCATAGCACTGATTGCTGTATAAATGTCAATGGTCCCAAAAAAGTGTCAAAAGTGTCCGCTGCAATGTCGCAGTCCCGCTAAAAATCGCATTCATAAACACATGGTAGTTCTAGGTAAGTGACCCACTATGTAGAGAAGGAAGGATGAGGATCACAAACCCTTACAGATTGCAACATTCAGCAAAGGCAGCTTTTGTGTATCTCTCCTAACATTCAATTCATATCAGATCTCAATTCCAATCTGCAGCTTCTAAATCTAACATCTAGAATTTTCTGAGGCCTCAAGAGAGCTAGACAAAGTCATATTACTTCAGTACAGTAAAAACCTTAGTATGGACTCATCTCACACATACATTCTAGTTTTGAAGGAAGTTAATGAAAAAGATGTCCTGGAACTGGAAAGGAGATCCAAATTAATAAGGAGCTCAACTATTGCAAATTAGACCATTTAAGCCAAACTCCATGCGGATATAAAATACACAAATTAACGCAGTTGTGTAATCATCCATTTATTTTTTAAATACAATCAATGTAAATACTTGAATGTGATTTGGTATCAACTTCTTGCAGTCCCTGTACAGCAGGGCTGGATAATAAGAGGAAGAAGCAACACAAGGAGGCACATTTACAATGTACAGTGATATTATACGAGGGGTGTCCAGAAAGTAATGAGAAAGATATTTTAAAAATTATTTTATTGAAAAATGTTACACTTGAACATTGTCTCCTTCACAGTTTGCACCTTGTGAGTTTACACAACGCTCCCAGGGATTTCTCCATTCTTCATAGCGTCCCTGGAAGTCTTCTAGTGGGATGGCGCTCAGAGCCGGTGTAGTGGCTCTTTGGGCGTTATCCCCACTACCAAAATGGCGTCCTTTCTGGTGTTCAAATCCCAAATCACAATTTCATGAACAATTGGCTTGGTAATTCCCGTTTCCTCTGCGATCATTCTGATAGTGAGCCGTCGGTCAAAAACGGCACAGAACGTGGATGTAGTGAGTTCTGTCCTCACCTGTGACTGACTATCAGAATGATTGCAGAGGAAATGGGAATTACCAAGTCAATTGTTCATGAAATTGTGACTCAGGATTTGAACACAAGAAAGGACGCCATTTTGGTAGTGGGGATAACGCCCAAAGAGCCACTACACCGGCTCTGAGCGCCATCCCACTAGAAGACTTCCAGGGACGCTATGAAGAATGGAGAAATCCCTGGGAGCGTTGTGTAAACTCACAAGGTGCAAACTGTGAAGGAGACAATGTTCAGTTGTAACATTTTTCAATAAAATAATTTCTAGAACATCATTCTCATTACTTTATGGACAAACCTTGTATGTTCCATTATTTTAATATAAACGAACCATTATTTTATACAATGCAGTATGGACAAACCCTTCATTGATTAGCTGGTAGCAGTCACATTCATCTGGACTTGTTCTGTAATGTTGAAGACTTTTCATAGATTCTCTAAACCACTTCTTCCACCCATCCCCACACATTAGGGTGCTTGGTGTTATCCTGGATTCTGAACTCTCTTTTTGGCCCCACATTCAATCACTTTCTAGCCACCTCAACCTCCGCAACATCTCTAAAATACGTCCCTTCCTATCCAATGAAACCATAAAGCTCCTGACTCACTCCCTGGTCATCTCTCTCCTCGACTACTGCAACTCCCTCCTCATTGGCCTAGCTTTAAATAGACTATCCCCCCTCCAGTCCATCATGAACACCGCTGCCAGACTCGAAGACTTTTCATAGATTCTCTAAACCACTTCTTCAGGTTTAATGAGTGTCGCAAAGATACCCCAACATGTTCTCAGGTATCACCGACACCTTAACCGATTCCCGAGCGTCTTGTGTACTTTTACTGTTGTAGAGTGGCAGTGTCCTGCGAATCGCTGTTTATCAACGGCGGCTCATGCGTGCGCTGTAGCAGGCAGGAGCGCGCCACCGGCGCCCGTTCTTGTGCCCGCCGCACTCTGCAGGAGTGTGCCTGCGGCTCAGGCGGACTCGGTCTCCTCCAGCGAGCTGTGATTGCCTGGCAGAGAGGAAGAACAGGGAACCGCTGATGTAAACATGGCGGTTCCCCGCTCTGTCAGGTGGCATTTAAAAGATCTACTGATCCCTGTCACTGGGATCAGTTAGATCTCTGGTGCCCCTGGCAGCCCAGCACCCTCACAGTTAGAACACGCCTAGGGAACACAGTTACCCCGCACATCGCCCCCCTGCAGGTTAACCCCTTCACTGCCAATGGCATTTACACAGTAATCAGTGGATATTTAAAGTTGTGATCGCTGTATAAAATGTCATTGGTCCCAAAAAAGTGTCAAAAATGTCCGACATGTCCGCCGCAATATCGCAGTCCTGATAAAAATCGCAGATCATAGCCATTACCAGTAATAAAAAAAAAAAATTGTAAAAACGCCAGAAATTAATCCTTAATGGTTTGTAAACGCGGCAACTTTTGAACAAACCAATCAATAAACGCCGATTGCGATTTTTTAAATCAAAAATATGAGGAAGAATATAAATCAGCCAAAACCGATGAAAAGATTTGTTTTTTTATATATTGTTTTGGGATATGTATTATAGCAAATAGTAAGAAATTGTTTTTTTTTTTTGCAAAATTGTTGCTCTTTTTTTGTTTATAGCGGTGATCAGAAATGACGCAGAGGGGATCAAATACCACCAAAAGAAAGCTCTATTTGTGAGAAAAAAAGGATGCAAATTTAATTTGGGAACAACGTCGCACGACCGCGCAATTGTCAGTTAAAAACGTCGCAGTGCCGAATCGCAAAAAGTGCTCTGGTCCTAAAGTGGGAAATCCTTCCGGGGCTGAAGTGGTTAATCCAATCACCATTAGATGTGTCCAGGAAGATGTTGATTATCCAAGAACAGCATGGGAGGTGTGAAGGGCGAGGAACCCCCCTGTTCTGGTTACATCATCCCATTGAGACATCAAGCATAGGACTAAGTAACTAGAAGAGACAACTCACACCATACTATGGCATTTATACCCACACAGGTAGCATTGGCACCTCCACCCGGTCACCATGGAATGTGGAGAACTGGTGTCCCCATTGGAAGATTCCCCTTTTACTTTTCTGGGGACAGCCCAACAATTGGGGTTTTCTTTTTACTTTCACTTTCAATGATAATGGCAAACGGGACAAATAGAGAGGATGAATCTTCCTAACAGGGGCACAGACAGCAATAAAAACTGACAGGGGCTCTAATCCCTCTCCACTCTGTACAAAACTAAAAAAAAGTCTTGCCCTTAGTTATACTTTTATTTAAAAAAGATTATTTTTTTCTACATAGAATTGTTGTATTTATCTGAATTTTCCTGATTTCACTTCCTGTAATCTACATAGCAGCATGGGGGGGTGAGGGGCAGCACTCTGAGCCAATTAGAGCTTTCCAGCTTTGTACTTCTGTCTGACAGCAGCAATAAACTACAATGAAGATACCAAAGAACTTCACTTATTTCCTTCATGTTGGTCTGTTAACCACTTCAGCCCCGGAAGGATTTCCCATGCTAGGACCAGAGCACTTTTTGCGATTCGGCACTGTGTCGCTTTAACTGACAATTGCGTGGTCGTGCGACGTTCTACCGAAATGAAATTTGCGTCCTTTTTTCCCCACAAATAGAGCTTTCATTTGCTGGTATTTGACCCCCACTGCGTCATTTCTGATCGCCGCTATAAACAAAAAAAGAGCGACAAAAACAAAACAATATTTCTTACTTTTTGCTAAAATACAAATCCAAAAAAAATATTTTTTCATCGCAAAAAAACCCCCACAATCAGCGTTTATTGATTGGTTTGCGCAAAAGTGGTTAAACATGCACTTGAAAGGATATAATTATAGCATTTCAATCGGTGTACAAATTACCCATGGATCCTGCCAGAAATCCAGTGCTGTCCTGTGCACTCTGTAGTCTGATTTTAACCGCTTCCAGTCCAGATAATCCTGACATTCCTCTCCTATATGTAAAAATCAGAATTGCTCTGCTAGAAAACTTCTTAAGAGCCCCCAAACATTATATATTGTTTTAAGCAGAGGCCCCAGAGAATAAAATAGTGGGTGATGCATATTTTTATATTTGCAGTGTTTTTTTATATGCAAATTTTTTTGGAGAAATAAAAGCTTAGTGAATTTTAATCACTTGCCAACCGCCTACCACTTATTTACTGCAGCAGGTCGGCTTTATTGCAGAAATCACGCACCTGCATGTGATTTCGTCCAATAGTCACTGGGGGGGACGCACGCCGCCGGAGGCATGATCACGCACTGATTGGACACAGGGGATGCCAATCAGCGAGTCCCCACCTGCGATTGTTCCCCTGGAGAGGCAGAACGGCAATCTGACAGGGGAGAAGATGAAGATCTTGTGTTCGTGCTAAGCAGGTACACAGATCTCTGTCTTCACCCAGTCAGGACCCCCCTACAGTTAGTAATCACCAGCTAGGGACACACTTAACCTTTTGATCGCCCCTGATATTAACCCCTTCCCTACCAATGTCATTAGTACAGTGACAGTGCATATTTTTAGCACTGATCACTGTAATAATGTCACTGGTTCACAAAAAAGTGTCAAAAGTGTCAGGTGTCCAATCTGTCCGCCGCAATGTCGCAGTCCCACTATAAGTCACTAATTGCCGCCATTACTAGTAAAAAAAATAAATAAATAAAAATGCCATAAAAATATCCCATAGTTTGAAGACGTTTTGCACAAACCAATCAATATGCGCTTATTGGGATTGTTTTTTACCAAAAATATGTAGCAGAATACATTTGGCCTAAACTGATTAAGAAATTAGAGTTTTTACCATTTTTTTAATTGGATGTTTTATAGCAGAAAGTAAAAAATGTTGGGTTTTTATTTTCAAAATTGTTGGTCTTTTTTTGTTTATAGCGCAAAAAATAAAAAAGAATTAGTCAAATCCGGTTTACATAAGACGATGTATAAAAACCATTTTTTGTTAGGGTTATTCGCGTATAACTAACCAAACACGTTTTGCAGAAGTTTGATACCCTATAAAAATACCGTAAAAATAAATAAATAAAAAAAATGATCATTACCGCCGTTAATCACTGAATATCACCCTGACGCTGTAACGCCGCCTGTCTAACCTGTGGACTGTGAAAACTGTGAAAAAACACTTGGTCACTGTAATAATGTCACTAGTCACGATTTTTATACGTGACAGTGACATGATTACTGTAACCATCCCTTCCCCAATTATAGTCCCCGCTAGTTTTCCAATTCACACAGGGAT
>BLSH010045472.1:289795-301029 GCA_018402905.1 Glandirana rugosa | reverse complement strand
TGTCACACCTCTCAACACACGTATCACCACGTACCACAACATGTGTCACACATCTCAACACACGTATCACAACATCGACACATGTGTCACACATCACAACATACGACACATGTGTCACACATCACAACATGCGACACATATCACCACACATACCAACACACGACACATAACACAACATGTCACATCTCAACACGTGACGCATATCAAAACACGTGTCACACATCTCAACACACGTATCACCACATATCACAACATGTGTCACACATCTCAACACACGTATCACCACATATCACAACATGTGTCACACATCACAGCTACAACACTATGCACACAACTCTACACACTGTGTACAACACCATGCACCACTATGCACACAACTCTCCACACTGTGTACAACACTATGCACACAACTCTACACACTGTGTACAACACTATACACCACTATGCACACAACTGTACACACTGTGTACAACACTATACACAGCGCACAACTCTACACCCCACTATGCACAGGGTACAACACTACACACTGTTTACAATGCATGCAACACTATACACACAGCTACAACACTATACAACACTATGTACACTACTCTACACACTGTGTACACCACTATGCACACAACTCTACACACTGTGTACAACACTATACACAGCTCTACACACTGTGTAGAACACTATACACCACTATGCACACAGCTCTACACACTGTGGACAACACTATACACAGTGCACAACTCTACCGCCAACTCTACACAGCATACAACACTACACACTGTGTACACAGCTACAACACTATACACCACTATACACACAGCACTATACACCACTATGCACACAACTGTACACACTGCGTACAACACTATACACCACTATGCACACAGTTCTACACACTTTGTACAACACTATGCACACAACTCTATGCACACATATACACAGCATACAACACTACACACAGCTACACATATACACTGTGTACACAACATACAACACTGCACACAGCTACAAAATCACCAGGGTGTGTAAACTTTTGATCAGGGTCATTTGGGTAGTTTCTGTGATCATTATGATTTAAAAAGAGTAAACGCAGTTGTCTGATAACAAATGGCTTCAGCCAAAACTAACCATGAGTGAAAGAAATGTTTTTGTGTTACCATTCATATTCTCTGAAAAATGGCCAAGAAATCATAAATTCTGCCAGGGTATGTAAACTCATGAGCACAACTGTACACGGTGTACACAGCATACAACACTGCACACAGCTACACAGTGTACAACATTGCACACAGCTACACATATACACTGTGTACATAGCATACAACACTGCACACAGCTACACATATACACTTTGTACACAGCATACAACACTACACACAGCTACACATATACACTTTGTACACAGCATACAACACTACACACAGCTACACATATACACTTTGTACACAGCATACAACACTACACACAGCTGCACATATACACTGTGTACACAGCATATAACACTGCACACAGCTACACATATACATACACTGTGTACACAGCATATAACACTGCACACAGCTACACAGATACACTGTGTACACAGCATACAACACAGCTACACATATACACTGTGTACACAGCATACAACACTGCACACAGCTACACATATACACTGTGTACACGGCATTCAACACTGCACACAGCTACACATATACACTGAGTACACCACATACAACACTGCACACAGCTACACACATACACTGTGCACACAGCATACAACACCGCACACAGCTACACATATACACTGTGTACATAGCATACAACGCTGCACATATACACTGTGTACATAGCGCACACAGCTACACATATACACTGTGTACACAGCATACAACACTACACACAGTGTACAACACAGCATAGACCACTGTACACTCCTAGACACATACAGCATACACCACTACACACTGCTATACACACATATAGCAAAGTACACGTACGCAAAGTACTACACACTGTACACAGCTATATACACATAGGCAGAGCACTACACACTGTACACAGCTATATACACATAGGCAGATCACTACACACTGTGCACAGCTCTATTCATATAGACAGAGCACTACACATTGTACACTGCTATATAAACATAGGCAGAGCACTACACACTGTACACAGCTATACACATAGGCAGAGCACTACACACTGTACACAGCTATAGACACATAGGAAGAGCATTACACACTGTACATAGCTATATGCACATAGGCAGAGCTTTACACACTGTACCCAGCTATATACACATAGACAGAGCGCTACACACTGTACACAGCTGTATACATATAGACTAAGCACTACACCTTGTACACACCTACAGTCAGGTCCATAAATATTGGGACATCGACACAATTCTAATCTTTTTGGCTCTATACACCACCACAATGGATTTTAAATGAAACAAACAAGATGTGCTTTAACTGCAGTCTTTCAGCTTTAATTTGAGGGTATTTACATCCAAATCGGGTGAACGGTGTAGGAATTACAACAGTTTGTATATGTGCCTCCCACTTTTTAAGGGACCAAAAGTAATGGGACAATTGGCTGCTCAGCTGTTCCATGGCCAGGTGTGTGTTATTCCCTCATTATCCCATTTACAAGGAGCAGATAAAAGGTCCAGAGTGCATTTCAAGTGTGCTATTTGCATTTGGAATCTGTTGCTGTCAACTCTCAATATGAGATCCAAAGAGCTGTCACTATCAGTGAAGCAAGCCATCATTAGGCTGAAAAAACAAAACAAACCCATCAGAGAGATAGCAAAAACATTAGGTGTGACCAAATCAACTGTTTGGAACATCCTTAAAAAGAGAGAACACACCGGTGAGCTCAGCAACACCAAAAGACCTGGAAGACCACGGAAAACAACTGTAGTGGATGACCGAATAATTCTTTCCCTGGTGAAGAAAACACCCTTCACAACAGTTGGCCAGATCAAGCACACTCTCCAGGAGGTAGGTGTATGTGTGTCAAAGTCAACAATCAAGAGAAGACTTCACCAGAGTGAATACAGAGGGTTCACCACAAGATGTAAACCATTGGTGAGCCTCAAAAACAGGAAGGCAGGTTAGAGTTTGCCAAACAACATCTAAAAGCCTTCACAGTTCTGGAACAACATCCTATGGACAGATGAGACCAAGATCAACTTGTACCAGAGTGATGAGAAGAGTATGGAGAAGGAACGGAACTGCTCATGATCCAAAGCATATCACCTCATCAGTGAAGCATGGTGGTGGTAGTGTCATGGCATGTATGGCTGCCAATGGAACTGGTTCTCTTGTATTTATTGATGATGTGACTGCTGACAAAAGCAGCAGGATGAATCCTGAAGTGTTTCGGGCAATATTATCTGCTCATATTCAGCCAAATGCTTCAGAACTCATTGGATGGTGCTTCACAGTGCAGATGAACAATGACCCGAAGCATACTGCGAAAGCAACCAAAGAGTTTAAGGGAAAGAAGTGGAATGTTATGCAATGGCCAAGTCAATCACCTGACCTGAATCCTATTTGAGCATGCATTTCACTTGCTGAAGACAAAACTGAAGGGAAAATGCCCCAAGAACAAGCAGGAACTGAAGACAGTTGCAGTAGAGGCCTGGCAGAGCATCACCAGGGATGAAACCCAGTGTCTGATGTCTATACGTTCCAGACTTCAGGCTGTAATTGACTGCAAAGGATTTGCAACCAAGTATTAAAAAGTGAAAGTTTGATTTATGATTGTTAATCTGTCCCATTACTTTTGGTCCCTAAAAAGTGGGAGGCACATATACAAACTGTTGTAATTCCTACACCGTTCACCTGATTTGGATGTAAATGCCCTAAAATTAAAACTGAAAGTCTGCAGTTAAAGCACATCTTGTTTGTTTCATTTCAAATCCATTGTGGTGGTGTATAGAGCCAAAAAGATTAGAATTGTGTCAATGTCCCAATATTTATGGACCTGACTGTATGTAAACATAGGCAGAGCACTACACACTGTACACAGCTATATACACATGTGCATAGCACTACACACTGTACACAGCTATATACACATGTGCAGAGCACTACACACTGTACACAGCTATATACACATAGGCAGAGCACTACACACTATACACACATAGGCAGAGCACTACACACTGTACACAGCTATATACACATAGGCAGAGCACTACACACTGTACACAGCTACAGTCAGGTCCATAAATATAGGGACATCGACACAATTCTAATCTTTTTGGCTCTATACATCACCACAATGGATTTGAAATGAAACAAACATGATGTGTTTTAACTGCAGACTTTCAGCTTTAATTTGAGGGTATTTACATCCAAATCAGGTGAACGGTGTAGGAATTACAACAGTTTGTATTGTGTGTGTGCCTCCCACTTTTTAAGGGACCAAAAGTAATGGGACAGATTCACAATCCTAAATTAAACTTTCACTTTTTAATACTTGGTTGCAAATCCTTTGCAGTCAATTACAGCCTGAAGTCTGGAACGCATAAACATCACCAGTCACTGGGTTACATCCCTGGTGATACTCTGCCAGGCCTCTACTGCAACTGTCTTCAGTTCCTGCTTCTTTTTGGGGCATTTTCCCTTCAGTTTTGTCTTCAGAAAATGAAATGCATGCTCAATCGGATTCAGGTCAGGTGATTGACTTGGCCATTGCATAACATTCCACTTCTTTCCCTTAAAAAACTCTTTGTTTGCTTTCGCAGTATGCTTCGGGTCATTGTCCATCTGCACTGTGAAGCGCCATCCAATGAGTTCTGAAGCATTTGGCTAAATATGAGCAGATAATATTGCCTGAAACACTTCAGAATTCATCCTGCTGCTTTTGTCAGCAGTCACATCATCAATAAATAAAAGAGAACCAGTTCCATTGGCAGCCATACATGCCCATGCCATGACACTACCACCACCATGCTTCACTGATGAGGTGGTATGCTTTGGATCATGAGCAGTTCCTTTCCTTCTCCATACTCTACTCTTCCCATCACTCTGGTACAAGTTGATCTCGGTCTCATCTGTCCATAGGATGTTGTTCCAGAACTGTGTGAAGGCTTTTTTAGATGTTGTTTGGCAAACTCTAACCTGCCTTCCTGTTTTTGAGGCTCACCAATGGTTTACATCTTGTGGTGAACCCTCTGTATTCACTCTGGTGAAGTCTTCTCTTGATTGTTGACTTTGACACACATACACCTACCTCCTGGAGAGTGTTCTTGATCTGGCCAACTGTTGTGAAGGGTGTTTTCTTCACCAGGGAAAGAATTATTCGATCATCCACCACAGTTGTTTTCCGTGGTCTTCCAGGTCTTTTGATGTTGCTGAGCTCACCGGTGCGTTCTTTCTTTTTAAAGATGTTCCAAACAGTTGATTTGGCCACACCTAATGTTTTTGCTATCTCTCTGATGGGTTTGTTTTGTTTTTTCAGCCTAATGATGGCTTGCTTCATTGATAGTGACAGATCTTTGGATCTCATATTGAGAGTTTACAGCAACAGATTCCAAATGCCAAAAGCACACTTGAAATGAACTCTCAACCTTTTATCTGCTCCTTTTAAATGGGATAATGAGGGAATAACACACACCTGGCCATGGAACAGCTGAGCAGCCAATTGTCCCATTACTTTTGGTCCCTTAAAAAGTGGGAGGCACATATACAAACGGTTATAATTCCTACACCGTTCACCCGATTTGGATGTAAATACCCTCAAATTAAAGCTGAAAGTCTTCATTTCAAATCCATTGTGGTGGTGATGTATAGAGCCAAAAAGATTAGAATTGTGTCGATGTCCCAATATTTACAGACATGACTGTATATACACATAGGCAGAGCACTACACACTGTACACAGCTATATACACATAGGCAGAGCACTACACACTGCTATATACATATAGAGAGAGAGCACTACACACTGTACACAGCTATGCACACACCTAGGTTTCTACACACTGCTATACACACATAGACAGGGCTCTACACACTGAGAGCACATAGGAGACTACACACTGCTATACACAGATAGAGAGAGCATAGGAGACTACACACTGCTATATACACAGAGAGAGCATAGGATACTATACACAGAAATACACACTAGACTTGTGCATGGCTGAAAATTTTTTTTTTTTTTTTTTTTCGGAAATTAAAAAAATGCAGAAATACGAAATTCGGAAATTTGCGGTAATTCGGTAATTGCGGTAATTCGGACATTTGTGGTAATGTGGAAATTTGGCAATCGGAAAACCTGAAATTATGAAATTCAGAAATTCGAAAATTTGGAAATAACTAAGAACATTTGAAATAATAATTAACTATTAAATTATAGGTATTAGAATTTCCTTTGAAAGTTTGGCTGTTAGTGAACTTAAATATGAAATTTATCACTAATAGCCATATTTTCAAAAAAATTCCAATACCTATGATTTAATAGTTAGTTATTATTATTATTATTATTTCAAATGTTCTTTCTTATTTCCAAATTTCGGAAATTTGGAAATAAGGAAGAATGTTTGAAATAATAAGTTATTTATTATTTTAACTTATTATAAATTATAATAGGCTATTATTATTTCAAATGTTCTAACTTATTTCCGAATTTCCAAAATTCGGAAATAAGAAAGGACATTTGAAATAATAAT
Source organism: Glandirana rugosa (assembly GCA_018402905.1). Lineage (NCBI taxonomy): Eukaryota > Metazoa > Chordata > Amphibia > Anura > Ranidae > Glandirana > Glandirana rugosa. The sequence continues at coordinate 294,360 of BLSH010045472.1, read as the reverse complement.
AAATACCTATTCAATTATAGGTATTGGAATGTTCTTGAAAATATGGCTATTAATGATTTCATATTTAAGCTCACTAACAGCCAAACTTTCAAGGAAATTCCAATACCTATAATTGAATAGTTATTTATTATTATTATTTCAAATGTTCTTTCTTATTTCCGAATTTCGGAAATAAGGAAGAACATATGAAATAAGTTATTCATTTATTATTTTAAATTATTATAATAAGCTATTATTATTTCAAATGTTCTTTCTTATTTTCGAATTTCGGAAATAAGGAAGAACATTTGAAATAATAAGTTAATGATTTGTTTTAACTTATACATTATAATAAGCTATTATTATTTAAAATGTTCTTCCTTATTTCCGACTTTTGCAGTGTGTGACTGTATATATGCATACTTTATATATGCATACTGTATGTGTGTGTGTACTGAGTGTGTATATTGTATGTATACTGTGTGTATACATACAATATACACACAGTATATACACACCCAGTATACACACACACATACATACATACATACAGTATGCATATATATACAGTCACACACTGCAAAAGTCGAAAATAACGAAGAACATTTGATAGAATAGCTTATTATGTATAATAAGTTAAAATAATACATCATTAACTTATTATTTCAAATGTTCTTCCATATTTCCAACTTTTGCAGTGTGTGACTGTATATATGTATACTGGGTGTGCATATACTGTGTGTATATTGTATGTATACTGTATATGCACACCCCACACACCACATACATACATTATGCATATATACAGTCAAACACTGCAAAAGTCGGAAATAAGGAAGAAAATTTGAAATGATAATAGCTTGTTGTAATTTATAATAAATTAATAACTTATTATTTCAAAGGTTCTTCCTTATTTCCGAAATTCAAAAATAAGAAAGAACATTTGAAATATCAATAAATAACGATTAAATTATAGGTATTGGGATTTTCTTGAAAGTATGGCTATTAGTGATAAATTTGATCGTTATTAGTTAGTCATTATTTCAAATATTCTTAGTTATTTTAGAATTTCGGATTTTCGAATTACCGCGATTCGGAAAAACGGAAATTGAAAATTCGGTATTTGTCCGAATTGCTGAATTTTACAAAATTCAGAATGAAACAAATTGCACAAGCCTAATACACACAGAGATAGCATAGGAAGCTACACACTGCTATACACACAGAGAAAGCATAGGAGACTACACACTGCTATACACACATAAACAGAGCATGGGAGACTACATACTGCTATACACACTGTGGGATGATTAGCTAGTGGGGATCACTCTTCAGAAGAAAAGATTCAGCATTGAGTTCAGTTTCTTTAAAATCTGGCAGCTTGCCAGGTTTTATTACAGGTTTGCAAGCTCAAAACACATAAAAGAACCGAAAACAAAAACCTTGCCGTCCGGCGCTAAACTAAACAATCAGGTTCCTCTCTGTACAGTGTGGGGCTGTCCCGACACCCGCAAAACATAAGCACAGTTCAAACCTTGGTCTTTGAGTCCAAATTAGCACACAGAGCTCACTCAGCTTTCTGAGGGGGACTAGCACCAGCGCTCTGTCTTCGGGGTTGAAAGTTCTGGCACCCTAATTGTAAACCCTTCTGTGGGCTTCTTGGGCTTACTCCATATGCTCTCGTACAAGGGGCAGGACAGCTGCGATTCGATCCTGCATCAAGGAGACGTGCTCTATGATGCTTCTATATGGGGTGGCCTCTCCTTCCCACGTCTCTTTGTGACATCTAGCAGCCCCCTGGGATGTCTACCATACAAGAGTTCAAAGGGGGAATACCCCATAGACAGATACCTGTGGAACCTCTCGTATGGCACAACAATTTTGCCCATCTTTATCCACCACTTTTTTTTTTAGCATACTCTTGAGGGTTTGGTTAAACCTTTCCACCAGTCCGTCAGTTTGGGAGTGGTAAAAAGAAGTACGGAGATGGTAGATTTTGTACAACTTGCACAATTCTCTGAACGGTGTACACTGATCCATCAAGATTTCTTTAGGGATCCCCACCCGACTAAACACCTGGACCAGTTCCTTGGCGATAGTCTTAGCGGAGGTATTCCGCAAGGGTATGGACTCAGGATAGTGGGTCGCATAGTCCTGGATCACCAGGATGTGCTGTGTCCCGGGCAGATTTTACTACTGGTCCCACGAGATCCATGCCATTTTGCTCAAGTAGCACTTCAATTATGGGAAGTGGAACAAGGGGGCTACGCAAATTTGGTGACGGGGCCGTCATTTGACACTCAGGGCATGATTCACAGTATTCTTTGACGTCTGCATACAACCCAGGCCAGAAGAATCTCTGAGTTATTCTCTCCCTGGTTTTCTCCATACCCAGATGCCCCCCCATTACATGCCCATGGGCCAGATCTAGCCCCATCCAGGGTTTGGGAACAACTAGCTGTTCCACTTTGTCCTCCCCATGTTTCACCACTTGATACAACAAATCATTTTTAAGCAGCATGTAGGGAAAAGACATCCCCCCCCAATTAGGGTCCACAGGTTCCCCATCCATCACCTTCACATTTTCTTTGGCTCTGAGGAGAGCGACATCCCATAGTTGGAACAGGTGCATCTGAGCTGCCACCTCATGTGCAATGTCTGGTGAGCCTCATGAACATACTCTTTTTTTGTATGGACATCCCATAGTTGTTCTGTACAGAAGTCCTCCCTTCAGACCTCTAAGCCAGGTACTACATTTGGTTCACACTCACCGTCAGGGACAGAGACATGGTCTGGGTCATTAGCCCCCCCACTGTGAGCTATCTTTCAGCTCCTCCGGCTCCCTGGGCAGTACAGGAAAAGGTAGAGGGTCTCCTCTCTCCTTGGTCCTTCCACCAGTCTCCCCTTCCATTTGGCAAAACGGGTCTGGCGAGAGGTCCTGTGCTTCCGCAGCAGGGGGAGCTCTATCCTCCAGACTTCCTGTGCCTTCCCATAACCTCCAAAAATGGGGGGGGGGGGATCCCTGCCCACTAGGGCATCATAAAGCAGTGAGGACACCACCCCCACTGAATGAGTCACACTACCGCAAGGGGTGTCAATCTCAACCACCGCCGTCCGATAGTCACGAGTGTCCCCATGGATGCAAATGACTCCGACAGTGCTAGGGTGTAACCTTGCAGGGCTTACACAATTTCTTTTTACCAATGTTACCACACTACCCGAGTCAAGCAGTGCAGTGACTGGTCTCCCATCAACAAAAATCACTCACATTTGCTTCTCCATGCAACTTAAACATGATGCTATGTATGCGACCTGTGCAAAAAAGGAAAGGTGTCTATTCACATAAGTATAATCGCATTGCATGGGTTCATCATTCGGGGGCAATTGGCAGCAATATGGGCCAATGCATGGCATCGGTAGCACTGCATGTGTTCTATACCCCGTCCTCTCAAGGGTCCCCAAGACCTTCCTGGCCTCTTTGGCCAGTCTCCAGGTCTAGAGCCCACAGTCTCTTTAGGCATAGCAGTCTTATCAAACTTCCCCACACCCTTGACCCCTGGAACAGTCTTACCGGGTCCGCCGGGTGTTCTTTCACCCCTAGATACATTGGAGTGGGGCACAGATGGGCGCAACAAGTCCTCAGCAGCAGTGTATCTCTCCACGAGGTCCACCATTTGGTTGGCAGTTTTGGGGTCCCCATGATTGACCCATTTCCTCAAAGCAGCAGGGAGCGCAGGCAGATACCGGTCCAAGACCACACTCTCCACAATCTGGGGCCTGGCAAGGTCTCAGGTTGCCATCACTTCCTCGTGAGATATATCAGGTCGAACATTTGTGAGCGGGGTGGCTTGTCCATGCAGTAGGACCACTGATGCACCCGTTGAGCCCGGATGGCCATGGTGACCCCCAGACGCGCGAGTATCTCTGTCTTTAGAGTCTTAGTCCTCGGCCTTTACTGGTTCCAAATCAAAGTAGACCTTATGGGATTCACCTGTCAGGAAAGGTGCCAAGAGTCCCACCCACTGCTCTTTTAGCCATCTTTTGCGATCAGTGACTCTTTCAAAGGTCGTGAGGTATGCCTCCATGTCATCTGCAGGTGTCGTCTTTTGCAGGTGGTAGCTGGCATGTACCATCTTTTGTTCCACTGGCACGGGACTTGCGGACCCCTTTTTTAATTCCAGGGCCTCCGCAAACTCCCGTTGAGCCGCTTGAGAGAGAGCATAGGAGACTACACAATGATATACACACATAGAGAGAGCATAGGAGACTACACACTGCTATACACACCTAGAGAGCATAGGAAACTACACACTGCTATACACACACCTAGAGAGAGCATAAGAGACTACACTCTGCTATACACACACCTAGAGAGAGCATAGAAGACTACACACTGCCATACACACACCTAGAGAGAGCATAGGAGACTACACACTGCTATACACACACCTAGAGAGCATAGGAGACTACACACTGCTATACACACACCTAGAGAGAGCATAGGAGACTACACATTGCTATACACACATTACACATCAGAGGATACGAGAGAGATCCACACACATATCGTCACACATCAGAGGATA
>BLSH010045472.1:270049-289785 GCA_018402905.1 Glandirana rugosa | reverse complement strand
CATGACGGGTCCCTCGGCCTCCTCGACTTTCTATCGAGTGTCACCCCCCCGATTACTGGGTCTGGTACAGAGACAGGGACTGCCACTCACACTTGGTTTACATCATGGACCGAATCTCCAGACTTCCCTCCTGAAGACATGTCTTGTTGATACCCTACAGGTATGTTTTTTTCTCACACAAGTACTCCGAGTGGTCTGTAACGTGTACTCCACCGTCGAGTCTACGTGGACAAGGTTGATACCCTACAGCGAGAGGAGTCTCGGTTTCTTTTACACTTCCACTACCTACCCCTTGGACACCTGGGATTAACCCATCCAGGGTTTGGGAACAACTAGCTGTTCCACTTTGTCCTCCCCATGTTTCACCACTTGATACAACAAATCATTTTTAAGCAGCATGTAGGGAAAAGACATCCCCCCCAATTAGGGTCCACAGGTTCCCCATCCATCACCTTCACATTTTCTTTGGCTCTGAGGAGAGCGACATCCCATAGTTGGAACAGGTGCATCTGAGCTGCCACCTCATGTGCAATGTCTGGTGAGCCTCATGAACACACTCTTTTTTTGTATGGACATCCCATAGTTGTTCTGTACAGAAGTCCTCCCTTCAGACCTCTAAGCCAGGTACTACATTTGGTTCACACTCACCGTCAGGGACAGAGACATGGTCTGGGTCATTAGCCCCCCCACTGTGAGCTATCTTTCAGCTCCTCCGGCTCCCTGGGCAGTACAGGAAAAGGTAGAGGGTCTCCTCTCTCCTTGGTCCTTCCACCAGTCTCCCCTTCCATTTGGCAAAACGGGTCTGGCGAGACGTCCTGTGCTTCCGCAGCAGGGGGAGCTCTATCCTCCAGACTTCCTGTGCCTTCCCATAACCTCCAAAAATGGGGGGGGGGGATCCCTGCCCACTAGGGCATCATAAAGCAGTGAGGACACCACCCCCACTGAATGAGTCACACTACCGCAAGGGGTGTCAATCTCAACCACCGCCGTCCGATAGTCACGAGTGTCCCCATGGATGCAAATGACTCCGACAGTGCTAGGGTGTAACCTTGCAGGGCTTACACAATTTCTTTTTACCAATGTTACCACACTACCCGAGTCAAGCAGTGCAGTGACTGGTCTCCCATCAACAAAAATCACTCACATTTGCTTCTCCATGCAACTTAAACATGATGCTATATATGCGACCTGTGCAAAAAAGGAAAGGTGTCTATTCACATAAGTATAATCGCATTGCATGGGTTCATCATTCGGGGGCAATTGGCAGCAATATGGGCCAATGCATGGCATCGGTAGCACTGCATGTGTTCTATACCCCGTCCTCTCAAGGGTCCCCAAGACCTTCCTGGCCTCTTTGGCCAGTCTCCAGGTCTAGAGCCCACAGTCTCTTTAGCCATAGCAGTCTTATCAAACTTCCCCACACCCTTGACCCCTGGAACAGTCTTACCGGGTCCGCCGGGTGTTCTTTCACCCCTAGATACATTGGAGTGGGGCGCAGATGGGCGCAACAAGTCCTCAGCAGCAGTGTATCTCTCCACGAGGTCCACCATTTGGTTGGCAGTTTTGGGGTCCCCATGATTGACCCATTTCCTCAAAGCAGCAGGGAGCGCAGGCAGATACCGGTCCAAGACCACACGCTCCACAATCTGGGGCCTGGCAAGGTCTCAGGTTGCCATCACTTCCTCGTGAGATATATCAGGTCGAACATTTGTGAGCGGGGTGGCTTGTCCATGCAGTAGGACCACTGATGCACCCGTTGAGCCCGGATGGCCATGGTGACCCCCAGACGCGCGAGTATCTCTGTCTTTAGAGTCTTAGTCCTCGGCCTTTACTGGTTCCAAATCAAAGTAGACCTTATGGGATTCACCTGTCAGGAAAGGTGCCAAGAGTCCCACCCACTGCTCTTTTAGCCATCTTTTGCGATCAGTGACTCTTTCAAAGGTCGTGAGGTACGCCTCCATGTCATCTGCAGGTGTCGTCTTTTGCAGGTGGTAGCTGGCATGTACCATCTTTTGTTCCACTGGCACGGGACTTGCGGACCCCTTTTTTAATTCCAGGGCCTCCGCAAACTCCCGTTGAGCCGCTTGAGAGAGAGCATAGGAGACTACACAATGCTATACACACATAGAGAGAGCATAGGAGACTACACACTGCTATACACACCTAGAGAGCATAGGAAACTACACACTGCTATACACACACATAGAGAGCGCATAGGAGACTACACACTGCTATGCACACACCTAGAGAGAGCATAAGAGACTACACTCTGCTATACACACACCTAGAGAGAGCATAGAAGACTACACACTGCCATACACACACCTAGAGAGAGCATAGGAGACTACACACTGCTATACACACACCTAGAGAGCATAGGAGACTACACACTGCTATACACACACCTAGAGAGAGCATAGGAGACTACACACTGCTATACACACACCTAGAGAGAGCATAGGAGACTACACATTGCTATACACACACCTAGAGAGAGCATAGGAGACTACACACTGCTATACACACACCTAGAGAGAGCATAGGAGACTACACACACCTAGAGAGAGCATAGGAGACTACACACTGCTATACACACACCTAGAGAGAGCATAGGAGACTACACACTGCTATACACACACCTAGAGAGAGCATAGGAGACTACAAACTGCTATACACACACCTAAAGAGAGCATAGGAGACTACACATTGCTATACACACACCTAGAGAGAGCATAGGAGACTACACACTGCTATACGCACACCTAGAGAGAGCATAGGAGACTACACACTGCTATACACACACCTAGAGAAAGCATAGGAGACTACACACTGCTATACACGCATAGGAGACTACACACTTATATACACATATAGAGCGAGCATAGGAGACTACACACTGCTATACACACAGAGCGAGCATAGGAGACTACACACTGCTATATGCACATAGAGAGAGCATAGGAGACTATACACTGCTATACGCACCTACAGCGCATAAGAGACTACACACTGCTATACACACACCTAGAGAGAGCATAGGAGACTACACACTGCTATACACACACCTAGAGAGAGCATAGGAGACTACACACTGCTATACACACACCTAGAGAGAGCATAGGAGACTACACACTGCTATACATACACCTAGAGAGCATAGGAGACTACACACTGCTATACACACACCTAGAGAGAGCATAGGAGACTACACACTGCTATACACGCATAGGAGACTACACACTTATATACACACATAGAGCGAGCATAGGAGACTACACACTGCTATACACACAGAGAGAGCATAGGAGACTACACACTGCTATACGCACATAGAGAGAGCATAGGAGACTATACACTGCTATACACACATAGAGAAAGCATATGAGACCACACACTGCTATACGCACCTAGAGCGCATAGGAGACTACACACTGCTATGCACACCTAGAGAGCATAGGAGACTACACACTGCTATGCACACATAGAGAGCATAGGGGACTGCACACTGCTAGGGATGAGCTCTCAGTTCTAGTCGAACGCACATTTGACTCAAACATTGGCTGTTCGGCCGTTCCCCGAATTTAGAGCATTATGGGGCGTTTGCGCCAAATTCGAGCGCCCCATAATGCATTGCTAGACAGCAGGAAATGCCGCCCGCTGATTGGCCAAAGCATGCACATGACCTGCATGCTTTAGCCAATCACAGCGTGCTCTGCTGTGAGAGCCATGATTGGCTAAAAGGCAGGGTGCCTTTGGCCAATCATGGCTCAGTGGTCTCCATCCACGCCCCACACTATTTAAGGCCACTTGAATAGTGGCCGTGTGTAGTGTGTGTGTGTACGTGGAGACTGGATACTGACGTTGATCTAGTTTAGATAGCTAGTTTGGTTAGTGGTGTCCGTGTTGGCAGTGTAGTATATAGATACAGTCTAGAGAGTAAATGCAGGCAGTGAAGTACATAGATTTAGTGCAGAGTATATACAGTCAGTGCAGGCAGTGTAGCCTATACACAATCGGTGCAGGCAGTGTAAGCATATATATATGTACCGTATATTATATATACAGTTGTGCTCATAAGTTTACACACCCTGGCAAAATTTGATTTCTTGGCCATTTTTCAGACTATGAGACTCTAAAGGCAGAGATACTCGCGCGCCTGGGGGTCACCATGGCAGTCCGGGCCCAACTGGTGCATCAGTGGACCTATCGAACTGACAAGCTACCCTGATTGCAGATGTTCGACCTAGTTCACCTCACCAGGAAATGGCTACAGCCAGAGACTTTGCCAGGTCCCCAGATTGTAGAGTGCGTGGTCATGGACCGCTATCTACGGGCACTCCCTGCTGCTTTTAGGAAATGGGTCAGCCACGGGGACCCCAAAACTGCAAGCTAACTGGTGGACCTCATTAAGAGATACACAGCTGCTGAGGACTTGTGCGCATCCGCGCCCCACTCCAATGTCTCTAGAGGGGAAAGATTGCCTGGCGAATCCAGTAAGACTGTTCCAGGGTTCAGGAGCGAGGGGAAATTTGATAAAACTAATACCGTTAAAGAGACTGGGGGCTCTAGACCTGGAGACTGACCAAAGAAGCCAGGAAGGTCTTGGGGACCCTTGAGAGGACTGGGTATAGAACACATACAGTGCTACCGATGCCATGCATTGGAACATATTGCTGCCAATTGTCCCCTGAATGATGAACCCATGAAATGTGATAATGCTTATATGAAAAGACGCATTTCGCTTTTTTCACAGGTTGCATGTATAGCATCATGCTCAAATCGCATGGAGAAGGAAATGTGTGTGATTGCTATTGACGGGAAACCAGTGACTGCACTGCTTGACTCTGGTAGTCGGATAATGTTGGTCAAAAGCAGCTGTGTAAATCCGGCAAGGTTACACCCTAGCACTGTCGGGTCATTTGCATACTTGGGAACACTTGTGACTTCCAGATGGCGCTGGTCGTGATTGACACCCCTTGCGGCAGAGTGACTCTTTCAGTAGGAGTAGTACCTTCCCTGCTTCATGAAGCCCTAGTGGGGAGGGATTTTTCCCATTTTTGGAGGTTGTGGGAAGGCACAGAGAGCCTGGAGGAAAGGGCTCCCCCTGCTGAGGAGGCACGGGAGTTCTCACCAGACCCTTTTGCCAAATGGAAAGAGAGATTGGTGGCAGGACCGAGGAAGGAGACACGCTTCATTTTCCTGTAATGGCTGGGGAGCCGGAGGAGCCGGGAGATAACTCCCAGCAGATGGCTAATGTCCCTGACGTGAGAGTGAACTGAATGTAGTCCCTGACATAGAGGTCCGGAGGGAGGACTTCTGTACAGAACAACTACGGAATGTCACTCGCCTCAGAGCCAGAGAAAACGTGAAGGTGATGGATGGGGAACCTGTGGACCCTAATTGGAGGATGTCTTTTCCCTACATGGCACTTTAAAATTATTTGTTGTATCAGGTGGTGAAACACGGAGGGGACGAACTGGAACAGCTAGTGGTTCCCAAACCCTTCCGCTGGATAGTGCTAGATCTGGCTCATGGTCATGTAATCTGGGTATGGAGAAAACCAGGGAGAGGATAACCCAGAGATTATTCTGGCCTGGGTTGTATGCAGATGTCAAAGAATACTGTGAGTCATGCCATGAGTGTCAAATGACAGCCCTGTCACCCCACTTTTGTAGTCCCCTTGTCCCACTTCTCATAATTGAAGTGCCATTCGAGCAAATTGGCATGGATCTCATGGGACCAGTAGTAAAATCTGCCCAGGGACATCAGCACATCCTGGTGATACTGGACTATGCGACCCGCTATCCTGAGGCCATACCCTTGCGGAATACCTTCGCTAAAACTATCGCCAAGGAGCTGGTCCAGGTGTTTAGTCGGTGGGGATCCCAAAAGAGATCTTGACAGATCAGGGTACCCCGTTCATGTCCAGAGTGACCAGAGAATTGTGTAAATTGTACAAAATATCCCATCTCCTTACCTCTTTTTACCAACCCAATACTGATGGTCTGGTGAAAAGGTTTAACAAGACCCTCAAAAGTTTGCTAAAAAAGGTGATGGATAAAGATGGGCGAAATTGGGATTTTTTGCTGCCATACCTCGTGTTTGCCATACGAGAGGTTCCTCAGGCGTCTACAGGGTAATCCCCCCTTTGAACTCTTGTATGGTAGACATCCCAGGGGACTGCTATATATCGCAGACGTGGGAAGGAGAGGCCACCCCATATAGAAGCGTCATAGAGCATGTCTCCTTGATGCAGGATTGAATCGCAGCTGTCCTACCCCTTGTAGGAGAGCATATGGAGCGTGCCCAGGAGGTCCAGAAAAGGGTTTACAATCGGGGTGCCAAAACCAGAACTTTCAATCCCTGGGACAGAGTGCTGGTGCTAGTCCCCACGTTCGAAAGTAAATTCCTGACAAAGTGGCACGGTCCCTTTTGAGATTAGGGAAAGAGTAGGGGAAGTAAACTACAAAGTTTACCAGCGTGGGAAAAGGAAACCGGAGCAGATTTACTATGTTAATCTCCTAAAACCATGGAAGGACAGGGAGAGTTTATTGGCAGTGCTCATGCCCACAAAGGACAGGTTATCCCTAACCCCAGATGTCCCCATAACTGAGTCCTCACAACTGACGGAACAAAATGACGTTAAGGAATTTGTCAGTAAAAAATGGAAACTTTTTCTCTTCCCGGACTGACCACTGTGTTACAACATGACATAATCACGGAACCTGGGGTCTGTGTAAATGTAAAACCCTACCGAATACCTGAGGCTAGACAAGAGGCTGTGGTGAGAGAAATAAAAACCATGTTGGAGTTAGACATGATAGAGGAGTCCCACAGAGCCTGGTCGAGTCCTATAGTATTGGTCCCAAAGCCGATTGCACTATCCGGTTCTGTAACAATTTTAGGAAGCTGAATGAAGTGTCTAAGTTTGACGCATACCTGATGCCGCGGGTTGATGAACTTGTGGATAGGTTGGGAGGGGCTTGGTACATAACAGCCCTAGACCTAACTAAGAGATACTGGCAGATCCCTCTAACGGAGTCAGCAAAGGAAAAAACTGCCTTCTCTACCGCCGAGGGGTCCTTCCAATACATATGGATGCCGCTTGGTCTGCACGTGAACCCGCATCCTTTCAGAGGATGATGGACAAGACTTTGAGGCCACATTGGCCCTATGCAGCGGCCTATCTGGATGATGTCGTCATCCACAGTCCAGATTGAGAATCACATCTGCCCCGGACGCAGGCAGTGGTAGATTCACTGAGGGTAGCAGGTTTAACAGCCAACCCACAGAAGTGTGCCATAGGTCTTGAGGAGGCCAAATACCTTGGGTATGTGATTGGTCGAGGTCTGATTAAGCTCCAGACCAACAAGATCGAAGCCATTCAAAAGTGGCCCCAAACGGTGAACAAGAAACAGGTTTGGGCCTTCTTGGGGATTACAGGGTATTACCGATGCTTCATCCCTGACTTTGCCACCATTGCCGTCCCTCTGACCGATCTGACAAAGGGTAGAACGTCAGGAATGGTTAAGTGGAACCCCAAAGCTGAGAATGCCTTCCAGAAATTGAAGCAAGCCCTTTGTGTACAACCGGTGCTCATGACCCCAGACTTCACAAAGGAGTTTGTGGTTCAAACCGTCTTCTCTGAGGTGGGACTAGGTGCTGTTCTGTCCCAGATCAGAGACGGCGAGGAGCACCCTGTCGTCTACTTAAGCAGGAAGCTTAATGGACATGAAAAGAATTATGCCATTGTGGAGAAGGAGTGCCTGGCTATCAAGCGGGCCTTAGAGGCTCTAAAATACTACCTGCTGGGAAGGTCATTCAGGCTAGTCACCGACCATGCCCTCCTTAAGTGGATGTGTAACAACCGGGAGAAAAATAGCCAGGTGACTAGGTGGTTCCTGGCCCTACAGCCATTTACAGTATCTCACAAAAGTGAGTATACCCCTCACATTTTTGTATATATTTTATTATATCTTTTCATGTGACAACACTGAAGAAATGACACTGTTACAATGTAGTAGTGAGTATACAGCTTGTATAACAGTGTAAATGTGCTGTCACCTCAAAATAACTCAACACACAGCCATTAATGTCTAAACTGCTGGCAACAAAAGATAGTACACCCTAAGTGAAAATGTCCAAACTGGGTCCAAAGTGTCAATATTTTGTGTGGCTATCATTTTCCAGCACCGCCTTAACCATCTTTGGCATGGAGTTCACCAGAGCTTGACAGGTTGCCACTGGAGTCCTCTTCCACTCCTCCATGACGACATCATGGAGCTGGTGGATGTTAGAGACCTTGCGCTCCTCCACCTTCCGTTTGAGGATGCCTCACAGATGCTCAATAAGGTTTAGGTCTGGAGACATGCTTGGCCAGTCCATCACCTTTTAACCTCAGCTTTTTTAGCAAGGCAGTGGTCCTCTTGGAGTTGTGTTTGGGGTTGTTATCATGTTGGAATACTGCCCTGTGTCTGAATCATATGCCGCTTCAGTATGTCCCAGTACAGGTTGGCATTCATGGTTCCCTCAATGAACTGTAGCTCCCCAGTGCCAGCAGCACTCATGCAACCCCAGGCCATGACACTCCCACCAGCATGCCTGACTGTAGGCAAGACACATTTGTCTTTGTACTCCTCACCTGGTTGCCACCACACACGCTTGATACCATCTGAACCAAATAAATTTATCTTGGTCTCATCAGACCACAGGACATGGTTCCAGTAATCCATGTCCTTAGTCTGCTTGTCTTCAGCAAACTGTTTGCGGGCTTTCTTGTGTATCATCTTTAGAAGAGGCTTGCTTCTGGGATTACAGCCCTGCAGACAAATTTAATGCAGTGTGTGGCGTATGGTCTGAGCACTGACAGGCTGACCTCCCACCCTTTCATCCTCTGCAGCAATGCTGGCAGCACTCATACGTCTATTTTCCAAAGACAACCTCTGGATATGACGCTAAGCACGTGCCCTCAACTTCTTTGGTCGACCATGGCGAGGCCTGCTCTGAGTTGAACCTGTCCTGTTAAACCACTGTATGGTCTTGGCCACCATGCTGCAGCTCAGTTTCAGGATCTTGGCAATCTTCTTATAGCCTAGGCCATCTTTATGTAGAGCAACAATTCTTTTTTTCAGATCCTTAGAGTTCTTTGCCATGAGGTGCCATGTTGAACTTCCAGTGACCAGTATGAGAGAGTGAGAGCGATAACACCAAATTTAACACACCTGCTCCCCATTCACACCTGAGACCTTGTAACACTAATGAGTCACATGACATCGGGGAGGGAAAATGGCTATTTGTGCCCAATTTGGACATTTTCACTTAGGGGTGTACTCACTTTTGTTGCTAGCGGTTTAGACATTGATGGCTGTATGCTAAGTTTTATTTTGAGGGGACAACAAATTTACACTGTTATACAAGCTGTACACTCACTACTTTACATTGTAGCAAAGTATCATTTCTTCAGTGTTGTCACATGAAAAGAGAGAATAAAATACAGTATTTTCCGGCATATAAGGCGATTGGGCGTATAAGACGACCCCCTAATTTTCCAGTTAAAACATATGTTTTTGCATATACTCGCCGTATAAGACTACCCCCACTTTCCGAGGCAACACCATTTAATAACATCAGATTTGATTTAAATAATGTGCGGTAATACAGTACTGTAGCTTCGGCTACATATTCCAGAATGTTCCTACTGTAATCGTTTAGGCCATTGAATGTGTGGTAGTACCGTACTGTAGCTTCGGCTACATACAGAACGTCCCTGTGCTGTAATACTGTATGTACTGCGCTGAGCCAATCACGGTAAGCGGTGTATTCTATTAATGCATACAAAGCCTGCTCGGATTGGCAAAAGTTGTAATAGCCCGCCTCTCTCACTTAGCCAATCCGAGCAGGCTTTGTATAGAATACACCGCTCACCGTGGTTGGCTCAGCGGTATACTATACTATACGATATAGCCGAAGCTACATACAGTATTACAGCACATCCAGCAGGCTAAAATATTAATAGGGACATTCTGTATGTAGCCGAAGCTACAGTACTGTATTAGCGCACATCCAGCAGGCTAATTAGGGACGTTCATTGTGGGCCAGCTATGCTCAAACGAAGTAAAGATAAAAAGTTTATACACGGTGTATAAGACGACCCCCAATTTTTGGGGGAGGTTTTTTGCTATAAAAAGTCGTCTTATACGCCGGAAAATACGGTATTTACAAATATGTGAGGTGTGTACTCACTTTTGTGAGATACTGTACGTTCTCAATGAACACCGGGCTGGAAGGCTCCAAAATAACGCCAATGGTCTTTCCCGGGCCCACTGCATGGTCAGGATAGTTGCTCCGCCTGAGGGGCTTGAGCGGGGGGGTGGGATATGTGACATTATGCGAGGCACCACAATAGATGGGCTATACTTGACGCCTTGCATGTGATCATTTTGAGGAGCGACTAGTTGGAGTCCGACCTGTGTTTTGCAGGCCACCGTGGCAGAGCTGGTTTCCGGCTTGGACTTTCTGGTCCACTCAAACCCCTCTCCACCTGCATTTAATGGCCAGGAAGAGAACAGAGGAGATCTTGATCCTGGATCTCAGAGGGAAAAAGCTGAGAGAGCTCTGTGTGCTAATTTTGACTCTAGGAACAAGGTTTGCAATGTGCTTGCGTTTTGTGGGTATAGAGAGGAATCTGTTTGTTTAGTTTGACACCAGACGGCAAGGCTTTGTATTCTGTTCTTGTATGTCTTTGGAACTTGCAAACCTGAAATAATAAAACCTGGCAAGCCACCAGATTTTAAAGAGACTGACATCCGTGCTGAATCTTTTCCCCTGAAAAGTGATCCCCATGAGCTAATCTCCCACAATATATATACATATATATATATATATATATAATGATGCATTTAGTGTAGACTATATATATATATACAGCTCATTCAGTGTATAGTATATAGTCAGTTATTGTGGAAGATTAGCTCGTGGGGATCAACTTTCCTGAGGAAAATAATCAGCGTGCAGGCAACTTTCTTTAAAATCTGGCAGCTTACCAGGTTTATTGGTAAAAGATTTGCACATTAAAAAACAAACAAAACAGAAAATAAATCCTTGCCATCTGGCGCTAAACTAAACATTATAGTTTCCTTACTATACGGTGTGGGGCTGGCCCCGACACCCACAAAACATAAGCCACAATGCAAACCTTGTTTTTTAAAGTCCAAACAGACACAAAGCCCCCTCAGATCCCTCTCTGAGTTCCAGGTCAGAGCTCAAGTGAAATCTCTTCCTGATTATTTAAGACACCTGCTGGTGGACTCCAGTGGACCAAAAACTCTGGACCAGAGCCAGCACTGCCAAGGTGGCTAGTAAAATCCAGACCGGACTCTGTTTAATCCAGTCCACATGAAAGCACACGAAGCGACAGGTAGCGTCCGTCTACGACTGCGCCTCGCATACTGTCACATATTCTGCTCAAACCCCTGTGGCTGAGCAACTGTCCCAACCATACAGTGGACCCGGGAGAGGGCATCCGCATTGCTTTGGAGTCTTCCCGCCCGTTGTTCCACTGTGAACTTAAATGGCTGTAGGGCAAGGAACCACCTAGTCACCCGACTATTTTTCTCCCTGTTGTCACACATCCACTTCAGGGGAGCATGGTCAGTGACTAGCCTAAACGACCTTCCTAAAAGGTAGTGCTTCAGCGCCTCTAAGGCCCACTTGATCGCCAAGCACTCCTTCTCTACAATGGCATAGTTCCTCTGTTAAGCTTCCTGCTTAAGTAGACAACCGGGTGTTCCTCACCATCTCTGATCTGGGACAGAACAGCACCTCAGTCTCACCTCAGAGTCGTCTGTTTGTACAACAACTCCTTTGTGGAAAATGGGAAAATGGGTGAGTAGTGAAGCACTGACAGTGTCACACTGTTCAAAACGGTGTTCCTATTGAAACTTCATTTGATGAAGTCACGAGTCACGTGACGTAAAGCGTAGCGTGGCAGGAGAGGTGTTTCATTGACTACACAGACGAGCTCGGCGCTTGTGGATAGATGCATACAGATTGTTTTTTAAAAGTGAGTGTATTTGTAATGCATGTTTTAAATAAACCTTTTTAACGATATTTGCACTATGAGAGGATCTCTGCTTTTTACATGTATACCGCTGAGATGGTAATAATTGGAGTTTGCTGATATCTTCAAACGGAGCCCACATAGAAAATGGAGCAGTAGGAGTGGAAAAGGGACATAGGACCCCTAGTGGTGGACCACGATACCTACCACACAAAGAAACCTTTATGTGCTATATATCTAGCACTTCTCAGGTGAGAGGCTAGAGCACTCAGAGGTGGCACCGTAGAATAAGACCACTGGATAATAACCCACATCTAGGCACATCAATATCACTTTGATGAAGGAATAAGAATCATCAGAAGAAAGTCACACACTGAACTTTTTTTGAACTAAATGCACCCCCATTTTCTTTGAATTTTTTATAATTTATTCTGTTTATGCACACGTATGCTTGTCGTTTGTCCTATGTATGCAATTATGCTTAGATTTATTGTAATTCATCACTAATATGTCACTAATTGTTTATCACCTTTTTGCCTGTGGGTCCAGCCTTGAGGCACACAGTGCTATTTATATGATAAGATATTCACTTTGGTTATCTGTTTGCACATTGATTGCCATGTTATTTTGAACGTACCAGGTGAACAGTGTAGTTTATGAAAATTTCATTTTGGTCAATTCTAATTTTATTTCATCACGTTTTTGGTCTCATCGAGGTCCAGCCCTGAGACACTGAATTATCCCCCTAGTTCAGGGGTGTCAAACTTGATTTCATCGTGGGCCGTATCAGCATTATGGTCACCCTGGAAGGGCCGGTTGTATATGTAAGACTAGATGTCCAGAGCACCACCCCCTTACATCAGATGCCAAGAGCCCCCCCCACCATCAGACATTAAGGGTTGCCCACCCTTCCTTGCATCACAATGGGGGGCAGAGTTGGGAAGCAGAAAGAGCAGGGCCTAGAGGAGGACCAGAGGAGATCTGGAGTCTTCTGGATGCTGAGACCAGGGGAGGTGAAAATGAGGGGGTGCTGCAGCTGCACATAGTGGAGCAGGATCTGAAGGAGTTCTGTCCTCCACTCTGTGGCCGACTGTTGAGACAGGGGGTGGTGGAGATGAAGGGAGAGCTGCAGGAAAGGTGTGAGGGCCACATGAAATGACCCGGAGGGCCGGATTTGGCCCCCGGGCCTTGTGTTTGACACCTGTGCCCTAGTGTATGACAGATAGCATACTGGATATGTGTTGGTGGCAATTTTGAAAGTTTTTCAATGTATGGCACATCTGGTAGATTGTAGGAAGATATTGTATATTGTATTCACCAGGAAGTTTCAATAGGAATACTGTTTTGAACAGTGTGACACTGTCAGCGCTTCACTACTCACCTATTTTTAATTTTTTTTTAGCGTTCTGGAATAACATTAAATGTGAGCAGCTGTTACTATAGTCACAAAATATCAATTTAAAGGTGCAGACACAAAGAGAGCGCAGGAGTACACACACTCAATTAACTCCTTTTGTGAAGTCCGGGGGCATGAGCACTGGTTGTACACAAAGGCCTTGCTTCAACTTCTGGAATGCCTTCTCTGCTTCGGGATTACACTTAACCATGCCTGACCCTCTCCCCTTCGTCAGATCAGTCAGAGGGACGGCAATGGTGGCAAAGTCGGGTATGAACCGCCTGTAATATCCTGTAATCCCCAGGAAGGCACGAACCTGTTTTTTATTCACCGGTTGGGGCCACTTTTGAATTGCCTTCATCTTATTGGTCTGGGGCTTGATCAGTCCCCGACCAATACCCAAGGTATTTGGCCTCCTCCAGGCCTATGGCACACTTTTTTTTTTGGGTTGGCTGTTAAACCTGCTATAAGAGAATCTATGACTGCTTGTACTCGGGGCAGATGCAATTCCCAATCTGGACTGTGGATGGCCACATCATCCAAATAGGTGGCTGCATAGGGGCGATGCGGCCTCAAAGTTCTATCAATCATTCTCTGGAAGGATGCAGGGGCCCCATGCAGACCAATCGCTTGTACTGGAAGGACCCCTCAGGGGGTAGAAAAGGTAGTTTTTTCCTTTGCTGACTCCATTAAGGGGATCTGCCAGTAGCCCTTAGTTAGGTCTAGGGTTGTTATGTACTGGGCACCTCCCAACCTGTCCAAGTTTGTCAACCTGCGTCATCGGGTATGCGTCAAACTTAGACATGTTATTCAGCTTCCTGAATCATTACAGAACCGGATAGTGCCATTGGGGCCAGCACTATAGGGCTCGACCAGGCTCCGTGGGACTCCTCTATCATGTCTAACTCCAACATGGTTTTTATTTCCTTTGCCACCGCCTCCCGTCTAGCCTCAAGTATTTGGTAGGGTTTTACATTTACGAGGACCCCTGGTTTCGTAATTAGGTCATGTTGTAATACGGTGGTCAGTCCGGGTAGGAGAAAGAAAAAAATCTCTATTTTTACTGATAAATTCCTTATAGTCATTTTGTTGCGTCAGTGACAAGGGATGTCTGGAGTGATGGATAGCCTGTCTTCTTGAGGAGTGGGCACTGCCAATAAAGTCTCTGCATTTCTACGGTTTTAAGAGATTAACATGGTAAATTTGCTCGGGTATCCTTTTCCCTGGCTGGTAAACTTTGTAGTTCACTTCCCCTACTCTTTCCCTAATCCTAAAGGGACTCTGCCACTTTGCTAGGAATTTACTTTTAACTGTGGGGACTAGCACCAGCACTCTGTCTCCGGGGTTGAAAGTCTGGGATTTGGCACCGCGATCCTAAACCCTTCTCTGGGCCTCCTGGGCTCGCTTCATATGTTCTCGCACCAGGGGCAGGACTGCTGCGATTCAATCCTGCTTCAAGGAGATATGACCAATGGTGCCCCTATATGGGGTGGCCTCTCCTTCCCACGTCTCTTTTGTGACATCTAGCAGCCCCCTGGGATGTCTACCATACAAGAGTTCAAAGGGGGAATACACCGTAAACGCTTGCGGAACCTCTCGTATGGCAAACATGAGGTACGGCAGCAACATATCCTAATCTCTCCCATTTTTCTCCACTACTTTTTTCAACATGCTTTTGAGCGTTTTATTAAACCTATCCACAAGTCCATCCATTTGGGGGCGATAGACCGAGTTACAGAGATGAGAAATCTTGTACAACCTGCACAATTCCTTGGTTACACGGGACATAAATGGGGTTCCCTGATCCGTTAAGACCTCTTTAGGGATCCCCATCCGGCTAAACACCTGGACCAACTCCCTGGCTATATTCTTAGTGGAGGTGTTCCACAAGGGTATGGTTTCCTGATAGCAGGTCGCGTAATCTAGTATTACCAGCTGGTGTCCCCGGGCAGATGTTACTATGGGTCCCATGATACCCATGCCAATTCTTTGGAAAAGGCACTTCAATTATGAGCAGTGGAACAAGTGGACTACAAAAATGGGGTGAGGGCGCAGAGAGTTGACACTCAGGGCAGGATTCACAATACTCTCTGATATCTGCATGCAACCCAGGCCAGAAGAATCTCTGGGTTATTCTCTCCCTGGTCTTATCCATACCCAGATGTCCCCCCATTACATGTCCATGGGCTAGATCTAGCACCATCCTGTGAAAGGGTTTGGCAACCACTAGCTGTTCCACCTCATCCTCCCCTCGTTTCATCACCCAATAAAAATAATTTGTTTTAAGAGCCATGTAGGGAAAAGACACCCCTCAATTAGGGTCCACAGGTTCCCCATCCATCACCTTCATGTTTTCTCTGGCTCTAAGGAGAGTGACATCCTGTAGTTGCTCTGTACAGAAGTCCCGTCTCCTGACCTCTAAGTCAGGTACTACATTTGGTTCACTCTCACAGTCAGGATCCTCTGGCAAAAGGAAAAGGGTCTCCTACCTCAGTCCTACCATCAATCTCTCCTTCCTTTTGGCAAAAAGGGTCTGGTGAGAACATCCGTGCCTCCTGAGCAGGGGGAGCTCCCTCCTCCAGGCTCTCTGTGCCCTCCCACAACCTCCAAAAATGGGGAAAATCCCTCCCCATTAGAGCTTCCTGAAGCAGGGAAGGTACCACTCCCACTGAATGGGTCACTCTGCTGCAAGGGTTGCCAACCTCGACCAGCGCTGTTTTGTAGTCACGAGTGTCCCCATGGATGCAAATGGCCCCGACAGTGCTAGGGTGTAAACTTGCCGGATTTACACAGCTGCTTTTAACCAACATTATCACACTACCAGAGTCAAGCAGCGCAGTGACAGGTTTCCCCTCAATAGCAGTCACAAACATTTGCTTCTCTATGCGACTTGAACATTATGCTATACATGCAACCTGTGAAAAAAGACAAATGCATTTTTTCATATAAGCATTATCACATTGCATGGGTTCATCATTCAGGGGACAATTGGCAGCAATATGTCCCAATGCATGACATCGGTGGCACTGTATGTGCTCTATACCCAGTCCTCTCAAGGGTCCCCAAGACAATCCTGGCTTCTTTGGCCAGTCTCCAGGTCTAGAGCCCATAGTCTCTTTAGCCACAGCGGTCTTAACAAACTTCCCCAAGCTCTTGACCCCTGGAACAGTCTTACCGGGTCCGCCGGACCATCTTTCACCCCTGGATACATTGGAGAGGTGCAGCACTGTATCTCTCCATGAGGTCCACCAGTTGGTTAGCCGATTTGGGGTCCCCCTGGCTGACCCACCTCCTCAAAGTAGCAGGGAGCACATGCAGATACCGGTCCATGACCACCCGCTCCACGATCTGAGGGCCTGGCAAAGTCTCTGGTTGTAACCACTTCCTCGAGAGATGGATCAAGTCAAACATTTGGGAGCGAGATGGCTGGTCCATGCGGTAGGTCCACTGATGCACCCGTTGCTAGCAGTCCCGACCATTGTCCTTTTTGACAACCCGCACAGCGACTCTCTAGAAAGTGGTAAGGTACGGCTCCACATAATCCGCAGGTGTCCTCTTCTGCAGATGGTAACTGGCACAGATCAATTTTTGTTCCACTGGCATAGGAGGTGCGGCCCTTTTTTTACTCCAACAGGGCCTCTGCAAACTGTTGGTCTAACTCCTCTTGAGCCGCTTGTTGTGCTGCGATAGCCTGGCAACTCTCCTCCCACTGAGCTGCAGTGGCCTCTGCGACCTAGCGATTGGTTTCCTGCTGGGCTGCATTGGCTTGCAGCAGGGCTTTTAATATTCCCTCCATGCAGGAAATATGCCTGCATCCTCCACCACGTGTGGGAGACTAGCTCTTGTGGTTCACCTTTCCTGGTAAAAAGGTAGCGGGAAGACCAACTTTTCTTAAGTCTGGCGGGTTGCCAGCTTTATTTACAAAAGATTGCAAATCATAAAACAAACAAAACCTTGCCATCTGGCACTAAACTAATACAGAACAGGAGGCCTCTCTAAACGATGTCAGGGCTTGACCCTGATACCTCTAAAACAAAATGCAAACCTTTTTTGCAGTCTTTAGAGTAACTACAGTCCAGCTTCCTCAGTTTAGCACACTGAGACCCAGGGTGAGCTTCTGTGAGATCTCTTCCTGGTCGTTGTATCCAGCTGGACAGGGGTTTGGGCGGACCAGAAACGCCAGGCCGGAACCAGCCCTGCCAAGGTGGCTGGTAACACCTGGACCAGATTCCATCTTGGTCCCTTCAACATGAACGTATGTGGGGCGACAAATGGCGCCCATACACTACTGCGCCTCGCATAACGTCACATTGGCCATGCTGTGTAAAAGTCTCACATATGTGGTATTGCCATACTCAGGAGGAGTAGTAGAATGTATTTCGGGGTGTAATTTGTAGTATGCATATTCTGGGTGTGAGAAATAACCTGTTAATATGACAATTTTGTGAAAAAAAAATCTTCATTTTGCAAAGAATTGTGCGAAAAAAACAACGTGAAAAAACTCACCGTGCCTCTTACTAAATACCATGGACTGTCTACTTTCTAAAAATGGGTAATTTGGGGGCTATTTGTACTTTCCTGGCTTGTTAGTGTCTCAAGAAATGAGAGCCGTTAGTACATCGGGTGTGATCAATTTTCAGTGATTGACACCATAGCTTGTAGACTCTATAGTCTATAGCTTTCACACAGACCAAATAATATACACTAATTTGGGTTATGCTTACCAAAGATATGTAGCAGTATAAATGTTGGACAAAATTTATGAAGAAAAATTACTAATTTGCAAAATTATATAACAGAAACTAAGAAAAATGACCAGTTACACTTACCGGTAACAGTGTTTATAGGAATTCTTCCAGGACGGTAGGCTTACTTAGGTGTGCCGTCCTGGAAGATGACTAAAGAAAATGCATTTCTTTTACAAAATTTTCGGTCTTTTTTTCATTTATAGTGCAAAAAAAAAATCCAGCGATGATTAAATACCACCAAAAGAAAGCTCTATTTGTGTGAAATAAAGGGAAAAAAATCATATGGTTAGTGTAGTATGACTGATTAATTGTTATTCAAAATGTGAGAGCACTGAAAGCTGACAATTGGTCTGGTTAGAAAGGTGCTCAAGTGGTTAAAATAAATTACAACTGTGGGCCTGTTCCTGCGCCCAATGAGAGTAACTCCGAGGGTTTACGGTGTTCTGCCACCACCAACACCCAAGGCCCAATTTTTATGCACCTGTTTGACTGGGGCATGCCATTACAATTTTATAGAGTGCAGTCTCTGTAATATATCGTTCAGACTATATGGTGCAGTCAGTGTATTGAAGCGGTTAAGGGGAACCCCTCGCCAAAATTTTTTAAAAAAAGGGCCTGGTTTGGATTTTGGGGGGACCCCAATGCAAAATTTTCCAGTGATTTTTGATCTACTGTATATTGCCAGGAGCCGGCAATACATTACAGCCATGACCAAGTTTAAATGACTTTTTTTTTCTTTAAAAATGTCATTTTGCTGCGGCACTCTTTTAAACATCACATATATGCGTCACATAGAATACTATACAACGAGCATAAATTACTATACACTGCACTACTATACACTGAGCATAGAATACTATACACTGTACTACTATACACAGAGCATAAATTACTATATACTGCATTACTGTACACAGAGCATAGAATACTATACACTGCACTACTATACACAGAGCATAGAATACTATATACTGCACTACTGTACACAGAGCATAAATTACTATATACTGCATTACTGTACACAGAGCATAGAATACTATATACTGCATTACTGTACACAGAGCATAGAATACTATACACTGCACTACTATACACAGAGCATAAATTACTATATACTGCATTACTGTACACAGAGCATAGAATACTATACACTGCACTACTATACACAGAGCATAGAATACTATACACTGCACTGCTATACACAGAGCACAGAATACTATACACTGCACTACTAAACACATGTAGCCATGTGTCCCCTCAAGGGTTGGCTGGTAGTTGTGGTTCACCTTTCTGCTGCCCTCAATCACACCATATCTCACACATCCAGAGTCACGGAACAGGCCCGCACTGGTTTTTGTTTGTTTTATTTAGGGAATTAACTTGGATGGGGAAAAAGGTAACTGTAGGATGCCCCAACAAATTGGTTTTCGGGACCCTCTATATACACGACTGTATATACACACTTCTACTTCCTCCAGCACTTCACTTGCTGACCGTTACTCTTCTCACTTCTCTCCAACACTTCGCTTAGTTT
>BLSH010045472.1:247284-270039 GCA_018402905.1 Glandirana rugosa | reverse complement strand
CTCGCCAAAATTTTTTAAAAAA
Organism: Glandirana rugosa; assembly: GCA_018402905.1. NCBI lineage: Eukaryota > Metazoa > Chordata > Amphibia > Anura > Ranidae > Glandirana > Glandirana rugosa. Next base: position 270,017 of record BLSH010045472.1, on the reverse strand, counting down.
AGGGCCTGGCTTGGATTTTGGGGGGACCCCAATGCAAAATTTTCCAGTGATTTTTGATCTACTGTATATTGCCAGGAACCGGCAATACATTACAGCCATGAACAAGTTTAAATTACTTTTTTTTTCTTTAAAAATGTCATTTTGCTGCGGCACTCTTTTAAACATCACATATATGCGTCACATAGAATACTATACAACGAGCATAAATTACTATACACTGCACTACTATACACTGAGCATAGAATACTATACACTGTACTACTATACACAGAGCATAAATTACTATATACTGCATTACTGTACACAGAGCATAGAATACTATACACTGCACTACTATACACAGAGCATAGAATACTATATACTGCACTACTGTACACAGAGCATAGAATACTATATACTGCACTACTATACACAGAGCATAAATTACTATATACTGCATTACTGTACACAGAGCATAGAATACTATACACTGCACTACTATACACAGAGCATAGAATACTATACACTGCACTGCTATACACAGAGCACAGAATACTATACACTGCACTACTAAACACATGTAGCCATGTGTCCCCTCAAGGGTTGGCTGGTAGTTGTGGTTCACCTTTCTGCTGCCCTCAATCACACCATATCTCACACATCCAGAGTCACGGAACAGGCCCGCACTGGTTTTTGTTTGTTTTATTTAGGGAATTAACTTGGATGGGGAAAAAGGTAACTGTAGGATGCCCCAACAAATTGGTTTTCGGGACCCTCTATATACACGACTGTATATACACACTTCTACTTCCTCCAGCACTTCACTTGCTGACCGTTACTCTTCTCACTTCTCTCCAACACTTCGCTTAGTTTCCTGGCCTGAAGGGAAATTTATCAGGCCTACTTGACACCACTTCCATCACCACAGCTAGCACATAGCGAGTCCTGCACTTCAGTCAGCAGGACCTCCGAACCACCCATTACAGGCCAGGGTCAGGGGCCTCTCAAGTGTAATTAAGTACGTTAGTGCTAGCTGGGTTTTTGATGGATTACAACTCCCAGCCCATCCCTCTTCCAGGCCACACCGGCCTGCATTCCTCTCAGTGACACTCCTTCCCCTGACTGGCTCCTGAGACCACCACAGACCGTCCACTATTCCTCTCCCAGCCTGCTCCAGCCTTGTTTTCCAGCTCCCAGGGTCTGTCACTCACCCACTCCAGTAGATACTTTAACCACTTCAATACCAGGCATTTACCACCCTTCCCGCCTAGACCAATTTTCAGCTTTCAGCACTGTTGCATTTTGAATGACAATTGCGCAGTCATGCTACACTGTACCCAAACAACATTTTTTATCATTTTGTTCCCATAAATAGAGCTTTCTTTTGGTGGTATTTGAGTTTTTATTTTTTGTGGTACAAATAAAAAAAGACTGAAAATTTTGAAAAAAAAAAAGTTTTTCTTTGTTTCTGTCACAAAATTTTGTATACTAGTACATTTTCTTCTTCAATGACGGGCACTGATGTGGCTACACTGATGGGCACTGATGAGGCTACACTGATGGCCACTGGTGAGGCAGTACAGATTAGCACTGATGAGGTGGCACTGATGATGAGGCACATCCCTCACATTTTTGTAAATATTTTATTATATCTTTTCATGTGAGAACACTGAAGAAATGACACTTTGCTACAATGTAAAGTAGTGAGTGTACAGCTTATATAACAGTTTAAATTTGCTCTCCCCTCAAAATAACTCAACAGACAGCCATTAATGTCTAAACTGCTGGCAACAAAAGTGAGTACACCCCTAAGTGAAAATTTCCAAAATTGGGCCCAAAGTGTCAATATTTTGTGTGGCCACCATTATTTTCCAGCACTGCCTTAACCCTCTTGGGCATGGAGTTCACCAGAGCTTCACAGGTTATAACTGGAGTCCTCTTCCATTGATGACGATATCACGAAGCTGGTACTATATTGTAGCAAAGTGTCATTTTTTCAGTGTTGTCACATGAAAAGATATAATAAAATATTTACAAAAATGTGAGGGGTGTACTCACTTTTGTGAGATACTGTATATCTATATATAGCAAATGACTATGATCACTTTATATGCAGCACTGATAAGCAGCTCTGACGGGCACTGATAGGTGGCACTGATATGCGGCACTGATGGGCACTCATAGGTGGCACTGGGTACTGATGGGCACTTATAGGTGACACTGATGGGCACTGGCGGCACTGATAGGTGGCACTGATAGGTGGCACTGGTGGGTACTGGTACATGGCACTGTATACAGCACTGTTAGGGATGGCACTGGCAGGCATCACATATGGGCACAGTGCCATCCCTACAGTGCACTGTATGTCCTTACCTGGTGGTCTAGTGTGGGCTCCCTGGTGGTCCTTGTGTGGCCTCCAGATCGTCTCCCTGGTATTCCTGGGCGGCCTCCTCATGGTGTCTCGGGGGGGGGGGCTCCCTGGTGGTCCTGGTCAGGCTCCCTGGTGGTCCAGTGTGGCAATCCTGAGGGGGGCTGCACTGATAAATGTTCAGTACAGACCCCCCTGTCAGGAGAGCAGCCAATAGGCTCTCCAGTACTCAGGTCTGCAGGATATTTTATACTGCACTACTATACACAAAGAGAGCATAGGATACTATATACTGCACTACTATACACAAAGAGAGCATAGGATACTATATACTGCACTACTACACACAAAGAGAGCTTAGTATACTATATACTGCAGTACTATGCACAAAGAGAGTATAGAATACTATACACTGCACTACTTTACACAGAGAGAGCATAGGATACTATATACTGCACTACTGTACACAGAGAGAGCATAGAATACTATATACTGCACTACTATACACAAAGAGAGCATAGAATACTATACACTGAACTACTACACACAGAGAGAGCATAGGATACTATATACTGCACTAATACACATAAAAAGAGCATAGGATACTATATACTGCACTACTATACAGAGAGAGAGAGCATAGGATACTATATACCGCACTACTATACATAGAGAGAGCATAGGATACTATATACTGCACTACTACACTAAGGTGACCAGAATTTTAAAATGAAATCCGGGGACATATTTTATTTTTACTAGTAATGACAGCAATCCGCGACTTATAGCAGGACTGCAATATTGCGGCTGACAAATCGGACACTAAGTGACACTTTGTGGGAACCAGTGACACTAATAAAGTGATCAGTGCTAAAAATATACACTGTCAGCGTACTAATGACACTGGCTGGAAAGGGGTTAACATCTAGGGCAATCAAAGGGTGTGCCTAACAAGTGTTTTCTCACTGTGGGGGAGGTTGCTTTTACTAAGGGAAGGCACAGATACCTGTCCCAGCAGCCATGTTATGTGACACACTGTGGCAGTGCAATGCCAGCCAGAGCCACAATAGAGTGCCTGCTGCCTGTGAGTTAGGATACCATCTATTATGCCAGAGAGACAGACACAGTGCAATGCAGTCTATTCACAGACACTCCCCAAAGCACACCGGTGTTGAAGCCTTGAAGGCACTGGCAGCCCCATGATCGGATCTGCTTCCCCACTGTGCCTGCTGCTGGAGACTGTCAGCTGAGCTCAGCTGCCTTTCTCTGCCTGTCACCACCACTGCCCGCCTCACAGCCTCTCTTCGGGCCCCGGCTATGACTGGGTGGGGAGCAGAACTGAGCAGAGGAAGATTACTCCGCTGGGGAAGGTAAGGAGATAGGCAGGCAGGTGGCTGGCTGGGACTTGAGCCAAGGCAGAAGAACATGCGAGCGGGAATTACACCCCCCATAAGCTAGTAAGAGCAGCAGAGCGGGGGTGTGTAATTCAGATTTTTTTTAAATTCTGCACTGACTGTCTTTGAAATGGCTTGGGCCCCTGTTCAAATCCAATCAGGGGACAAAACTGGGGACAGATTTGTTCCGGGGACAGTGTCCTCAGTCTGGGGACTGTCCCCTGAAACCGGGGATGTCTGGTCACCCTATACTACACACAAAGAGAGCATAGGATACTATATGCTGCACTGCTATATACAGAGAGCGCATAGGCTACTATATACTGCACTACTATACACAAAGAGAGCATAGGATACACTGCACTACTATCAACACACAGTGATCAGTGTCATATCAACAGTGAGGGAGAGTTTTGGTGCTAAAGCATTTATCAGAGTTGAACATGAAAACGTTGCATTCATTTTTGGCTCTTCAGATTCACACATTAAAGATACGCTCACACAAGTCATTAGAGGTTTTCTAACCCCTGCATCTGCCTGCACTCAGTCCATCCCAGGCTTATCCTGACTTACCCAGAATGACCTCACACTTACTGCTTTGTAGTTAAAGGGATAGTTCACCTTTACAAAAAACACACTACCTATACAGATAAGAGGTGTCTGTAGATAATAACAAACTGTGCAGCTTTGACTAAAGTTGAATATTGCCCTTACTATAGGTGTAGGCTATTTACATACCTCCAGAAGCCTGACTGGCATATTCCCAGGACATTGCTAAGTGAGGCCTAGTTGTTGTTTCTCACCACTAGCGATGGGCCGAATGGACCCCTGTTCGGTTTGCACCAGAACTTTCGAACACCGCAAAAGTTCGGACCCGAATAACGAACCCCACCAACATCAATGGGACCCGAACTTCAAAAATCAAAAGTGCCCATTTTGAAGGCTTATATGCAAGGAATTGTGGATACAATGGTTATAGGGGTCCGGGTCCTGCCCTGGGGGACATGTATCAATAAAAAAAACGTTTTTGAAAAACTTCATTTTTAAATGAGCAGTGATTTTTGGGTTTTTAAAGTGAAAGCATAAAAATGAAAAATTCCTTCCAATATAGTGCCTGGGGGATCCCCTTTGTCTGTATAGTGTCAGATCTGTACCATGTCTAGAATCTGCTGCAGCAATAATTGCAATTATAAAGCAAAAAAAAAAAGAAAAAATGACATTTTCCCTGCAAGCTGCCTTTATTTTGCTCAGCAACAGTTGGGGAGCCAGTGTGTATTGCCACAATGTAGTGCCTGGGAGCAAGATTAGAGATTTTTTGGATAAATTCTGGTGCCACTTTGGCTTTGGATAGAAGTAACGGGTGCGTAAAAATTGGGCTTTGGGTGACGATGGTGCCTTCACACCATAACCCTATAGAGGTGCTCTTCATTAAGGCAAGAATTGTCCTTTCTGTGCCACTCTGTCACCGTAGTCATAGGCAGTCAGCAAGTGGATAATGAAGGACACTGTCAAGAGTGGCGTGCACCACATTAACTAAGCTGATAAACCTGTTTCAGGTCTATCTGTGCCACCTCTGCCAGTTTTTATTTCAGAGTGAATTAATAACTAATGCAGCTCTGCCCCTAATTAACATAGGGAATACTGCAGTTTGGGGTCTGACATCACTCAGCCAGTCCAGGCTTGGGAAAGATCCCGACCATATGGTCAGAATCCACCCAGATTCCTGGACCGGCATCTGACTCAGCTTCTTGGTGACCCACTGAGAGCCTATGCTATCACCTCCTGCCCCCTCCACAGCCCAGTGCTCCAGTGATTGCTGCAGGGGAGAGCAGAAAACTGCTGACTGACAGTCACAGCTCTTTGCTCAGAGCAGAGGGTAAAACTGAGCGGTCAGTGGTCTTTGATTGCTCAGTTCTCACTGCAGAGGAGGCAGGGGACAGAGGTTGATGCTGCATCCTCCTAGGTGAGTATACTGTGTGTGTGTATATACAGTGGGGCAAAAAAGTATTCAGTCAGCCACCAATTGTGCAAGTTCTCCCACTTAAAAAGATGAGAGAGGCCTGTAATTTTCATCATAGGTACACTTCAACTATGAGAGACAGAATGAGAAATAAAATCCAGAAAATTACATTGTCTGTCTGATTTTTAAAGAATTGATTTGCAAATTATTGTGGAAAATAAGTATTTGGTCAATAACAAAAGTTCATCTCAATACTTTGTTATATACCCTTTGTTGGCAATGACAGAGGTCAAACGTTTTCTGTAAGTCTCCACAAGGTTTGTACACACAGTTGCTGGTAGTTTGGCCCATTCCTCCATGCAGATCTCCTCTAGAGCAGTGATGTTTTGGGGCTGTCGCTGGGCAACACGGATTTTCAACTCCCTCCAAAGATTTTCTATGGGGTTGAGATCTGGAGACTGGCTAGGCCACTCCAGGACCTTGAAATGCTTCTTACGAAGCCACTCCTTTGTTGCCCGGGCGGTGTGTTTGGGATCATTGTCATGCTGCCACGTTTCATCTTTAATGCCCTTGCTGATGGAAGGAGGTTTTTACTCAAAATCTCACGATACATGGCCCCATTCATTCTTTTCCTTTACATGGATCAGCCGTCCTGGTCCCTTTGCAGAAAAACAGCCCCAAAGCATGATGTTTCCACCCCCATGCTTCACAGTAGGTATGGTGTTCTTTGGATGCAACTCAGCATTCTTTCTCCTCCAAACACGACAAGTTGAGTTTTTACTAAAAAGTTCTATTTTGGTTTCACCTGACCATACAACATTCTCCCAATCCTCCTCTGGATCATCCAAATTCTCTCTAGCAAACTTCAGATGGGCCCGGACATGCACTGGCTTAAGCAGGGGGACACGTCTGGCACTGCAGGATTTGAGTCCCTGTGGGCGTAGTGTGTTACTGATGGTAGCCTTTGTTACTTTGGTCCCAACTCTCTGCAGGTCATTCACTAGGTCCACCCATGTGTTTCTGGGATTTTTGCTCACCGTTCTTGTGATCATTTTGACCCCACGGGGTGAGATCTTGCGTGGAGCCCCAGATCGAAGGAGATTATCAGTGGTCTTGTATGTCTTCACTTTTTCTAATAATTGCTCCCACAGTTTATTTCTTCACACCAAGCTGCTTACCTATTGCAGATTCAGTCTTCCCAGCCTGGTGCAGGTCTACAATTTTGTTTCTGGTGTCCTTAGACTCCAAACTCCACTATGGCCAAGACCGAAGAGCTGTCAGACTGTTTGAGGTTGTGGACAGGTGTCTTTTATATGGATAAAGAGTTCAAACGGGTGCCATTAATACAGGTAACGAGTGGGAGACAGAGGAGCCTCTTAAGGCTGGGTTCACACTGCAGTGATGCGGGAACCCTGCGAATTCACTGCGCATTGCATGTCTCTGAATGGCAGTTCACACTGCCATATGCGAACTCTGGGGAGTGTCAATAAAATGTTAATGACACCCCCAAATCAGTTCGCATAGAGCGCTGCAAACTGAAAACTCGCACAGGAATCGGAACGCATGGTGGCGAAAAAAAAGGGTCCTGTGCGAGTTTGCTCCGTTTGTAATGTAAATTCAGCCATACTATCTCTTTGTCTGATCGCATATGGTTCACACTGCAGTGCGGTGCGAATCATATGCAATCTCTGGGATCGCTGCAGTGTGAACCTAGCCTTAAGAAGAAGTTACAGGTCTATGAGAGCCCGAAATCTTGCTTTTTTAGTAGGTGACCAAGTACTTATTTTCCACCATAATTTGCAAATTCTTTAAAAATCAGACAATGAGATTTTCTGGATTTTTTTTCTCACTCTGTCTCTCACAAGAAAAACAATGGTGTGCTTGGTTTTAATGTAACTTTATTCTTTCATGAGTTATTTCCAAGTTTCTGCCCACTTATAAAATGTGTTCAATGTGCTGCCCATTGTGTTGGATTGTCAATGCAACCCTCTTCTCCCACTCTTCACACACTGATAGCAACACCGCAGGAGAAATGCTAGCACAGGCTTCCAGTATCCCTAGTTTCAGGTGCTTCAGCTTTAGTTTGTTAGTCAAGTCCATCAAAATCTGCTAGTCTAAAGCCTCGTACACACGGGACGACGATCGTATACAACAGGTCGTACTAACAACCGTTGTATGCGATATCGATCGTTCGTATGCGCGATTAGAACAATCGAACATACGACGGTCGTACAAGGGAGTTGTATGAGCAGACTAGAAAACTTGGTCGTACCAACAAGCGGTCATACGACCGTTGTATCGTGCGTACAGAGCAATTGGTGCAACAAGTTGTATTGTGCAAAACACGCATGCTCCGAAGTCAGGAACGGCCGGATGCTAATTACATGCACCTGAATGGTCTTTCTTTGGTCGTACGATCGTGTTGTGCAGTCAGTATGCAAGTTACATTATGGAACATACAATTTGCGATGATCGTACGTACGATCGTCGTCCCGTGTGTACAAGTCTTTACACTACCCTCTCCACAGACTGACAGTGCCGCTGTCCAAGGGTATCTCTGTCTCTCCTCCATTGGAGTAATAAGGGTCGGTTCACACTGGTCCAACAGGCGCTCCGACTTCGAGAGCACAAGTTGAATGAAATGTCAAAATAAATAGTTCCCTACGAGAGCCATTTTAACTGGTCCGACTTGTGTTGGTCCGACTTTGAAAATGCTTCCTGCATTACTTTAGTCCAACTTGGGTATGATTTCAGCCCATTGATTTGAATGGAAGTCGGGATCATCATCTCAACTGACATACAATTTGTGCTCTGAGGATCTTGAGGGGGGACCTCAAGCCATTTTTTTTTTTTAAATGTTGGCGTGGGATTCCTCCTCAAGATTCTAACCAGACCCAAAGTGCCTGGTATGGTCGGATCCCGTTCACTGAAGTCGCATTAGAAGTTGGACATGAAGTAGCAGGGCAAAGTCGGATCAGAAGTCGTATGACTTTCATGTCGGATCACTGTGAACATAACCTAAAGCCAGCCATACATGAGGTGAATTCTGAATTAATTTTCTTTCGAACATCAGAAATTTTGTGCATTTGGTGATTTGATGGTGCCACCATTGATTTTGAAATTCGACCAACCAAGCCTTTGATTTCACCTCATGTTGCTACAGAAAAGAAAATTTGTGGCTGGGAATCTTCTTTTCTTTCCAGGTCACAGCTCATATACATTTCTTTTTTGATTTATATTATCCCATCATTGATTAGAAATGAATTTGTTTTTCCAAAAATTTCCAACATGCTCGATCACTCAAATTCAATGGCCACACAAAAATCGGCCCTTGCTGCAGCCCACTCATGATGGGAATTCGAAAGAAATTTGGGAATTTGGGAATTCGACCCATGTATGGCCTGCTTAAGACGGGAAGGAGTTGATTTACTAAAATTGGAGAGTACAACATCCGATGCAGCTGTGCATGATAGTAGCCAATCAGCTTCTAACTTCAGCTTGTTCAATTAAGCTTTGACAAAAAATCCTGGAAGCTGATTGTATTCTATGCAGAGCAGCACCAGATTTTGCACTCTCCAGTTTTAGTAAATCGACCCCAAAGTGTTACTGACTAGGATCACCAGATGAAAATAAAGAAAAAAGAACAAATGCAGCCAACACATTACAGAACTGATAACCTGCAATATACTACATGTGTGATTTTTTTTTTTTTTTTTTTTAAATTACCACTTTAACTTGCACGTGAACTTGTAGGTTTGAAAAATGATTGGCAAACAGATTGTACATGTATAGCTGCCCATCATCTAATGTTTGTAAGCAGCTTTTGGAAGATTAATATTTATGCCTCAGCATGCATGCATACAATAAATAAGCATGCATAATGCCAGCCTTATGATGAGGGACAGCAGCAACTGTTTCAGAAAATGAATCCTGGAATATTGATTTTACACCCAGAGATTGGTTAGTGGTGGTCTTCATATGACCATTTCCTATGCAACCATTATTGATCAGATCAGGCAATAATTATCACATGTGTAGCGGTAACCTAAGTGATCTCATTCTCCAAACATGGCATGCAACTTTTGGCAGTAGTAGAGTTACCACATGAGACGTAGGAAATTAAGAAATCCTGAACAGCAGGGATCCTAGGCTTTGGGTAACTGATCCTGTTACTTATGTCTGTGAAGGTTCTCATTTATCCTGGTCACGTAATATCTAGTAGTAGTAAGTTACATCCAACTGGACTTGTTCTCTAATTTTGATGTTTTGGAGCTCCTCCAAGTCACTGATCAGTGTCAGGAAGATACCCCAACATTTATATCCACTCCGATACCACAGATGCCCTAATTCAATCATCATGGAATGAGTAGAGATTGATTGTCCAAGAACAGGCTGGGAGGTATGACTTTCCTGTTTATGGACAATCAACATCTACACATTCCAAGGTGTTTGCACTACATGTGTCACAGAAACATTCATTGGTCTCAAAAATTAATTTTTTTTTTCTACAAAAAAAACAAAAGTTTAAAAAAACAAAAACAAAAAAAAACAAAAACAAAATGACAGTAAATAGATAACAATCATAAATAGAAAAAAAATTACATGTAACATGAATAAAACTCCCCAAAAGACACGCTTCAAAACAACAACAAAAAACCTGCTAAAATAAAGAGGATTTTTTTTTTCAAACAAATTTCATATAGGCATCTGAATGAAAGAGAAATTGCGAGTTTTATAATTTGGTGAAATTTTACCAAGGGAAAAACTGTTAATCACACGATCATGGGGGAAACATTTCTAGGAAAAGCAGGGAGCTAATCACTTGATCAGAAAGTTGTATTTCTGGGCCACACGGTATATGTATGATGTACAGAAGCTTTCATTGGGCAGGTTACAAGGATACAGCACGTTTCCGAAATAAACATTCTACGGCAGTTGCAAAGAGTTTGTAGAAATCAAGCTGTGCCAAGGGTGCATAGAGCATAAAATATAGTCAACGATGTACCACCAGGCTACCTGATCCTTGGTGTAGCTGATGTCACTGTCACCTATTTTTCTTCGGTGACCTTATTTACAGAACTCCAGTCTAAACAAAAGCTATAGTGTCTTACAGTAGGACAGATTAGATCTCTAAATATAAACTACTGAGAAACGTGTCCCAGTTTCTGAAGCTGGGAAGGCTGCTATTATGCAGATTAGCTGATCTCCTAAACTAGACACCAAAATAAAAAAATTGGTTGCCTGTGCCTACTCTACTTTAAACAGAGAAACGAAGGAACACCATTCACCAACCCGGTGCATTAAAATGTGGCCTCAGCCAGTGCCACTCCAGCCATGCCCCCCCAGATATGTTTAGCCCTGCACTCCGGGGCTTGATCACAGAGGTTCTAAAAACAGAGCTAAGCATAGGTTTTTATGAACACCATCGGCTGTGGATGGAATCAGTGCAGGTGTGTGCGATACATATTAATGAAGACTGTGAAATGGTGGTGTGGAAGTGGAGAAAAAAGGGAAGAAAACAAACTAAACTTCCCTTCTCCACTTCCACACCACCATTTCACAGTCTTCATTAATGTAAGCCAGGATGACTTGACTCGCAGGAGTTTTGTCATCCCACCCCAGCTAATGACGATGGCAAAGGATCAGCACCCAGAAGAAGACGGACAGCCAGGGATGGAGACCATTGAAGGAAAGGAATGTTTAACTCAGGTTTGAGGATTTGGGAATCATTGGGCACTCAAATGTATTTGTGCACTCTATGACTGTTATGAATTATTTTATGCTAATGAGAAAAAGTGACCACACATCTTCCAGGAAAGTATATAGTCATGAGCATGGGATCTTTTTTTATTCATTTATCTTTGCAAGTTCTGAATACAGATGTGTTTTACTCCTATTGAATGGAATATGAATGGATATTGATGATGTAAGTGGAGATCTTGACATAAAGGGTCAGCACTGTAGATTGTATATGCAAAACAATGAAAGAATATGAGCACTTCACGCACTTGTGTTCCACCATCATAGCTTCTGCTGAGTCTGTACTATTGAAAAACCAATGCTTGCACCATCCAGTGAGCTGGAGAGGCTGAAAAAGAAAGTTTGCACACTCTGTACCATTACATCTAGAACTGACAATTAGAAAGTTGTTGCCCTACTCTGCTAGCATCTTGGTTCTGGGTATACAGAAAAATTGCTCAGGAAGACCAACAAAAAGGAATTGGCACACTGTCAATAAGTACTATAGTCCAGCACATTTTATTACAGGTACTTATATTGCGCTGACAATTTGCGCAGTCTTTCACATCAGTCCCTGTTCTCAAGGAGCTTACAATCTAAGGTGCCTAACTTATATATACACATACTAGGGCCAATTTAGACAGGAGCCAATTAACTTACCAGCGTGTTTGGAGTGTGCCAGGAAATTGAAGTACCTGGAGGAGATCCACACAGACACAGGGAGAACAAGCAAACAGTCAGTTGCATGATTTGCAGGTATTGAGGGGCATCCTTGTCAACCCTGTCACCCTAAGCCATGACCTATTTTGCCTTGGTGTTTAGTTATTAGTTTGAAATTGCTCCCTGACCACATTCAATACAAGGATTCTTCTCTTTATACTGTCTTCCAAAGAAGCAGAAGAGTAATAAAACATAAGTAATCACTATTTCTGTAGAATGCGGTTAACATTAAAAAGTTCAATAAACAGTCATAACAATCATAAACTCAGTAAACACAAGCTATTGCATACTCACTTGCTTATATGCTTTAGTATGGACTGTATGAGCCGGTTTTCTGCAGTTTAAACTAAATAAAGTATTTGCAATTTAGTGCAATATTTTATATGTTATACAAATATGTAACATTTATATCATGTTCAAGAGAAATTTTGTATAACTGACCTTACTACGGGGATTTTCCTTTTAGGTATGCAAAGTGGGCATTGTGTACCTATACTCAATAGCAGTAGAGGATTGATGACTGTGTAGGTTCTTTGTTATAAGCTAAAACTTGGATAAAATAGTTGGCACCTACTAAGGATGAATGCAGTTTACATTTAAGACATTTGTCCCTGGATAAATACTGCCCTAAACGAAAGTACTGCTGAGTGCACTGCTAGAGTTTGGCAGGCAACAGGGCTGGGTAGTGCACCTGGACCCTCCAGCTGCAACTAAATGCCCAGTGTGCATGAGGCCTAATTATCCCTTGTCAAAAAGTTGCATATCATAAACAGTGTGGTAGAGAAAGGAATACACATTCTGCTCTGGGTTTTTTCAATGACCAAAGTCCAACTCTGGTTCATATGCCACAATTTCAGTGAGCAGAACAGTGGCTAAGTGGTTAGCACATCTGCCTAGCAGCACTAGGGTGGGTTTCTGCCAGGTACTCTGGCTTCCTCCCACACTCCAAAAACATTCTGGTAGGTAAATTGGCCCTAGTGTATGAATGTGAGCTATGGAACTTAGATTGTAAGCTCCTTGATAGCAGGGACTGATGTGGTTGTACAAAATATAAGTGTAAAGTGCTGTATAAATTGGCAGCGCTATATAAGAACCAGTAACACATAACATTGTTAAAGTTAAGCCTGGTTGAATGAAAAAAACCTGACAGCTCAAGTTGGGAGCCGCTGTACTAACCATGCGAGGTTAGTCCAGTGATCTCCCCTGCTGAGCTGGAATGGTCAAACAGCCGCCTTCTGTCGGACCGACCGACATACACACGGGCAGAATGTCGGCTGGTATATTTTGTACCGGCCAATGTCTCCCGACATTCTGCCCATGTGTACGGAACTTTACATTCATAAAATGTGATTGCACTAATGTAAAAGATAATAATGATTGGTTAGACACCAAACATGCCTATTTTACAGTATATAAGGAGCAGAAGCTTAATGGAGCTTGCTAAAACTCCTAAGAAATATCTGCAGCTGATTTATATTTAGTCTTTATCAAATTGTGGTTTCATTATGTTCAATAATTTGTTCGATGTTACATAGTTACATAGTTAGTCAGGTTGAAAAAACACACAAGTCCATCTAGTTCAAACAAAAAAAATTATATATAACCAAACATCCCTTATACAATCCTTCACCCACAGTTGATCCAGAGGGAGGCAAAAACCCCAGCAAAGCATGATCCAAATTGCTATAACAGGGTAAAAAAATTCCTTCCTGATCCCTCGAGAGGCAATCGGATACACCCTGGATGTTTGATCGTTAAACTTTGATCTGCACATATAGATATAATTAAAATAATTTGCATCAAGGGTGTGTCTGCTGAGTATCACAAAATACTCCCCAATCCCTTCAGCATGCTCCTCAAACCATTTGATTGGTTTTGTTATGTAATTGCCAGCTGGAGCTTTGACTTACCTTCAAAGTATGATGGAGTGCAAAGACACAAAGACACATTTGTGAGAGCCAGTAACTCTAATGTGTGGAATTGAACTTACTCTGGACTGCACCAACGACCTGGCAAATTGTGCTAAGTACTTTTCACTTTTAATACTGTTTTTTTTTTTACTTTTGCTTATTGCTTATTCTCTGTTTTGTAATATCAACAAAAGAATTTCTGAGACATTATATATGCCTCCAAAAGTACATAGTACATAATCAATTTTTATTACAATATCATATTAAAAACATGATTTTACATACAACTATACATTAAAAACAATGAATTCATAACATAAGAGGTCATAACTTGCTTGGAACAAACATAGATGTATACTCAAAAAAACATAAAAAAAAAAAATGGGCAGACTTGATGGACTACTCGTTTTTTTCTCTGCCGTCACTTTTCTATGTTTCTATCTGCATCATCAACATATTAGCCATCCTTCTCAGTTGTAATGCTGATATGATCAATGTGACAGGGTCAACGCATTTCGTGGAAAACCGCGCTTCTTCAGGACCACACAGACCTCAATTATATCTGGATGTGATATCAATAAAAAAAAGCTGAAAATAAGCAAAATAAAGAAATCAATAGTCCTGCATAACATTAAGACACCTATCCAAAGATAGCAAATAAGAAGCAGAGGGAAAAAAAAAAAGAACTACTCCCTAACCATTACAACTAAATAAATAATTTAATGTCAAAATTACCTCAAGGCGTTATAATCCAAATTATTGTCTGTTTTGTCATTTTTCTTTTTCTGTAACTGCTCCAACTAGAAATTAAAGAATGCGTTGCCTCTGTGAAGGAAGCTACCATATTGCAAACTCTTCTTGTCTGGGCGTCAACATATCTTTTTAAAGGTCATTAACACAGGACTAAAGAAGCCATGAGACCAACATGATAGGCCAGCATTTAGGGCCCATTATGACTATTGAATTTTGTTAACTCTTGTTACTATAGTGCATGTCTACACGTGGCTCAATGTTTTGTACTATACATAATAAATGGAACCCCAACACGTTGTACAATAGCTGACAATGAACAAAAGCACGCCAGCGCACCACAACACATATGCCATGCAGTGCATTACATGTATGTTAATTGTACATTAACCACTTAAATACCAGGCACTTACCCCCCTTCCCGCCCAGACCAATTTTTAGCTTTCAGCGCTGTCGCACTTTTGAATGACAATTGCGCGGTTATGCGACGTTGTACCCAAACAAGATTTTTATAATTTTTTTCCCACAAATATAGCTTTCTTTTGGTGGTATTTGATCACCTCTGGGGTTTTTATTTTTGCTCTACAAATGAAAAAAAGACTGAAAAGTTTTTTTTAAAAATGTTTTTCTTTTTTTTCGTCACAAAACTTTGTAAATAAGTAAATTTTCTCCTTCACTGATGGGCACTGATGAGGCTGCACTGATGGGCACTAATGAGGCAGTACTGATTGGCACTGATGAGGTGTCACTGATGATAAGGCACTTATATGCACCACTCATGGGCACTGATATGTAGCACTGATGGGCACTGATAAGCGGCACTGATGGGCACTCATAGGCAGCACTGATAGGTGGCACTGATGAATGGCACTGGTGGGTGGCACTGTTGGGCACTGATAGGTGGCACTGATAGATGGCACTGATAGGCAGCAGTTAAGGAGGCACTGGCAGGCATCACAAATGGCCACAGTGCCATCCCTATTGCACATTGTGTGCCCCTTACCTGGTGGTCTTGGGTGGGCTCCCTGGTGGTCCTGGGTGGGCTCCCTGGTGGTCCTGGGTGTCGATCCTAGTGGTGCTGCATTGATAAACAATCAGCGCAGTCTCTGTCAGGAGAGCCGGCTCTCATCTACTCATCTATGCGTCTGCATACACGAGTAGAGGAAAAGTCAATACACGGCTCTTCCTGTTTACACTGTGACCAGCCGTGATGGGTCACGGCTGATCACATGGTAAAGAGCTTCTGATAGAAGGTCTTTACCTAGATCAGAGATGCGGTGTGTCAGACTGACACACCACACCACCGATCGCCGCGCTGCGCACTCCCGCAAGTGTGTGCTGGCTTGTTATCCTGCTGGACATCATATGACGCCCAGTCAGGATAACGCAAGCACTTCCCAGCTGTCATTCTGCATACGGCGGTAGGAAAGTGGTTAAATGTACGTTGAGGTGTGTGATAAATGTGATTCCCTATGGAACATGCAATTGGCAATACAATAGACTAGATACGCCTGAGTGGGCCCTTAGCATTTTTAGAAGGAGTGGTCAGCATTCCTTCATTCTTCTCCCAGCATTTCATTACGGGAAAAAATCCATTCAATACATATGATGTACTAGTATACATATATAATAAACATCTCAAAATCTATACAGTGCCCACACAGGACTATATAATAAACTTGATTTTGTAGAATACTTTTGTGACTTTATGCCTTCCATTTGGTAGACATAAATTCATAAGGCCTACCCAGGCTTATTGAGCAGTAAAGATGTCCTGTTCATGCAACAACAATCTGTAATTGATCAGTATACTCTTAAATAAAAGGCGTATATTTATTAATGTCTCTTTACCAATAAACAATAATGTTGTTCTGTTTCTGTATTACATTAAAGAGCCATTATTATTTTGTCTGTGAAATAAAGTGTTTTAAATGAGCAAGGATGGCAATTAAGTCAAGAAGGATTGCTAGACCTGTTAAAAACAAATCAATTAAACAATGAATAGAATACAAAACGCTGTCTTCTCTCTACCTGGAATTTTGAGGGTCACATTTTCCAAACAGCCAAAAGCTAACAATGTGTTTTTTATTGTTGTATTATTTTAGAATATATTGTTCTATGCATTGATTACCTATATAGTCTAATGCCAGGCAGATGTATTAATTAGTATTGCTAGAATCATCTTTACTTGAAAGTCAATTACAATGTAGTAATGTTTGTTTGTACGTACTGGTTCCTGACGTAATATTCTTCAATCTCCTCGGACTCTAATTGATTTTGTGAATTTTTTTTTTTGATAAGATACCAATACCATTGGTTTTACCAATGTCCTGTTGTTTCCACTACTTCCACACAAAACTCTTTTTCTTGATGGAAACAATCAATTAAGCAGGTTATAAAGCCTATCTCAATTATTATTATGCCCCTGTAATAAGCAGTGCTAGCAGATGATGCCAGCTCTTTCTCACCTTCCACTTCATTCTTATCCACAAACATTCGGAAGAGCCAGATATATATTTGTGTTTGTGAAAGTGAATTCTGATTGAGAGATCTGAATTCAGATGCATATCCCAACATTCTAGTTGCCTAGGGACTTTATTAAAAGTGAATTATTATTAGAAAAATTAACACTGAATAAATTGAGTAACCATGATATAATGTTTAAGCTACGTTCAAACAAGCAATGGCAGCTATACAGCATGTAGGCTGCCTTTGCTTTGGTTTCTGCATCCATCCTGAGTTGTGTGCAGGCAGCCTACAGAAATGGATGCAGGCGCAGTGCTGCATGGATACAGCTGCATTGTCTGCATTCGGGGATGTGCGGCCACTCCTGCATGGATGTTAGATTTTTGACATGCAGCTGTGTCTATGTAGTCACTGCATCTGCATTCCCATCTTATAAGCTGCCTGCATGCAGTTCGGGGTCTATATACAGTGGATGCCAAAACAAAGGCAGCCTGCACCCAGTTCGTGTTTCAGTGATCGTCCAATTGAATTCTAGGATTACTCTGAAGCAGGGAGGCCTGGCTGGCCATTTGACTTTCAAATCTGGGAGCAGCTGTAGGCCTTGTGTGCACTGAGCATTTAGCCCCCGATGCATGAGATCTGAAGTTTTGGGGCTGGCAGAAGACACAAGTGCACCATCCAGCCCTGCCGCCAACAGCCTGTAAAACTCAATGAGAGGCAGAATGCTGCTGTGACTGGATGGTGAATAGTGTAGTACTAATAAAGAGTAAAATGCACCCGGGGAAACAAGCATTCGAACAAAGTGGCAGTAACAAGAACTACCTGAATTTGCCACACATGGGTGTTCAATATTATCGACACTGCTCCAGATACTTTCCTGAATTAACCACAGGTAGTTCTTAAAGGGTAACTCCATTTTCGTGGGGAAAAAAATAGCAAATAAAGAAAAAATAATATAGCTCATATAATTGCGACATTAATCATATTGTAAATGAAAATGACCTTCCTTTTCAATCTGCTGCCACTTTAATTTCCTGAGAATGCATTGCAATATGGCTACCTGGAGTTGTTCTGTACACAGAGTACCTACTGACCACTCCCCAGAAACATTATTTCCTGCTTGTGTGATTGGCTCACCAATTTTCCCAGAAGTCAGATTTCAGGCATCCCCTGCAAAAAAATGTCATTTTTGGAGAGATACTTTCAATAGGAAGATGTCTAAAGGGATGCAGGTCCAGTAGGTTTCCTCATTAGTGCCCAACAGCTGCACGGCTGACTGTTAATTATGAAACCACTCCCATTAGACCCACTCAGTGCAGAGGCACAGACAAACACAGAGGGATTTCTTCAGAATAACAAAAGGTAGGAATCTGCAACAAAGTTTGTTATAATCCTTGCACTGCACATAGATCACCCAGAGGGGAATATTTTTTTCTCAACAAATTGGAGTTATGCTTTAAGGAAATGGTAATTTACATTGAGACTAATGCACCACATCTGCGAGCCAAGCATTTGGATCATGGTTGTGATGTGGCCTCATTGACTTGCA
This sequence comes from Glandirana rugosa, assembly GCA_018402905.1. Lineage (NCBI taxonomy): Eukaryota > Metazoa > Chordata > Amphibia > Anura > Ranidae > Glandirana > Glandirana rugosa. Next base: position 251,182 of record BLSH010045472.1, on the reverse strand, counting down.
TGGCCAAGATTGACAGGTGGTGGCACCTGTCAGCTTGACTGCTGCCTTAATATTGGCACATATGAACAGCCCCCTCTGGTTGTATTGGGGACTTTAGGTGGGCAGTCAGGATGCTAAAACCACAGCTTAATTGCCAAAACAGAGATGATGCTATGAGAAGCCTGTTTAACATGCATGCTCACTGTCTTCCCTTCCCACTCCACGAACTTAAACCTTACTGCCCACCCGGTCATTTGTGTAAAAAGAGGCCTTAAACATGTAAAAAAAAAAAAAAAAAGAAGCTTAATATGTATATCTGACAATAAGTCTTCATGCGCATTAACATCATTTCTTCTTCTTCTTCTTCTTCTTATTATTATTATTATACAGGATTTATATAGCACCAACAGTTTACGCAGCGCTTTACAATAAAGAAGGGACACAGTACAATTACAATACAGTTCAATGCAGAAGGAATAGGAGGGCCCTGCTCGTGGAGCTTACAATCTAAAGGGAGGGGGATGTGGTACAAAAGGTAATGGCTGCAGAAGATGATCTGATAGAGGTGACTAAAGCTCAGTTCTTAGGTGGAGGTGGGTTAGGCTTCTCTGAATAAGTGAGTTTTTAAGGATGGCCTAAAGGCAGACCGGGTGGGGGCTGGCCAGACATTCTGGGGCAGGGAGTTCCAGAGGATGGGAGAGGCTCTGGAGAAGTCCTGTAGGTGAGCATGGGATGAGGTAATAAGGGAGCTAGAAAGCAGGAGGTCCTGGGGCGAGGACGATTGGGGCGATATCTGCAGATGAAATTGGTGATGTAGCTGGGGGCAGTGTTGTGGATAGCTTTGTATGTTGTGGTTAGTATTTCGAATTTTATACGGTGGGGGGGGGGGAAGCCAGTGAAGCGATTGGCAGAGCGGGGCAGCAGTCACAGATCGGTTAGTAAGGTGTATAAGTCTGGGAGCAGCATACATAATAGACAGAAGTGGGGATAGCCTGTGTAATGGTAGGCCACTGAGGAGGGAGTTGCAGTAATCAAGGCGGGAAATAACCAAGGAGTGAATAAGTTGTTTTGTGGTGTTGTCAGGAAGGGGCGAATTCTGGAGATGTTGTGGAGGTTAAGGTGGCAAGGTTTAGCCAATGATTGAATGTGGGGGCTGAAAGAGAGGTCGGAGTCTAGGATTACACCCAGCACCCTGGCATGTGTGGAAGGACCAATGGTTGTGCCATTGCTCTCAATCGTAAAGTCACGAGGAGGGGACTGGGGAGGAGGAAATATTACAAGCTCAGTTTTAGAAAGATTGCGTTTGAGGAAGTGGCGTGACATCCATACTGATATGTCATTCAGTAAGTTTGTGATGCGTGAGGAGATTGAGGTGCAGAGTCGAGAGATAGATCTGGGTGTCATCAGCATAGAGGTAGTAATTGAAGCCATGGGAAGTTATCAACTGGCCCAGGGAAGAGGTATAGAGGGAGAATAGGAGGGGCCCAAGGACAGAGCCTTGGGGTACCCCAACAGAAAGAGATAGAGGAGCTGATGTTTATATGCAGGAGCTCGCTGGCAGGCAGTTATGTTGTGTACTCTTGGGTCCTTTTACATGGGTGGTGTGCATTTTGATCAACAGGGGATCCATCCACAGGCTCAGAAGAGCCATATGTGTCCACTCCGAGTCTGCTCTATGGGTGGAGTAAACGGACTCCGCTGTCAGATTATACCCGGCTGCCCCCGATTCAGTCGGCCCAAACAGAAGTGGATGCAGTCCTCTTCCATTTTTTTTTTTAACAGGACAATTGGACATGGAGGCTCAGCAGGTGTAAATGAAAACCTGTCCAATTACACCCACCTGTCAAAAGGAATGCATGGATCAATCAGGTCCGCCTGAATAACTGCAATGTGCATCCTGTGCAGGATGAAGACAACTCTTCACATGGGTGTATAGATAGATACTTCCATGTGCATGAGGCCTTAGGCCCCTTTCACACTGGTGGACCGTTTGAGTACGCCTGTCAAGTTTTCAGGCGGACCCGATTGGACCACCTATTGTTCTCTATTGGGCTGACATGTGTCTGCTGTCACCCACCAACATCCAATCCGGTCCACTTAAAACAGACGGATGGGGATCTGGTGGATTGGATGGAAATGGACACACATTCTCTTTCCATCCAAACGCCCCCGGTCTGTGTCCACTCTGCATAACTGAGTGGACACAGACCTGTCGATCCGCCTGCTCAGTGGGGATCAGTGGAGAGCAGGAGGATCCGCTTAGACAGTTCCGCCCCGTGTGAAAATAACTTTATACAAGCATAAAATTCTTCTTCATCCTCTTCTTGCTGTCTGTTTTAATTTAGCCGTATACCCTCGTATATACTTGCATATAAACATGTAAATGACCACGCAAACCTCATTTTTTTTTATGGCTCTGAACGCAACGCTGCATTATGGATCTTTCCGCAGCTGTGTTCAGATCCATAAAACAACACAGCTTAAAAGCTAAAAACATTTTTTTTTGCCTGTGCACAAGAGGAATAAACGTGTTAACGTCTAACACACGGCCGATTAACGTTTATTGTATAAAAAAGCGTGGTGTTTATTTGTGGCAACAAAGGGGTTAAAGCATGTTTGATTTCCTGAGTCAGCTGACGGCCATTTTTCCTGCTGCGTGAAGTGTGTGGCTGTGTTTTCTTGGACACTCTGAGCACCAGGCTGAATGCTTTTCTTCGTTTCAGCTGTACAGGCCTCTGTGGAGCATTTGCTCCTGCAAAACAGAGCTGATGCTATGAGAAGCCTCTTTAACATGCAGGCTCAGTGTCTTCCCATCCCCCTCCACAACCTTGAAGCTCATTTTCGCTTGGCTGGTCACACAGCCTGCAATAGATTGATTTCACCCCACCCCCTCTCCTTTGCTCAGTCATTCAGACTTGGAAAGTCAATAACAAGCTGACATCATCAGTGGTTTGTGTATTACACTGCTACTTTTAAAATTACCACACACCCTGGAGTAGAAGAGCATTTTGTTTCTAAAAGAAGAGCACTCTGGAGCTAGGCAGGAATTCTTGCTGTGTGTTTACCAGATCTGCATTTTACCGCTGGCCTTTTTCTTAAGGTGCATCTACTATTCCGGACCGGCACGTGACTTTAACAATTGTAAGCTCTTCTGCTGAAATAGTAAACTAAGAAAATGATTTGTAAAAATCAGAAATATTGGATTTCCGTTTTGAAAAATTAAAAAAAAAATATATATATATATATTTTTTTTAAATAATAAGCATATTATACTTACCTGCTCTATGCAATGGAATTGCACAGAGCGGCCTGATCCACCTCTCCTGGGGTGCCCAGCTAGGGTTGCCACCTCATCCCCTTAAAACCGAACACATATGAATTACACAGGTTCTGTGGCTGATTAAGGTGGTAATTAAACTCACTTGGTGCCTCATCTGCATTAAATTAGCCTCAGAACCTGTGTAATTCATATGTGTTCGGGTTTAACCACTTGACCACTGGGCACTTAAACCCCCTTAACAACCGGACCAATTTTCAGCTTTCAGCGCTCTCCCACTTTGAATGACAATTACTCAGTCATGCAACACTGTACCCATATGAAATTTGCGTCCTTTTTTTCACACAAATAGAGCTTTCTTTTGGTGGTATTTAATCATCGCTGGGTTTTTTATTTTTTGCGCTATAATTAAAAAAAGACCGAAAATTTTGTAAAAAAATGAATTTTTCTTCGTTTCTGTTATAAAATTTTGCAAATTAGTAATTTTTCTTCATACATTTTGGCCAAAATTTATACTGCTACCTATCTTTGGTAAAAAAAAAAACAAATTAGTGTATATTATTTGGTCTTTGTGAAAGTTATAGAGTCTACAAGCTATGGTGCCAATCACTGAAAATTGATCACACTTGATTTACTGACGGC
>BLSH010045472.1:194536-221143 GCA_018402905.1 Glandirana rugosa | reverse complement strand
TTGAATTAGCCGGTGTCTTGGACAAATTAATTATCCATAAGACCTAATTTCCCTACTACACCGTTGGGATCAGAGTAACGTCCACCCTGAAGGAAAACCCTAGTAGTTCGTTTTCGATAAGTGGGAGGGCGGGCAGCACTCGTGAACAAACACCAAAACAGTGGGAGCTTTAAGTCCCCCCCGACCAAATACAAATTTATACAAAACGAACACAAAGTTACTGATTCGTTACACGAAAATTATACAACCCAATAACTTAGTAACTGTTATAAGTTATATGTTATAAAATAAAGGAAGTAAACTTCGGTTTTATTTCACGGTGCCGGTACATCAAATGAAGGAAATAAAATATTGTATATTGAATATTGTCAATGATTCAATAACCCAACATATTAAAAGCACATTGCTTAGTCATTGAAACACAAGCAAAACATATTTAAACATAAACCAGCCCCCCCTGAATTTCGAGGGTGACAAAACCACAAACAAGTGCTCACGACGGGCGGGAGGGTGAATAGCTTTTGCTTGATGATCCCAAAAGGAAGTCCCACCTGCAATGAGACTAGGGTTGCCACATCATCCCTTTAATCCAGAATACCTATTAATTAAACAGGTTCTGTGGCCGATTAAGTTGCTAATTAAACTCAATTTGTGCCTCATCTGCATTAAATTGGTCTCAGAACCTGTCTAATTCATATGTGTCGTGTAATTAAAGGGATGATGTGGCAACCCTAAATGAGACCCTTTTATAATCTTCCTTAAACTTCTGGCATGTTCCGTTACCTGCTATTGGCTGCCGCACACCTGCACAGCCAGGTAAGATTATCTTCTTAAAGAGACAGTAGAGTCATTAACCACTGCTATATAAAACAAACACGAGAATTTAATCCATGCACTTCTAAATCAAAGTGTCCGCATGCCCAGGGGGTGAAATCGGCCGCATGCCCATGCAAGTGTGCCCAAACAAATTGAGCCCACTTGAGCATTCCCAACCTGATTTTTTAACCTATTCTGGGATCCTTTGGCCTATGCCTCACTCTTGGTGAATATCTACCACAAACCCTATGGGTTCAGCATCTACTTAAGGTAGGTGGAATCACCGATTGAGGTTTTGCACATTTCATAGCCACTGAGGCTGGGTTCACACCTATGCGAATTGGATGCGGCTTAAACCGCATCCAATTCGCAGGACACTTGAAAACACATTGTTTTCAATGTGTCCAGTTCACATCTGTGCGGTGCATTCGCACTCCGCATTGCACAAAAACCGCACACGTTTTTTGTGCAATGCGGTGCGAATTCCCAGCCCGTTGAGTCCAGTGGGAGCGCATCTAACACGGAGATGCACTCCGCACTGAACGGGGATATTTCCCCTGCTCGCGGCTCCTCCCCCATCTCTCCCCCCGCAGCTGCTGCGCTGTGGGAATGGACAGGAGCCGCCGAACGGCGGCTCCGTCCCTTCCCGGCAGCAGAGAGGCTGGAATTCGCACCGCAATGGTGTGAATCCAGCCTAAAGCAATGCTTCGTGGAACATGAGTTCTAAAAATCTGATAAACTAGCTACATGCTTAGAGGTTCCTGCACATCTTTATAAATCTTCACAAGCTCTTTGGAAGCTCCCAAGGTGCTCCAATATTATAATACTTTCATAACACTGAATCTGAAAGTAAGTCCATCCCATCTTGCCTATTATCCTGTTGTCCAGTGAGATTGCATGTCACAACGATGGGCCAATAGGGAGGTTTATAGATTGCATGTAATTTATCAAGCTTTATTATCTTGGCTTGGTGGGGACTGCAGTTCATGCCCCATTGGGCAGCACTCTTAAGGGGACTACATGTCCCATAATCCTCCTCCAGCCTCCATTGATTGGTCCACTCTACTGCTTGCCAGGAGGGAGGGGGAGATTGATGATTATGGACAATAGGATTAAAAGAATACTTGTCCTTAACCAAGGAAACCCATTGTACAATGTATGCTAGAAATGCGCATGTCCATCAGTGGGAGGTTGTAATGCAAATAAAGTTTAATGTTGACACATTTATAGTTTAACAACTTGCCAACCCGCTTTCTCATTTCCAAGTCGTTATGGCACCAACTCTCTCATGTGATATTCCCAGATATGTAGCAATACTTTGGCTGATATTCAGGGGTCCTCCTTGATCATGTCATAGATGGCTTTCACATTTACAGACACAGAGACAGAAACAGGCCTTCCACTGGATTTTTCACTTTCAACACCGAAATGGCCAGTTTTAAAATTGACAACTCAATGTTTAACTGTTGCATATGAAGGGTCACTGTCACCCAAAGTTTGTGACATTTCATCATGGATCTGCTTCGCACCTTTCCTTTGGAGAAACAGGAATTTTATTATGGTCCACATTTAACTTTTCTGGAGGTGCTGCCATATTCACTTTGGACCTGAAAAAGAAAGAAACGTTAAAATCAGTGGTAGTTTATTTTTGTACCTTTGAATATTGACAAATTGGCCAGTACACCCTGCAATTTACAGCTTCCTAGCTCAATTTTTTTCTGGGTAAGGCTCAATACTTATCAGCATCCCCTCGTAATGTTTAATGTAATATGACAACCTGGAGGCATTTTGTGCACCATTACTGTACAGGACACCTCCAAAAATGTAATTTCCAGCTTATGTGATTGGCTTACTGATTTTCCCAGAACTGCACTAAGATACGAGTCAAGTTATAGGCATCTTCTGCAACAGAAATTTAATTTTTGGCAAGATACTCCCTAAGGGTTACTTACTTATGCTGACATGGTCAAACAAACAACTATTTATTTGGAGCAGAAATAGGCAGGAATCTGCAGCAAAGATTGTTAAAAGTCTTGCACTGTAACATGGATCACCCAGAGTGGATTGCTAATAGCTCAACAAAAGTGGAGTTACTCTTCAACCGCTTGCCGACTACGTTGCGTACATTTACTGCTGAAATGTGGCAGCGTCCCGCGAATCACCATCTATAAACGGCGGCTCCCTAGTGCGCGGCTAGCAGGCAGGAGTGTGCCCGCGGCTCAGGCAGATTTGATCTCCGCCGGCGAGCCGCGATTGCCTAGCAGAGAGGAAGAATGGGGAACCGCCGATGTAAACACTGTGGTTCCTCGTTCTTTCAGGCAGCATGTGAGAGATCTACTAATCCCCGTCACTGGGATCAGTTAGATCTGTCATGTCTCTGGCATCCCAGCCCCCTCACAGTTAGAACATGCCTAGGGAACACAGTTAACCCCTAGATATCCCCCTGCAGGTTAACCCCTTCACTACCAATGACAGTTATACAGTAATCAGTGGATATTTAAATTTCTGATCTCTGTATAAATGTCATTGGTCCCAAAAAAAGTGTCAAAAATGTCCGACATGTCCACTGCAGTACCATAGTCCTGATAAAAATCACAGATCGCCACCATTACTAGTAAAAAAAAATTGTAAAAACGCCAGAAATTAATTCTCGTGGCAACTTTTGCGCAAAGCAATCAATAAACGCCGATTGCAATTTTTTTTTTCACCAAAAATATGAAAAAGAATATAAATCGGCTAAAGCCGATGAATAAATTTGTTTTTTTTTAATTTTTTTTTGGATTTGTATTTTAGCAAAAAGTAAGAAATATTGTTTTTTTTTTGCAAAATTGTCGCTCTTTTTTCGTTTATAGTGGTGATCAGAAATGACGCAGAGGGAATCAAATACCACCAAGAGAAAGCTCTCTTTGTGGGAAAAAAAGGACGCAAATTTTGTTTGGGTACAACCGCGCAATTATCAATTAAAGTGACGCAGTGCTGAATCGCAAAAAGTGCTCTGGTCCTACAGTGGGAAATCCTTCCGGGGCTGAAGTGGTTAAAGTGAACTTGTGTCCAAACTATGCACTTAGATTTTTAGATATTCTGAACAAGAAATAAAGAAGTGACATGCCCGACTAACATTTTCTTTTCTTACAACATTCAGCACTGGAAGTTCACAGCTAACAGGCAGGAGGTTGCAACATTTCTTGTACAACTTTAACCACAGGATCTTTACTACGCTGTATTCAGCTAGTGTTTTCTGGTCTTTTATAAACAGAAAGCATTCGACAGGAAGGATATGTAAAATCAACATGGTTTTTTATGCACATTTAGCATGTTTAGACCCGCATGCTTCTAATATATGGGTGAATCAGGTATGTTGTTCCTGCAAAAGCTAAAGATATCCTGGTGAAAAAAAAGGGATTAAAATAATTTATGGATGCAAAAACATAAAGTCTCCATTTCACCATAAAAGTCACAGGTTTCTAAATTTACAGAAAAATACAGGGTTTGGGATGTGTAAAGGGAATGCATTGGCAATATGGTTTGGACTAAAAAAGAATGCTATTTTACTAAATATATTTTTATGTTTTTGGTCAGGTAAATATGAAGAATGATATCTTTGGTTTGTATTTGAATCAGCTTATGTAACGTCAGACTCCTAATGGCTCACTCATGGTCATCTCTGTGCAGATCCCCCCCTAGAGATTAGTAACTCCTAAATGAAATTTACACACAGAGCTGAATGACTGATCTCAGGCCCCATTCACACCTCAGCGTTTTGTAGCTTGAAGCTCGAAGCTCCAAAATCCTGGAGGAGAAAAAAATCAATTATTCCCACTCTAAGCCGTCGGAAGCCAAACGCCTGAAGCTCAAAAAAGTTCAGGAGCTTTTTTTGTAGCTCGAATCGGGGCAGATTTCAGCGTTTTTGGCTCGTTGTTATTCATATAGAAATGAATGGAAACACGGCATTTGCGTTTTTTGTGCGCGGTTTTGAAACGCAGTTTTGCGTGATTTTCTCAAATGAAAAAATATAAAAAATAAAATCGTAATAATATATACATATAAAATAAATAAACAAATAACTAAAAATCATCATAAATAAATAAAATACATTAATAAAATGTAATAATATATAAATATTAATTGAATACATTATTATTATTATTATTAATAATAATAATAATAATAATAATAATAGGGCAGCACAGTGGTGTTGTGGATAGCACTTTCGGGTCACTGGTTTGAATCCCAACCACGACACTACCTGCCTGGAGATTGCAAGTTCTCCCTGTTCCTGCGTGGGTTTCCTCCATGTACTCCAGTTTCCTCCCACACTCCCAAGACATGCTGATAAGTTAATTGAATCCTGTCTAAATTGCCCCTAGTATGTATGAATGGGAGTTCTTGAGGGCAGGGACTGATGTCAATGTATGTAAAGCGCTGCATTAATTGACAGCACTATATACGTATCTAAAATAATAAAATAAATAATGTTTATTTTTTATAATAATAAAAAATAAACACCCGAACAAAAAATATATTAATAATAATAATATTTTTTTTATTTATTTATTTTGTGTTAGTGTGTTTAGTTATTTATTTATTTTTTTAAGGGTTAGGGGTTATTTATTTATTATTACTTACTGAATTTATTTATGATTATTTTACATTTATTTATTATTATTATTAGTAGTATTAACACCCGAACCAAAAAAATTAAATAAATAATAAATAACCCGAACCTCTAATCCTAACCCTAACTCCAACTCCTAATCCTAACTCTAACCTAACCTTAACTCTAACCCCTTAACCTAACGGAAAAAAAAAATAATAATAATAAAAAAATAAATAAAAACTACTGTAATGGAAAAGCTAAAAAGCTGAAATACCTAGCAGCACATGATGCAACAGATAACAGTTTTCTCTATTGGCTAATAAAAAACACCAAAGCTCAAAAGCGGTGAATAAAAACGCTCAAGTCACGCATAAAAATGTGCCAAAATTGCAAATAAAAACGTGCAAAAAACGCAGAAAAAAAAAAGAAGCTACGCTGGGGTGTGAATGCAGTCTCAGTGACTTCTCCAGTATTAGAGGGCTCAGTCATAGATTTCAGTGATAGCGGGTTTGTCTAAAAAGAAATGATTACATTTGTACTGTCACATTAGCAAACCCTTAGTGGTCTAGGAATCCTTTATTATATATTTGTGAAACAAAGATTTATACGTATGGTAAACATACAGATGTAAAACAAAAAAACGTATACAATATATGAACCCCATTGTATACATCTGCCCATTATAGTTTCCCTTTAAAACTAACTGTAGAAAAACATATTTATGCCACTTTTAACCACTTCTCTTTTGGTGGTTATACTGGGATGATGCCTGCAGCTGCAGGTATCACCCCAGCACCATTTTGTAGAACCGGCGGTCGTCTTTCTTGTAATAGCAATCGGAGCAGCTCACCAACCGCTTGACTTCTATTACAAGCAGGAGGAGGGGACACCCCCCCCCGCCGCCTTGGGCGGCTCTCTCTGGCTCTATTGTCCCTCCAGGAGACCCAAGTGACCAGCCAGCGCGTCCGCCGGCTGGCCGGACAACAGAACAAATCTGGGATTGGCTTTGATTGGCTGTTCGTTATAGTAAACCAGAAGGGATGACATGACATCACTTCCGGTTTATTCAGAAACTATCGGCGCCAGTTTTTGAAAAGCAAAAGCATCAAAAAACACAGATCTTGGTGTTTAAAAGCTTTTAAGGGCAAAGGAGGGATTTGGGGTCTTATAGACCCCAGATCTCTCCATAAAGAGTACCTATCACATGCCTATTGCTGTCACAAAGGATGTTTACATTCCTTGTGACAGCAATAAAAGTGATAAAATAAATGAAAGCAACAGTGCAAAAAAAATAAAATACAATAAATAAATGCATTATAAAAAAAATATTTAAATTGCCCCCCTGTCCTCCCATACTTGCGTGCAAAGGCTAACGCGATTTGGTCCCACGCGCACGCAAACAGCGATTGTCCCACACACGTGAGGTATCGTCGCGAACATCAGATAATGGGCAGTAATTCTATCACCAGACCTCTGTAAATCTAAAGTGGTAGTCTGTAAAGGCTTTTAACCACTTCCCACTTGCCATATAGCAATATGATGTGGGCAAAGTGTTTAAGTTATAATGACTGGACATCATATGACGTCAAGCAGGATAACCCGTGATCGTGCGCCCGCCCGCAGCTCGGCGATAGTTGGTGTGATGTGTCAGTCTGACACACCGCATCAACAATCTTGGTAAAGGGCCTCTGATGGAGGCTCTTTACCATGTGATCAGCTGAGTCCGATCACAGCTCATCACAGTGTAAACAGGAAGAGGCGTTTATTTTTTAAAATTATTTCAGGTACTTATATAGCGCTGTCAATTTATGCAGCGCTTTACATATATATTGTACATTCACATCAGTCCCTACCCTCAAGGAGCTTACAATCTAAGGTCCCTAACTCACATTCATACATATTCTAGGGCTAATTTAGACAGGATCCAATTTACCTACCAACATGTCTTTGGAGTGTGAAAGGAAACCGGAGTACACGGAGGAAATCAGCTTTTTCTCCACTCACGCTGACAGATGCGAGTAGAGGAGAGCCGATTGGCTGCTCTCCTCACAGGGGGGAGTCTGCGCTGATTGATTATCAGTGCAGCCCCCCCGAAAGGTGCCCACCCCGGACCACCAGGGATGCCCACCAGGAGTGCTGACCCAGGACCAGAAGGTATACCCACCCATGACCACATGGGCGTCAATCAGTGCCCACTAGAGGTGCAAGTAAATGCCCATTTGAGGTGCAAATTGGTGCCCATCAGTAAGGACCGCCAGTGCCTCCTCATCAGTGCTGCCAATCAGAGCCATCTATCAGTGCCCATCAGTGCCTCCCATCAATGCCCCCTATCAGTGCCCATCAGTGCGGCCTATCAGTGCCCATCAGTGCGGCCTATCAGTGCCCATCAGTGTCGCCTATCAGTGCCCATCAGTGCCACCTATGAGTGCCCATTAGTGCCGCCTATCAATGCCCATCAGTGCTGCATATCAGTGCCAATCAGTGCTGCATATTAGTGCCTCATCATCAGTGCCATCCCATCAGTGCCGCCCATCAGTGCAGCCTCATCAGTGCCCATCAGTGAAGGAGAAAACTTACTTATTTACAAAATTGTATAACAGAAACAAAGAAAAACTTTTTTTTGCAAAATTTTCGACCTTTTTTTATTTGTTTAGCAAAAATGAAAAACCCCAGGGGTAATCAAATACCACCAAAAGAAAGCTCTATTTATGGGAGAAAAAATGATAAAAATCTCGTTTGGGTACAATGTTGCGTGACCGCACAATTGTCAGTTAAATTGCGACAGCGCTGAAAGCGGAAAATTGGCCTGGGCAGGAAGGGGGGAAAGTGCTCAGTAAGTAGTTAAAGCGTCGCCTATGGATAGTAAAATTTACGTCGTTTGTCGCTGTTGCACAGGCGTGCACAATTTTAAAGAGTGACATGTTTGGTATCTATTTACTCTGCGTAAATTCATCTTTTATATTTTGCAAAAAAAATGGGTTATGTATCGTGTTTTTTTGCTTTAAAATTCAAAATAGTGTATTTTTTTTTCAAAAGAATTGCGTTTGAAAAACCGCTGTGCAAATACCATGTGACATAAGAAATTTCAAAACCCACCAAGTTATGCTACAGGGTCTCTGCTTTTAAAATATATATAAGGTTTGGGGGTTCTAAGTAATTTTCTAGCAAAAATACTGATTGTTACATGTGAACAAAAAGTGCCAGAAAAGGCCTGGACTGGAAGTAGTAAATAGAACGAGAAAATGGTGAGTGGTAAACAAGTGCTGATGAAAATCTGACAGAGATACTAACCATTTTAGGGCTCATGTACACTACAGCTTCTAAACTTGAGTTTAGGAGCTTTTGGCATTTTTTGCCAAAGTTCCTAAACCCAACTCCATAAAAAGCCTATGAGTCCATGTACACATAGGCTTTTACGAGAGTGTAGAAGCTGTTGTGGTTAGGGGAGGTTCGAACACCCTCTCCTGAACGTGAAAGAATGGCATTCAAGATAGGAACGGTTTGACCACACGTGTTTTGAATTTTCCAACGGCCACGGTCAACTTGGTCTGTGTGTACATGAGCCCTTACAGTTCTCTCAAAATAAAGAGCCAATTGCTATGTGTTTCCAAAGTTTCCTCTTCCTCCTTGCTAACACTAGATCATGAACTGAAAAGACATATTTTTCATTGTTTTTTTCTTTAATAGTGCCATCAATGCAAACAAGTCAGGCCACAATAGAGCAACAGGTTCAGCAGTTGACACTGTAAATGGTATTAATGGCAAAGTCACCATGATAGCCATAGATTTACACAACAGATAACTTGGACTTATTACTACCAAAAATGACTTGTGTATTTGTGGCAACTATGACCATGTGCTGACCAAGCACTGACATGTGAATTTAGAGATTCTATGAGAACATTCTTTTCTGTTTTTAGAAAAAGTAGAGGAATATTCTAGTAACGGGGCCAGGGAGAGTTCTTGGAAAGGGCTTATTCAAATAATGGAGGGAGGGGATATAAGATGCTGTTGATTGTAGAAGATAAATAGAGGGAGCAAAAGCCAGGGAGGGAAAGGGGACTCAACCTCAAGAGGTGGAAAATAATAACTTTCACCATTGTATGTACAATATGTCATTATAAGTTCTCAATGAAACCATGTTGTGTATGTGTCATTTACCTGGTCGGAGGCCGAGGTGCTGAGAGGGCTTCCCTTGCGGCTAAGTGTAGAGCATTCCTGAAGGTGGTAGCAGGGAGTGCTATGCTCAGAGAAGCAGGGATTGCCAGCTGCGACAGGTTGAAGTGATGAGGAGATGTCCACTGGATGGTGGCTGATGAGCAGGGTGCACTGCTGGGCAGGAGTCCCTCAGGAGAACCAGGTTAGATTTGGCTGAAGGGAGAGCCAGAAGCAGAGTCAGGAGCCAGGGCAGAAGTCATGCACAGAGGATCAGCCAGGAGTAAAGCAGCAAGCAGAGTCAGGAGTAAGCCGGGTCATACACAGATCAGCAGGCAGAAGCGGAGTCACTTGAACAAACCAAGGGTCAAAGCCAGGAATGAAGATAAAAGAAGAGAGAATTACTGCGCTCCCAAAATTAGAACCAAACAAGCTGCCAGCACAACCATATTCTCAAATTGGACAAATGATGTGTGTATAGCAAAGTGCAGCGCTACTGAAAAGTCAAAACTAAATGTCCAAAATCAATTAAATGAGTCCATATGAAATAAATTGAGAGTACAGTCTATAAGTGATCATAAAGGAAAAAACGGTGCATAAACTTCACTTAACAGCTGTCTGATCCACCCGCATGCAATGTGAGCCTCCACCAAGTCAGGGTGGGGTACTCTTACAAAAATCAGTAGAGCATATGAGCATCTGGTTAGAAATCATCAGAGGTACTCCACAACATCAAATGGTCAACACTATCGACACTGGTCTGCCTTCACCAGATGGTAGCTTGCCAGGACCATGAGCATATGTATACCAAGGAGTATCAGGTGAGAGTGAAAAATCCAGTATGTGGTCACAGTAAATCACTTCATCAGAGGTCCAGCAAGCTTGCGTGGTTTACTGTGACCACTGGATTTTTCACTCTCACCTGATACTCCTTGGTATACATATGCTCATGGTCCTGGCAAGCTACCATCTGGTGAAGGCAGACCAGTGTCGATAGTGTTGACCATTTGATGTTGTGGAGTACCTCTGATGATTTCTAACCAGATGCTCATATGCTCTACTGATTTTGGTAAGAGTACCCCATCCTGACTTGGTGGAGGCTCACATTGCATGCGAGTGGATCACAGCTGTGAAGCAAAGTTTATGCATCGTTTTTTCCTTTATGATCACTTATAGACTGTACTCTCAATTTATTTCATATGGACTCATTTAATTCATTTTTCACATTTAGTTTTGACTTTTCAGTAACGCTGCACTTTGCTATAAACAGGAATGAAGAGAAGACAGGTCAAAGGCAAGCCGGGTCGATAGCAGGAAATCCAGTAATAGCAGGAACAAGATCTCGGGAACACACAGGGGAGCTGAAGATCATCCAGCAATTAGTGATTGCTATCGCTGGATTTAAATAGGCCACTGGGCACCAGAATCTGTCACGCATTGTGTGCGCTTTCTTACTCGCGTGCGCATTAGCATTGGTGAATTTCCGTTTGCCAATCTGCGATTCTGCTGGCCATTGACAGATATGCCATTTCTTCTGTGGATTGTTCTCTGACAGTATGTTCCTTGGTCTTAGCATAGGGGGCAGAAGTGCTGATATGAGGAGGCATTCTCTTAACTCAGCTACAAAAATAAATAAATACTTGATTGAATTTTTAGTGCTTTCACATTCTGTTCAATACTGGAAAAATCGTTTTGGCATGAGATAAACTCACAAACAATGATATTAAATAATATACCCATGCTAAGGATACTATAATTATCACTCTATGTGAGTCAAATCCAGATGCCAAATACTGGGGCTGCTGCTGTAATGTAGGTTTAGAGAAACCCTTTGATGCTAACTTTAAAACTACAGCGCCGCTACTACTACTCACCTATCTGAATTTGTGTAATAATTTAAACTAATATTAATAAATGCTAGTGTATAAAGTGCTCACATGCTGAAATCATTAAAAATCATAAAGAAACTCATAAAAAAATGTGACATGAGTGACAACTTGGTAAATCTTAGGTTCATCAGTGTTGAACATAGTCCATAAAGTCCACATGTATATAAGGTGTTCAAATATATAAAGTGCTAGGTGCAGTTTCCAAATATAAGTCATTATTTATTTTAGGGAAGTTCCACAGTGGCGTGCTCCCCTCCTGTGTTCCCCCACTTACTGATAGTAGCTGACTCACTGAGTCAAACAGGCATATAGATGTTTAGATGAATGGTTATTCCCTTTCTTCTCCTTCACCCCTCCAATGTATTGACAGGGCTCAATGCAGTGTGCTCATATCATAAGGAAGGATTATAAAAATCTCCATAGTGTGATATGGCTTGACTTTATGATTATAAAGCAATTGCACTTACATTCACATATATGGTTAAAAGCATGTGTGTACATCAAATCGCCGCCTCTGCGTGAGTTCCAGCTGTAGGATACTTGTCACTGACTGTCCCGCTTGACGCGTTTCGCTCCTCCCACTGGGCGTCTTCAGAAGCTCTTTTTTGCTGGAATGCATTTGAAAAAGAAAGAGTGTGTATATATATACTGTATATATATATATATATATATATATATATATATATATATATATACAGGAATGTCAGCATGTGAGCACTTTATACACTAGCATTTATTAATATTAGTTTAATTTATGGAAACACAAATTCAGATAGGTGAGTAGTAGCAGCGCTGTAGTTTTAAAGTTGGCATAAACTCACAAACATCTAACCTTTGCTCAAACTGTGCATAAGGAATTGATGTAATTAAAGCAAAATAAAGACATGTAAGGTAACACAGCAGCCAACAGTGGTAAGTATCTTACCATTGGTAATACTGAAAAGAGGACCTTTGAAGTTCCACTCGTGGAATGTATGCTTATATTTTATTTTTTATGGAACAAAATGTTATCAGTTAGGTTAATGTTATCAATTATGGTTTATTGCTTTTCTTATCTATATGAATTTCTAAGGAGTACATATTTTACTTAGTCAAGTGAACCTGTTTTCACCTTGAACCTCCAATAATGTGCACATAATTGGAAGACTGAAGTGGGTATAGCTTTACTGAACTAAGATAAAAATGAAAAGAATACTGAAAGAATTCATTTGGCTCTTCTTAGCTATCTTATCCTTATTTTTTTATCTCAGAGGTCATTTAGAAAGGGTACCGATACAATGCCTGACATTGAGAAGCTTGGTAGGATAAACACTTAGGCTTTGTAGCATGTATTCCTCTCCACTGTGATCTGCCTCATCAGGTTAATGCAGAGAATGTGTTAAGGTAAAAAAAAAATCTACCTTTACAACCACTTAAAAGTTTTGAGATACAAATCAGCTATCTTAAGCTTGGTTTACACTGCTGCAATGTAATTTTGATGCAATTTGGATGTGGTTTGCATAATATAAGGGGCAAAATTGTACTGTAAATCGCACCAAAGTTTTATAGGACTCTTCTACAAATTGCATCGCAGCTGTGCTGCATTAATGTGAACAGGCACCATTGGAAGTAATGTTATTTCCATTCGGTTTGGCTCAAGTTGCATCTGAAATAATTTCATTGTGAACTAGGTCTAAAGCCGAGGAGCTGATGATGGGTTTACCATTGTCAGCAGTTGAGACATTACTGGTGAGTAAAATTGCAGTGCTGTAGTTTTTGCCTATAAACAAAATGTTATCATTTAGGTTAGTGGGAACAAAAGTAACAGTATTTTGGATGGTTCCTGTTCCCAATGTGTAGTCACAATAAATTGTAAACTATAAAATTTACAAGTATGTTACTCATTCATTGACACCCTGATGTCTCGGGGTCAGTACTCCATATTGGAAATATACTTATTGCACACCAGGCTACCAAATACTGCATCAGTCCCTTCAGTTCCTGGGCTTCGATCCTTGACAACCAGGATGCTCTGAAGAAGATCCTGGCTGGATGCCAAAAAGTCCACTCTGGTAGTCTTTGAAACGTGGCAGGAAACTCAATTCAAAAATCGCCCAATGTGCATATTTCCCGTTTCGACACAGCAAAGTTGACCCCTCTCTCTCCTCATGTCCCTGATGTACCACCCCATCCATCTCTTTTCCACAGACTATGGACCTGCCAAGCGACTTCTACCTTTTGGGATCAGATACTAAAATATATTGATAAGATTCAGCATTTTACTTTGCCAAGAGACAATATGCGATGCCTTTTCAGCTGTGGCACTGCGCTGGCTACCCCCTCATCATCTACTAGTGTCCCTCAATGGATTCACATCTGTCTTCTCACAGCTCGCAGAGTCCTCATGCAGGCTTGGATCCAACCCACCCCACCTCGAATGACACAAGCACTTCAAACATTATTCTTCATGGAGAAAATGGACACTGTCACCCAAAACTTCAAATCCTTAAACGTTTTATTACCACATGGTGTAGTTTTATGGAATATTCCTTTACTCCAGAAAAAATCTCCCTACACATGACACCCTTCCGTTTTACGGACTAGTATCTAACTAACACCCTGGGCAAACTTAGGATCCAAGACTCTACCGTCTCCTAGACTCATCCCCCCCAGGTATTCCACCTAGTCTATATGTTCCATCAATACCTTACGTGACTTGAAATATACATATGTTTATAACCTTGCCAACCTTTTTTTCCCTCTCTAAATATAGTGTATACAGTACCTGCTTCCACTCCTCAGGTTATTCCTATAGTAGAATCCACCATTAGGTGCCATTCTTAAGCCTTAATCTTAATACACATACCTAAAAAAATTAAATGTACAAGTATGTTGTGGAAATAATGGCAAGTAAACAAAACTATGCAAGATATTAATAAATGCCAGTAGTAGGATTTCATTCTTCTTCTTGCACACTGTCCAAACAATGGCAGATAATATGTGGGAGATTCTGCATACCATGCCTTGTATGCATAAAGCAAGAATGTATTATTTGGATTACTGCCGGTCTGGCCCTTTTTATGTAAGCAAAGGAATTATTTTTTACTGTTCAGTGTGAGCTATAGACCTGCCAGAAGATATTAGCCTGCCTTTCTGATTTATTCAGAGAATTCAAGGCTAGTTTATCTTAAAACTGGAGTACAGACTGCCTCAAAGAGGTGCTACAAAAATAAACTGCAATGGAAAATTTGTGGGGCCTAAAAGAAAAAAACACATTTTAAATACATTGATAACTTATTTCATCTTAATGCCGCACAGTCAGGAAGAATACTGTTTGTACAGAATTTAACATATAAAATAACAGGTTTACACAATGATCCACAAAATTATAGTTCACTTAATTTAAATGATATTGATGAGTTAAAAACATATTTTTTTGTTGACTTTGGGCTAGCTAGGTAAGCACAGCAAAATTCAATCAAGGCACTTTTGGTGTACCTAGTATGTGCATTGCTTCCACCCTCCACTGATATGACCAGTCCCATATTGCAGGAGTGCTGACAGTGGCACCTGTATAAAGGAATCCTCCAAACAATTTGCAGGCTTTATTGAAAAATACATTGTAAAAATGTAATTGTTACAATGCATTTAGGCTAGTTATTTTATATGCAGATCATTGATTATACAGCAACATGGTCAAGCTACAAAAGTGTTATTAAATATGTTTGTGTCTTTAGATTACAGAAAAATAAAAACTTTGCTAAAATATATGTATTACTTTAGTATCTTAAAATGTATCTATAACCAAACTTTTTTATAGTTATAGTAGGGAAGGATTAGAACCTATTTCACTCTATCCAAAACCTTAAAAAAATGTTTGGCTATTGAAACGCTTTAAAGTTGAAATTTATTAAAAAATATATATTTTTTTAAAAAACAGCTTTAGTGACATTACTTGCCTTCAATGAAGTATGTGCCACGCAGGCAGCTGGATCCTGTAGAAATCTTGCCGCGTGCTTGGTCCTCTTTGTGTTGCTGAACTCCTGGTGCTGTGAGAAGTTAATAGCTTTGGATCTTCAGGTAAAACTGCAGTTAAAGTGTTACTAAACCCAGAACCTGCATTCACTATATCTGGTCTCCCACAGTATGCAGAACATGGAAATGCAATAGTTTTAGTTAATATAAACTAAATACATTTTCTCATCAGCAGTTGGAGCAGTCTTGTGATTTCTATCAGTGTCTAGTAAAAGCTTGTTGGAGGAGTTTTCATTCTTCCCTGATTATCCTATAAGACTGCAGGACCCCTGACCCTCTGCCTGGACAGTGCTGATTGGCCCTGTGCTGATCACATACATTCATCCAAGAAAAAAAAAAGTTAACGATGAGTTTGTCCAATCATGTTTGTCCACCCTAATGATTGGACATACAAAGAGTTTCTCCAATCATTAGGCTCATAGGTAAAACTTTAAAAACTGCTCTGACCCATAAGGAGTATATGGAAGCGAGACATGAAGTGGTTAATTATATTTGTACGATAGGGCAGCCATACTTCTTCATTACAAATACCATTCAGGCAGTGCTTTCAACATTGGTCTGCCTATGTTATATTGCTTTTCTTATCCATATGCATTTTTATGGGGTGATAGACTACAGGAGTACATATTTCACTTAGTCACGTGAACGTGTTTTCACCTTGAACCCCCAATAATGTGCACATACTGTAATTGGAAGACTGAAGTGGGTAAAACTTTACTGAACTAAGAGAAAAATAAACTCTTTTTCTGAAAATAATTCCTTTGGCTCTGCTTAGACCCATAATAGACTAAACATAATCTAAACTTAGCTTATCCTATTTTATCTCAGCAGTCATTCAGTGAGGTCACTGAATAAAAATTCTGACATAGAAAATGCAGTAGAATAAAACACTTATTCCAGCCTTAGACGGTTTCAATTTCAGCCAGTTCCTGCTGATTTGAAACATGTATGGGCAGGCTGAATGTGCCCAGTTGATTGATCGATCAACTTGGCTACAACCAGCCTGCCGGATGTTACTTGCGATTATCGCTAGTGGCTACTGTAGCCACTAGCAATAATCACTGTCTTTTTCCTGGCAGGGATGGCTTCCCCCGCCACTGGAAGAACACAATATTTCAGCAGGAGGGATTTCCCAGCCAGCACTGTCTGTATCGATGGGGGAATTAAAGGAAATTCACACCATCTACTGTATGGCCTGCTTTAGGCTTTGTAGCATTTATCTTAGATATAACTTTATTCCTCTCCACCATGATCTGCCTCTTAAGAGCCCAAATAAACAAGCTGTCTGCAGATAGCTTACATTTTTCTCTCTGCTCATGCATTGATTACACTGCACAAGCAGAGCATATAGGGTTAATACCCCCCTCTTGTACTCAGCTGAGCGGGGAAGAGAGGGGGATTGGAGCATGTAGCTCCTGCTGAACTGGTCTGTGCTGTGTCAGCCACAGACACAGCATAGAACAGGGAGAAGATCACTCCTAACTAACAAAGGGGCTTACACCCCTTTAGTTAATTTGAAGCAGTTGCTTTGTTTTTTTCAGCTTAGAAGAGTGGTCCAGGATTAAAACCTACACCACTCTTTGTTAATTCCCCCGCCATAGTGTCAGACTGTGTACTTGTGTTTTCCTTTGCTGACTGCCAGCAGCAGCAGAAATAATTGCTTCAAAGGTTACAACTTACAAATCAGCTCCCTAAGGGCCGGTTCACACTGGAGCGGCGCGGAGCGGCACGAAGCGACGCGATGCGGCGCTCGAGGCGATCTCAAGGCGGCTTGCGAGGAGACTTCTATCATAGAAGTCAATGCAAGCCGCCTGAGATCGCCCTGAAAATAGTGCAGGGACCATTTTTCTAAGGTGGAGCGAAGCGATTTGCTCCTATTAGAACGGTCCCATTTGCACAGCATTGAGGCCAATTGTCAGGCGACTCAAGTCGCCTGACAATTCGCCTAGATGTGAACGGGCCGCGAAGTCGCGCCGCATCGCGCCGCTCCAGTGTGAACCGGCCCTCAGGCCTCATACACACGGACGTTTCTTAAAAAATAAACAAAACGTCGGGCCCGAAGTCAAGGAAAAAAGATCTGCGTTTTTCGGCGTTATGCATCGGCATTAGTGAGCGTCGGCGTCAATAGGCGTTTTTTTTAAAAAAAAATCATCCCTCTGCTATTTTTCAACCTAAAAACGTCGGTGTCAAAAAACGCCGGTTAACGCCGGTACGGCGTTAGTTGGCGTTAGTGAGCATTTTGTGGAGCCAAAATACGCCAAAATGTTACAGCCTCAGAAAGCGCTGCCCGTGGGTTCTAGTTTCAGCTCACTAACGCCGACGCCATCTACAGCTCAAAAACGTCAGCGTTTTTATGGGGCCATTGACTAACATGGAGAGCTGCAAAAAAACGCCAGAAAATGCCGGCGTCAAAAAACGTCCGTGTGTATGAGGCCTAAAGCTTATGAGCTAATGACAAGTTTGTATTTGTCAGCAGGGCAGGTGTTACTGCTGAGTAGGATTGCATTGCTGTAGTTAATAGTTCGCTGCCTATTCTCCAAAGAAGCAGGGTGTAGTCTGAAACAGGCTTCATTGTTTTCTTCCAAATCGTGCACCCGAAAGCAAAAAGCAGTACAATAAAACACCTTTCACACCAAAGCGTTTTTCAGGCATTTTTGCACTTTTTTGCATTTTTTGCACTGCATTTTCATAAAGCATATGAAAAACACTCCCCATGCATCTCAATGGATGCTTTCACACCGAGGCGTCGCCTTTGCTAGGCGTTGCTAAAAGTCCAGCAAGCAGCATCTAATAGCTTTTTGCCGTGTTTACTATCCATTTCTCTGTTTGTGTCTGGCCTTATTCATATTTTCCTTACACAAGCATGTATGCTAGATAAGCATGCAACCTTCATTAACTGAGCCACATTTAAATAGGCCTCCTGTAGTAGGCTAAAATTGAACTCTTTGGTCTGTATTTACTGTAACAATGTGAATGTAATGCAAAGCAAAGCATACACACAAATAGGTTATTTCATTTAAAACAACATTCAATATCACTGCAGAATTTGATGCCTAAATTATAATGATTTAGGCTGACCATGGACATATGACACAAACATAATACTAAACTGTAAGAATTTGTTTAAACAGTGGTGGTCAACCTGATAAATACACATTGTCTCAGGTGTGGCTTTCAACATGTTCAAAGGGCAGCACAATATAAATTGTACTTAAATTACAGCAAGACAGTGGGTACGATAAAGAAAAGATGTGTCATGTTGTGGTGGATAATGATGCATTGGGAGCCCATTCAGTTTGAATGGGCTGCCTTAACGCAATACATATTGATATATGCATAACATCAACATGCATGCGTTAATGCACCATGAATGTGTGAATGGGCCCTTAACCACTTTAGCCCCGGAAGGATTTCCCACTTTAGGACCAGAGCCCTTTTTGCGATTCGGCGCTGCATCACTTTAACTGACAATTGCGCGGTCATGCGACGTTGTACCCAAACGAAATTTGCGTCCTTTTTTTCCCACAAACAGAGCTTTCTTTTGGTGGTATTTGATCATCGCTGCGTCATTTCTGATCACCGCTATAAACAAAAGAAGAGCGACAAGTTTGCAAAAAAACCCAAATTTCTTACTTTTTGCTAAAATACAAATCCAAAAAAAAATATAAAAAACATTTTTTTTCACAGTTTTTGGCCAATTTATATTCTTCCTCATATTTGCGATAAAAAAAATCGCAGTCGGCGTTTATTGATTGGTTTGCGCAAAAGTGGCCGCGTTTACGGATGATGAGAATTCATTTTTGGGGTTTTTATTTATTTTTTTATTTTTTATTAGTAATGGCGGCGATCTGCGATTTTTAGCGGTACTGCAATATTGGGGCGGACATGTCGGACCATTTTGACACTTTTTTGGGACCATTGGCATTTATACAGCGATCAGTGCTATAAAAATGCACTGATTACTGTGTAAATGCCGTTGGCAGTGAAAAGGTTAACCTGCAGGGGGCGCTCTAAGGGTTAACTGTGTTCTCTGGGCGTGTTCTAACTGTGGGGGGACTGCCCTAGCAGGGGAAGGGAAGTGATCACAGCTTCCATGTAGAGGAAGGCTGTGATCACAGCACTTCCCCCTCTCACAGAACGGAGGTCCGTGTTTACTTACACAGACCTCCGTTCTTTCACTCTGGGGGGGGGGCATCGCGGGTAGCCGGCGGCGATCGAGGCCGCCGCACCCGCTCCCTGGCCCTCCCGAACACAGTGAGCGCGCGGGCGCGCCACCGGCGGCGCGCGCACGCTCACAGTGCGAGGTCTCGCAGCCGCCGTCAGATGACGGCAATTTGCGATATCGCACCACTTTGTCGCCGTCATCCTGCGGTTGGCGGACGGCAAGTGGTTAAAGCACAAATCAATGTTGCATTTACAACTATTAGGCCTCATGCACATAGAACATTAAAAATACATCCTAAAAACGTCAGTAGCTTTCATTGAATTTTTTCAGCGGTGATTTTGAGTGCTGATGTTTTTTAAATGGATCCAAAACATCCAAAAACGTTGGTGAGCCACGTTTTTGCGCGTTTTTGGGCGTTAGAGCATTTTTACAGCTGAAAAACGTCTCTCAGAACCCACTGATCTTGGGTTTTTTTACAGCTCAAAAACAACAATAACAGTCTATGTGTGCACGAACACATAGGATAACATGATGAGGATTTTAATGACTGTAGAAAAAAACCGTCTGCAGCTGAAAACAGCAAATGTAAAAACATCAAAAAACGTCCTGTGTGCATGAGGCCTTAATTTAAAGTGCAGTCATTGTACAGAAACTAATATTTGCTATTTTTTAAACGTGTGTAGCACTTGTCCAACAATCCTCCAGGACACTCAGCGAGGGATGGCATTGATAGAATGTCTCTTGTAACTCCAAAAATACCTGACAGCGGAGAGAGTATTACATCTCTATTGCAGATGGAGTTAATTAATATAAATTACAATTTCCAATTTTTCTAAATAACTGTCCTAACAATGTAACTGATTCTCTTTGGTTGCTATTTTTGTCTTATTTTAAATATTCCAGTTATACAAAGCTTTTTTGAATACGGAGCCATGATATCACATAACTACCCTGCTGGAGAAAAGTGGCTGAAACAGTATGGGTCTCTGTGTCTGTTTACTTTCATGTATTATTCTTATTAAAAAAATAGAATTAGTGCTGTATAATAAGTTAAAACTTTAAAAACACTTGCTAGTTTTTACATGGGGCAGTGTTGTGGCCGGCACTGGGATCAGAAGATTTTGTTTACTTGGTGCCTGACACTCAATGGGCTGCACACAGCAGGCTGATGGGCTTCATGCAGCCTATGGGCCATTTGTTGGACACCAGTTGTCCTAGGCAGATTCCCCTCACTTCTTGTACTCTAGAAACAACAGGGAGCAAGAGGAAATGGCAGTTGTCACCAGAACAAGATCCCCATTGAACAATTTCACTCTATTGCTGTTCTGATAATAATATAGAATTTTACATTTCCCATCACTTTAAATCCCCATAGCAATTCTAACCCTTCCATACTATAAAAAGTATTTTTGCTTAAGATACACTTTAAATAACTGGCCATAAAAATCCAACTTACAACATTAATTATTCTGTTGAGATCAGTCAGTCAGAGACTTTGCAAAGTAACCAAAAATATGTTAACCGTGCTAATTAGTGTTTGTAGGGCAGGCATGTCAAACTACTTTTTTGGGGGGCTACATGGAACCTTCCCATTTCTTTGTGGCCCTCTGTTGGTTTAAAAATTTAAATGAAGTAAGGCCCCAAACTGTTCCTAATGGGTACACTTCCTTTTGTAATTTTTCAAGGAGCACTTTATAAAATGTTTCTGTACCCATTCTTAAGCCTCGTACACACGGGACGACGATCGCATTCAACACGTCGTACTCATGACCGTTGTATGCGAAATCGATCGTTTGTATGCATGCTTTCAACAGTCGAACATACGACGGTCGTACATGGGAGTTGTATGAGCAGACTACAAAACTTGGTCGTACCAACAAGCTCGCATACGACCATTGTATCGTGTGTAGAGCAGTTGGGTACAACAAGTTGTATTGTGCTAAACACGCATGCGCCAAGTCCACTTCAACTAACACGAAATTAGATGAAGGAGCCCAAAGGGTGACGCTACGATACCAGCACTTCCTCTTTATACGCTCGTTCGCGTCATCACGTTCGGCCGGCCGCAAGTTGTATGTACGACCGTCGGTGCACGTCAGTATGCTATTTACATTATGCAACATACGATTTGCGATGATCGTACGTACGATCGTCGTCCCGTGTGTACGGGGCATAAGAGATAAAATGTTGTATGTTGCAATTGTTACTATAATGTTAAATATCAAAGTGTTGTCACCTATTTTAGGGTTTACATATGCCAATCTTAGTAGATATAATGCAGTCTCTGCAGTTCTTTTGCTCAGTTAATTCAGACCACTGTTTTTTTGTTTTTTTTAAGCTTGACATGCCTGCCCCACAAGTATGCATTGTATAGTCCTCTTTGCTCTAAAGATGACTGTATTGGCCTAGAAAGACTCAACTCAGCATATGCATGTAAATTGGAAGTGGGAGATGATTTAAATGTTCACTCATCTCTACCTATGTAATTTTTCAACGGTTTAGGAGGTCATAAAATAAAGCATGTGTATTTCTTCTAGGCAAATAGTGTTAAAAGGATTTTTTGCTGGTTCATCCAGGAAGTCAAGCATAGTTCAAGCACTACTTTCAGTTCCATACTGATTTACTTCGCAGCATTAGGAAATCAGTGGTTCCTTATCTCTATTTGACAAAGACCAGTGTGGTTGAAATGTGTTATCCATTGCAGTGTTGATTGCATACCAGCTTTTCTATGTTTTTAACGGAATCCATACATATGGTGTTTATGCCTTGTGGTGATGCTGATCTAACTTGGGACTGTGTTCTATATCTCTACTTTAAGGACCCTTCTAAAGACAAATATCTATATTAGTAACATATCATTTTACTTATTTTATACTCGCCCAGTGTTTTTTCTAAAGAATGTAACAAAAAAAAAAAAGGAAAAAAAAATTGTGGTAACGGTTGTACTGTAAATATGGAGTTGTACCTGGTATATTACAGTATCTCACAAAAGTGAGTATTACACCCCTCACATTTTTGTAAATATTTTATTATATCTTTTCATGTGACAACACTGAAGAAATGACACTTTGCTACAATGTAAAGTAGTGAGTGTACAGCTTGTATAACAGTGTAAATTTGCTGTCCCCTCAAAATAACTCAACACACAGCCACTAATGTCTAAACAGCTGGCAACAAAAGTGAGTACACCTTTTAATGAAAATGTTGAAATTGGGACCAAAGTGTCAATATTTTGTGTGGCCACCATTATTTTCCAGCACTGCCTTAACCCTCTTGGGCATGGAGTTCACCAGAGCTTCACAGGTTGCCACTGGAGTCCTCTTCCATTCCTCCATGATGACATCACAGAGCTGGTGGATGTTAGAGACCTTGCACTCCCCCACCTTCCATTTGAGGATGCTTAAAAGGGTTTAGGTCTGGAGACATGCTTGACCAGTCCATCACCTTTACCCTCAGCTTCTTTAGCAAGGCAGTGGTCTTCTTGGAGGTGTGTTTGGGGTCATTATCGTGTTGGAATACTGTCTTGCAGCCCAATCTCCGAAGGGAGGGCATCATGCTCTGCTTCAGTATGTTACAGTACACACTGGCATTCATGGTTCCCTCAATGAACTGTAGCTCCCCAGTGCCGGCAGCACTCATGCAGCCCCAGAACATGACACTCCCACCACCATGCTTGACTGTAAGCAAGACACACTTGTCTTTGTACTCCTCACCTGGTTGCCGCCACACATGCTTGACACCATCTGAACCAAATAAGTTTATCTTGGTCTCATCAGACCACAGGACATGGTTCCAGTAATCCATGTCCTTAGTCTGCTTGTCTTCAGCAAACTGTTTGCAGGCTTTCTTGTGCATCATCTTTAGAAGAGTCTTCTGGGACAACAGCCATGCAGACAAATTTGATACAGTGTGTGGCGTATGGTCCGAGCACTGACAGGCTGACCCCCCACCCCTTTAACCTCTGCAGCAATGCTGGCAGCACTCATACGTCTATTTCTCAAAGACAACCTCTGGATATGACGCTGAGCACGTGCACTCAACTTCTTTGGTCGACCATTGCAAGGACTGTTCTGAGTGGACCCTGTCCTGTTGAAACGCTGTATGGTCTTGGCCACCGTGCTGCAGCTCAGTTTCAGGGTCTTGGCAATCTTCTTACAGCCTAGGCCATCTTTATGTAGAGCAAAAATGATTTTTTTAAGATCCTCAGAGAGTTCTTTTCCATGAGGTGCCATGTTGAACTTCCAGTGATCAGTATGAGAGAGTGAGAGCAATAACACCAAATTTAACATACCTGCTCCCCATTCACACCTGAGACCTTGTAACACTAACGAGTCACATGACACCGTGGAGGTAAAATGGCTAATTGGGCCCAATTTGAACATTTTCACTTAGGGGTGTACTCACATTTGTTGCCAGTGGCTTAGACATTAATGGCTGTGTGTTGAGTTATTTTGAGGGGACAGCAAATTTATATACAAGCTGTGCACTCATTACTTTACATTGTAGCAAAGTATAATTATTTCAGTGTTGTCACATGAAAAGATATAATAAAATATTTACAAAAATTTGAGGGGTGTACTCACTTTTGTGAGATACTGTATATAAGCCCATATGTTACAAAGATCAGGGGCAAAAATTTGTTTTTAATTTTTTTAAATTATTGAGGAAATAAATGAAATAAGCTGGCATCGCTTGTCATAGTTAAATTATTTAGAAATGTAAGTGACTAGCAATTACAATTATCAAACACTGTTGTTATCACAGATTTTTTTTCCTACATGTTGAAGAATCATAATGGGTTCCAGTGGTACAGGACTAGTTCAGGGACAGGCGGGTTCTAAGTGGGAATTTTACCTGACCACACTATTCTTGCCATAGGTGAAGATACATTTTGATAGGTGTAGATAGGTATGGAAAGTGGTCACACTTGAAGTAGTTGCTTTTAAAAAAGCTTATTGAAATTCACAGTTCACAAGTAAGAGTAGAGCCATCATGTTTTCAGGGAGTGCCTTCCCCTTTGTCAGGGCTTTGATGGTGGGTGTGGTTAAGATTATCCTGGAACTGGAGGTCAAAACATGACATGAGCCCTTTAGATGCTGTCAAGGGTTGGCAAGTCAAACTGCAATGACTCCACGCTTACCTGTGAATTGTGAATTTCAATAAACTTTTTTAAAAGAAGTAACTTCAAGTGTGACCATCTTCCATACCAAGCGTGCCTCTTCACATATCCAAATATCAATCTTCTGAGTGTCTTTCCATCACTACCAGAGAGGCAGCAGCTGAGAACTCAGCAAGGTTTACCCACATCTTAAGCCTCCTACACACGGGACGACGATCATATACAACAGGTCGTACTAACGACCGTTGTATGCGATATCGATCGTTCTTATGCGCGATTAGAACAGTCGAACATACGACGGTCGTACAAGGGGAGTTGCATGAGCAGACTAGAAAACTTGGTCGTACCAACAAGTGCTCATACGACCGTTGTATTGTGTGTACAGAGCAGTTGGTACAACAAGGTGTATTGTGCAAAACATGCATGCTCCGAAGTCAGGAACGGCCGGATGCTAATTGCATGCACCTGAACGTTCTTTCTGTGCTCGTACGATCGTGTAGTGCAGTCAGTATGCAAGTTAAATTATGCAACATACGATTTGAGACGATCGTATGTATGATCGTCATCCCGTGTGTGCGAGGCTTTACCTGCATTAAAGACAATATACCACAGATTACCACAAGGGTTACCAGACTGCATATTGGTCCAGCCCTGTCACACACACAGTTGAGCAGATATCTCACCAATAAAAGCAGACAATGCATTTGACCTCAGGACATTGTGGCAATTGGACCTGCTGAAATCCTCCCCATGATTTAGCTGTATGATATGTGATGAAAGTCTCAACTCATTTTTTATCAAACTAAAGGGAACAATTAACATCTGACTGCACAAAGGTTTGCCAACATATTGCTTTAGACTGATGCTTGGAGTCACTTCACACTTCACATTTTCACACTCTATTTAACTTCACATCTCCATAATTGCTCAGTCATTACAAGCAATGCTGAAATCACCTGCTATTATTGAGCCTTACCGCTTGGCTTCTCAGAAATCTGTAGGCTGATTGCACCCTTTATAGACAGTTATCAGTCTGAAATATGTCTTTATGATGTGTTATACTTTATGAGAAATAACGTGTGTCAATTTCAGATGCCTCAAGGTTGCATAATATGGGTTAAAATCCACCTTATTTTTTACTGATGTTCTGCTAAATAATCTAAAAAAAAAGTATACTAGCTAAATAATCAAAACGAAGAAAGGATATGTTTCTTCTTCCAAGGTAAAATATCCATCTGCTGTCTAATATTTACTCTTAAGTAGAGTTGAGCGAACCCGAACTATAAAGTTCGGGTTCGTACCGGACTTTAGGGTGTCCGTGTCCCGAACCCAGACATTTGAGAAAAAGTCCGGGTTCAGGGTTCAGGTATTTTTTCGCGCCTGTTGAAAAGCTGCAGGGCAGCCAATCAACAAGCGTTTCACTTGTTTGCCCTTAGAAGCCACCACAGCCATGCCTACTAATGGCATGGCTGTGATTGGCCAGTGCATCATGTGACCCAGCCTCTATATAATCTGGAGTCACGTAGTGCTGCATGTCACATCATCTCATACTAGTGTAGGGAGAGGATGCTGCTGCTGCTGTGAGGGACAGATTAGCTTTAGAAAATCTGTTAAAAACAGCGATTTATTGGTAGGTGGGTGCTAGAGGAGATTTTTGTTTGCTAGAGTACATTTTGTTTGCTAAGCAAAGTGCCTCATATAAAACCTAAGCAATTTTTCTGTTTGTTAGGTGGGTGTTTGCAGCCATTTTTGCAAGTGCAGTGCACTTGCAACTGCTTGTGTGTCAGGGACACTACTTTAATTGTGTTCTGTTAGTTCAGTTGGCAACATTTTGGCATATTTAAATACCTGT
>BLSH010045472.1:144329-194144 GCA_018402905.1 Glandirana rugosa | reverse complement strand
ACAAAAAAAAAAAAATTTGGTCGTTACAGCTGCGTGAAAAATTAAAACACGTTCTTTACGTGTCGTTCCATGTTTACATGATACATCGTGATAAATAAAAAAAAAAATTGGTCGTTACAGCTGCGTGAAAAATTAAAACACGTTCATTACGTGTCGTTCCACGTTTACATGATACATCGTAAAAAAAAGAATAATAAATAGTGCTACATAGTACATTTGCACCTTGCTGTGCATTACTTGCACAAAATTAAAAAGTGCGTCGACATTGCTGGTTAAAAAAAAAAATAAATAGTGCTACATAGTACATTTGTACCTTGCTGTGCATTTCTTGCACAAAATTAAAAAGTGCGTCGACATTGCTGGTTTAAAAAAAAAAAAACAGTGCTACATAGTACATTTGCACCTTGCTGTGCATTTCTTGCGCAAAATTAAACAGTGCTTCTACATTGCCGGTTTAAAAAAATAATATAAATTTGTGCTAAATAGTACATTTGCGTCCAGAATGAGGAGAGCGTCAAATAAGGGTCGTGGTCGTGGTGCTGCTGGTGTTGGTGAAGCTCCTGTTGCAAGGAGAGGACATTGTCGATCTGTGCCAGCTACAAGCACAAGTGAAACACCTTCCTCAGGTGCGAGTAGCCGACAGAACCTTCAACGTTATATGGTAGGCTCGAATGCCGCTCAACGAATGGTGAGGCCAGAACAAGTACAGGCGATAGTAGATTGGGTGGCTGACAATGCCTCCAGTTCCTTCACATTGTCTCCCACCCGGTCCCTTGCTTAAAGCTCAGAGTTGGCACCTGAACCCCATGGCCATCTGTCTTTCACCTCATCCCCTTGTAAATCAGCCCAGCAGTCTAAGCCCCAAGTCATACAGCAGTCTCTTATGCTTTTTGATGACTCTGCTGGTGTGCTTTTCGTGGGCCATCCACATAGCCCTGCCCCAGAAGTGGAAGACATTGAGTGCACCGATGCCCAACCACTTCTGTTTTAAGGATGAGGACATGGAAACACCACCGCAGCACGTCTCTGATGATGATGAAACACAGGTGCCAACTGCTGCGGCTTTCTACAGTGTGCAGACTGACAAGGAGGGCAGAGTGAAGAGTGGGTGGAAGATGATGTGAAGGATGATGAGGTCCTAGACCCCACATGGAATAGAGATCATGCGAGTGACGTGTGCAGTTTGGAAGAAGACGTGATGGTCACACAGAGGCACCAGCACAGTAAAAGAGGAAGCAGGTTGCAAAAGCGGAGCGACCGTCCCCTAGACAGTACGCCTGCTACTACCCACTGCACCCAGGGACCTAGCACACCAAAGGCAGCTCAAAGGAGTTCCCTGGCGTGGCAGTTCTTCAGACAATGTGCTGACGACAAGACACAAGTGGTTTGCACGCTGTGCAATCAGAGCCTGAAGCGAGGCATAAATGTTTTCAACCTGACCACAAACTGCATGACTAGGAATCTACATGCAAAGCACGAGCTGCAGTGGAATAAGCACCTCAAAATCCAAGAAAGGTCTTGGGCTCCTCCTGCTTCCTCTTCTGCTGCTGCCTCGGCCTCTTCCTCCACCTCTACAGTGCCAGTGTCACCTGCCACTCAGCAAACAGACGATGTGACAGCAACGCCACCATGTCCTCCACCGTCCCCAAGCATTTCCGCACTGTCCCATGGAAGCTTACAGCTGTCCATCTCCCAAACACTGGAGAGAAAGAGGAAGTACCCCACTCGCGATCCCTGGCCCTGAATGGCAGCATTTCAAAATTCCTGGCCTTTGAAATGCTTTCATTCCGTCTGGTGGACACGGACAATTTTAAAAACCTGATGGCAGTGGCTGTCCCACAGTACGTGGTTCCCAGCCACTACTTTTCCAGGCGAGCCATCCCTTCCCTGCCTTCCCTGCACGCCATCTGTGGCAAGGTCCACATAACCACTGATACGTGGACCAGTAAGCACGGGCAGGGATGCTATATCTCGCTAACTGCACACTGGGCAAATGTAGTGGGTGGGCCTGAGGCGGATAGCAGTTTGGCGCATGTCCTTCTGCCACCGAGGATTGCAGGGCATTTCTCTTTGCCTCCTGTTGCCTCCTCCTCTACCACCTCCTCATCCGGTCAGCATAACAACTTCACCACCAACTTCAGCACATCCAGGGGTAAACGACAGCAGGCTGTTTTAAAACTGATATGTTTGGGGGATAAACTCCACACTGCGCAGGAGCTGTGGATGGGCATTGAACAACAGACCGATGAGTGGTTTTTGCCACTGAGCCTCAAGCCCGGCCTGGTGGTGTGCGACAATGGGCGAAATCTCGTAGCATAGCGTATATTTAGTTCACAGCACACTGTGTAACGCTGCTTGCAACTCGAAGGGATGCAGGACAGGGCTCGGTGCTGCAGCTTGTTGTGCCCCCACGTCTCCATACAGCTGGTGGTGATGATGCTAAACCTGTGAGCTCTACCCCTTCCTCTGCCACCTCCATGCCCTCCTCTGCAGAATTGTCCTATGAAGATCAAGTACCCCCTAAGCGTTCAAAGGGCTGTTCCATGAGTCAGGCTAAAAGGTGCCATGCAGTGCTTTCGGCTGGTGTGTCTAGGGGACAGGAACCACCCTGGACCAGAGATTCTTGCAGCTCTGCAGGGGCAGGCCCAGAGGTGGTTCACACCATGCCAGCTGGAGCCGGGATAGACAGGGAAAGTTGACACATGTGCCATGCCTGGCACATGTTCTCAATTTGGTGATGTAGTGTTTCCTAAATACGTACCCAGGGCTGTAAGATGTGCTAAAGCTGACCAGAAGAGTCTGTAGCCATTTCAGGCGATCATACACAGCCAGTGCTCGGTTTGCCTGAAATTCAGCTGGAATTCCACCTGCCCGTAAACTGCCGGATTTGTGACATGTCCACCAGGTGGAACTCGACTATAGCAATGCTGCAGTGGATATACATGCAGCAGAGGGCCGTCAATGAGTACCTGTGCGAGTACGGCACGACAACAAGCTCAGGCCGCCTCTGCTTTTTTTCCCCACACCAATGGCTGATCATTAAGGATGCATGCACTGTACTGTCACCATTTGAGGAGGCCACAAGGATGGTGAGCCATGACAGTGCATTCATCAATGACATAATCCCTGTTGTGTTCCTGCTGGAGCAGATTCTGCGTGGCATTATGGACTGGGCACTGGAAGCAAAGCAACAGGAGGTAGAGGACTTCCTTTCCTCTCAAGGCCCACTTTATCCAGACACCATTATCCCTATGTCACAGAACACAGAGGAGCAGACAGGGGAGGAGGATGAGGAGGAGGATTCTGCCACTTTCGCAGGCTTCGAAGAAGAGGAAGACATGCGTTAATCTGTAAGCGATGGATTTCCAACCCCAGGAACCATGGGTGTAGTACGTGCTGGGAGGAGGACGTTCCAAATGCTGTCATCCTGATTAACCCAAGGAGTCTGCTTCTCAAGCCTCAGGAAATTTGAGGCGCATGAGCAACCTCATGCTTCAAAGCCTGTGAAAGGACCCAAGAATACGTGGCATAAAGGAGAATGACCATTACTGGTTGGCAACCCTCCCTGACCACCATTATAAGGGGAAGGTCTTGGAACTCATCCCGTCCCCACAGAGAGTGCAGAAGATAAAATCACTTGAGGACATGTTAAAGAGGATTTTATTGAATGTTTTTACAGACTCCAGTAGGTTATAGTTTCGTGGAAAACTTTATTTTGAGTCTTCTGTTGGTCAAGAGAGGAGCGTTGAAGAAGGCGTCCACCTCAGTGAGGCATTTCGTATTTTTTTTAGTCCTCGCTGCCCAGGCCTGTCAGCTTCCACATCCCATCGGCAGCGTCTGCATCACATGGTGGCGATTACCTCTGGGCCAAAACAGAGATGGAGAGCTTTCCAGCTGATGATCCACTGGCTTACTGGGTCATGAAAATAGACCACTGACCAGAACTTGCGTAGTATGCTATTGAGTTGTTGGGCTGCCCTGCATCCAGTGTGCTTTCAGAACGGGCATTCGGTCCTGCAGGAGGTTTTGTGACTGATCATAGAACATGTCTGTCCACAGACTCCGTGGACCGTTTGTCATAAAAATGAATCAGTCATGGATTACCAGCTATGAAGCCCCTGATGCCAATGTCACCGATTGAGTTTTTTTGGGATGTGGAATCTCTGCAGGACTTTGAGGCTGGACCAGGCTGGCGCCCTCTTACCCTCCTCTTCCTCTATAGTTGTCATTAGTTACCAGGACCTAATCTTTTTTGAGGAGCTGCCTCCATTCACCATACATCAATTTTTTTTACCTATTCCAACACACTAGCGCCATAGCTCCCACTCCAATTCCCTCCTTCTTCGAGGCTGCCTAGCTTTGAGGGTGTTCAATAATTTCATCTAGAACAATGTTTTTGGTATAGGTTTAATGGGCACAATTAACACCCAAAGACCATTTTTTCAGAACCTGGTTGACAGGTGCATATCATTGCAATTTTTTTTGGCCTTCATCAAGAGCACCTCTATAGGGTTACGGTGGGAAGGCAACACCAACACCCAAAGACCAATTTTTCTGCACCTGTTTGACAGGTGCATATCATTGCAATTTTTTTAACAGAAAGGCCAATTCTTGCCTTCATGAAGAGCACCTCTATAGGGTTATGGTGTGAAGGCACCACCAACACCCAAAGTCCAATTTTTACGCAACCGTTACTTCTATCCAAAGTCAAAGTGACACCAGAATTTATCCAAAAAATTGACAATCTTGTTCCCAGTGCACTACATTAGGGCCTCATCATACACATTGGCTCCCCAGCTGTTGCTGAGCAAAACAAAGGCAGGGAAAATGTAATTTTTTTGGGCTTTATAACTCCAATTATTGCTGCAGCAGATTCTAGACATGGTACAGATCTGCCACTTTACAGGTAGGCTAAGGGGACCCCCCAGGCACTATATTGGAAGGAATTTTTCATTTTTATGCTTTCACTTTAAAAATAAAAAAATCACTGTTCATTTAAAAATAACGTTTTTAACAAACTTTGTTTTCATTGATACATGTCCCTCAGGGCAGGACCCGGACCGCTATGACCATTGTATGCACAATTACTTGCATATAAGCCTTCAAAATGGGCACTTTTGATTTTCAAAGTTCGGGTCCCATTGACGTTCATGGGGTTCGTTATTCGGGTCCGAACTTTTGCGGGGGGGTCGAAAGTTCTGGTGTGAACCGAACAGGGGTCCATTTGGCCCATTCCTACATCTGAACAATCCAGAAAACAGAGAAGCAAGGCCCCAATAACAAACTGAAACTGGACAGAGTCCCAAAATAGAAGCTTTTCTGGTTAATAGAGGTATTAGCTGGCAGCACTTGTAATTTAAAATGTTAAAAATGTCTGACAGTTCACTTTAATAAAAAAGCACTGTAAAATAGAAAGATTACAATTGTCATGTACATTGGTGGAGGCTGAAGTGGTAAGAGGGCTTCCCTTGGGGCTCTGGTCCAAACACACCTAACTGTGCGCACAGGTGTCTGAGGCTGAGGGTAGCATGGGTACCGGGACCTGGACGGCAGGTGATACTCAGTAAAGATGGTTTGCAGGGATGGTGGTTAATGCAGATAAGGCAACACTTCACGGTCAGCAGTGGTAGACAGTATGTGCAATTATTGTGTGGTAGTGCCAGAAAGGGACTGGAAGGTTTGATTTATATATAGCTGCTGATTATTATTGTTTTCTACACTTTTACTTTGGGGTGATTTTTTTATTTAGCATGCAAGGGTTTTGTGTTCACTCTTTAAAGTGTATTTTATCTTGTGCAGACAAATTTGGGAAACCCCCGCTATATGTTTATGTTTTCCTATTCACACAGCATACTTGGAAAAAAAACAATTTCTTACCTTTTCAATATTTTGAGGAGAAGGTATCATGGCTAACGGTAAGAATTTTTCAGCTAACTCAACATGAGCAATAGCTGTGCTGGGGCTGGCTGAGTCCATAGCATATAATGGATAATGCCAGTTCCTAAAGCCTAGTACACACAGGCAGAATGTTGGATGGCATCGGCCAGTTTAATAGAAATGGGCCAACATTCGGCTCATGTGTACTGCAGCCTGTCCAACAGAAGCCGGTTGTTTGGCCAGCTTCTGTCGAAGGGTCATGACCATAAATGGTCTGCTGATTGGCTCCAAATCAATGCTCTCAGCCAATGACCGGAGTGTTCTGGTGGGAGGCGTCCTCCTGTTAGAACACAATAGCACAGCAGGAAAGATCGCTGTATTACATTGGATTGTTAGTACAGCGGCTCTGACCTGAGCTGTCAGTTTTTTTTAGTTCAGCCCACTGGGTTGAACAAGGCTTAAAGCGGAGTTCCATCCTGTTAAAAGTCAGCAGCTACCAAAAGGGTAGCTGCTGACTTTTAACAATTGGCCACTAACCTGTCCCTCGCTCTAGCGATGCGGCCACCCGAGGGCTCGTTCATCTCCCCCTCCCCTCGATGGCGCCGCCATCTGAAGTGTGGGCACCCGGCTCACAAAGTCGTGCTGCGGCTTGTGAATGGCTTGGCATATCTGGGACCTGTGACGTGTCCCAAAAGATCGCCAAGAGGAGGGAGGGTTGAACTTCCTTCTGGCCCGTCAGCGCCAGGAGAGGAAGTGGACCTGGGACCCTGTGAAAACAGGGTCCACGGTCCCTCCCCAAAAAATGACATACCAATTGTGGCATGTCAGGGGGTCACATTGTCTTAAAGCGGAAGTTCCACTTTTGGGTGGAACTCCGCTTTAAACCTTTAGGTAGGACACACAGTGTTCAAATCTAGTACAACTGATAAGATATCTGCCTCTAGATAGGGTTAATTATGGGAAAAACAGCTTCCCAGCCTCCTCATTACAGATTTTTCTTGCTGGAGGTTTCAGAAAAGATGATCTAAAAAGTTAAACTTCAATTTGTTTTTATTATGCTAAATGAGTGGGGGCAACAGGTATTATTGAGTAATATTAAGTATGTATTATTGAAAAAGTAGGAATATCTTTTAATAATACTCATTTCAAGGGAAGCCTTGCACCAAAAAAAAAAACAAAAAAAAAAAACAAAATCTTTACTATGGTTGCTATGGAAGTGACCACTGACCTCAAATCAACCACAAAATAAAATTAAAGACAAACAAGGATGCAGTTGTAACACAAAAAAGCACCATGGATTAAGTGCCCAAAGTGCTAGCAATCAGAGTTGTCTAACAGATCTTAATCTCTCCCCATGCAATTTGTCAGTTTTTCCAATCCTTTCCGTACAGCAGTTTACATTACACTGACACTATAGTCTGCTCTGTGCACTTCCTTTTATTGTAAGTGGTCTGGCTGAACCAAAAACCGATTCAGCAGGGACTGGCTGAATTTTAATCAGTGTATTGGATCGACTTGAAGGGGTAAGCTGGAAAACTTTTATTGAGGCTCGCTGTCAGAATACAATGTCTTGGTGGGGATTCCCCCTTCCACATCTTTTTTTTTTTTACGTTCAAAAATGTTTATTAAACTTTGCACATTTACATAGGAGTACATAAGGATAAACATTTGACAACAGGGGTTATATATACATTAGCAGTTTTACAGTATGAGTACTCGGTATAAGTAAGGTGGTGCAGAAACTTTTACAATAGAAACAGCTTTCCACGTCTATGACGGTCTTTCCTACTCGTTTACACATCTTGTATATGGTTTATAAATCAGCGTCAAGAGACAACAAAGTGATAGTGGGCCCATATCATCCACATGTTTCTGCCACCTGCAGCCAGCGGTCCCATATCTTGTTGTATTTTGCAGGGCAACCTCTATTAATGTATATCACCTTATATGGTAGCGTATTGTTTATCTCAGTAAGCCATTCATTAAACCCTGGGGGTTCTTGTCTCATCCAATTACATGCTATCACCTTCCTGGCTATAAAAAGGGTCTCCTGCAAGAAGATTTTCGTAAATTTGTCTATGTCCGTATCTGCGTATAGACCCAAGAGGCACTGCCTTAGGTTAAGGGTCAATGGGGAGCCCATAGTATCATGCAGGAAGTCCACAATCTGTTTCCAGTATATTTGTATGTGTGAGCATGCCCACATGAGGTGGAAGAAGGTACCTGTTTCCTGGGTGCACATCAAACCGTACACAGAATGATTCCCACGCATCCTGGCTTTCCTCAAAGGAGTGAGGTAGGCCTGGTGAATAATATACAGTTGGGATAATCTGTCTGAGAGTTTGGGGGACGCTGCCTTACAATTTTCCAGGGCGTCTTCCCATTCCTCATCCTTGATTGTGCCCACCTCCTGCTCCCATCTGGGTTTTAATTTATAAGCTAATTTTGTGCATATTGGGGTAAGTAGTCTATTATAGAAGTCGGAAATTAGCTTCCTATGATCAGTACCGTTGACGATCTCGATGATGGCATTGGGGATTTGTTGCAGTAAGGGTAGTTCTAATTGGGTAGTTAGAGCGTGTCTAACCTGTAGGTATTGGAATAACATATGATCAGGAAGGGAGTGTTCCTCTTGCAGTTCAGCAAAGCTTTTCAATGCTCCTGCCTTGAGGAATTGATGTAGGTACAAAAGCCCCCTGGAACCCCAAAGTTCAACATCTGGCAGATAGAGGAGCTCCGGGAGGTTCCTGTTCTTCCAAATTGGGGTGTAGTCATTGATTCGGGGGTGTTCCCAATTTAACTAATGCTATGTCCCTTTACGCCTATAGTAGAAAAGGAGTGGCGCTTTCCCATCCTATCCGTCTCAGGGTCTAACACTATCACAGAGATTGGGTCAGGGGTCAATTTCCGCCAGTGTGAACATTGGAGTTCAAGAAATCGTTTCCTGTCTGTTTTGTCAATATGATACAGTTGGGAAAGCTGGGAGGCTATATAGTAGAGGTTGAAGTCAGGCAAGGCCGCCCCCCCTGAGCTGGTAGGATTTTTAAGAGATTGCCATGCCAATTTGTGTCTTTCCTTGCCCCACACAAAGGGTTTAAGGAGTATATCCAGAGTCTTGAAGTATTTAAGCAGGAGGTATACAGGGGTGTGACAGAGGATATAGAGGACCTTGGGGAGGAGAACCATTTTAATAAGATTTATACGGTCCATCACCCCTAGTGGCAATCGAGATCAGATTTGGAGTCTAGCTTTAATTAGTTTGAATAGGGGTTCTATGTTAAGGGATATGTAATCCACTGGGTTTCTGGTCACCTGGATGCCCAAGTATTGGATTCTATTGGTTCGCTGTAATGGGAGTCCCGTCTGTTCTTTATCTGGAGGGAAACTATCTATGGGTAGTATACGCGATTTTCCCCAATTGATCTTGAAGCCCGAGAAGAGACCGAATTTTTCTATGGTTTGCAGTGCAGTTCGTAGGGAGGGACCCGAGTCCGCTAAATATAATAGTGTATCGTCGGCATACATACTAATTTTCTCTGTAATCACACCTTCACTAAGTCCCCGAATCTGTTGATTGACTCTGATGGATGTGGCTACTGGCTCTGCCGCCAATGTATACAAGAGGGGGGACAAAGGGCACCCCTGTCTCGTGCCTCGACTTAAACTAAATCCCTCCGAAACCCATCCATTGGCAATCACCTTTGCTGTTGGGTCATGATAAAACAGCTGTACCCACTGTATGAATCTAGGACCAAAGCCAAAGCCTTCCAAGCAGCGCCAAAGGTATCTCCACTCCACGGAGTCAAAGGCCTTGGCTGTGTCCAATGCTACCACCACTTTGGTACCTATGTTATCGTGAGAGGCTTGTAGATTTATAAATAATCTCCGCAAATTGAAGGACGTATTACGGCCTGGCATAAAGCCAGCCCTTTTCTGTGTGTATCAAAGAGAGTATAACTTTGTTCAACCTTGGGGCCAGCACCTTTGCGAGGATTTTAATATCCACCTGTAACAGCGAGATTGGGCGATAGGATTCAGGGAAAGCGGGGTTCTTGCCCGGTTTTGGTATTTGGACTATGAGAGCTTCCCTCATCGAAGGTGGAAGGCATTGAGCATCAAATAGATGATTATATAGCCGTAATAGCTTAGGAGACAAAAATACGCCAAACTGCAAGTAAAATTCAATAGGGATTGCATCGGAGCCTGGGGACTTGGACCTTGCAAAGCAAGCAATCGCGTCTGAGATTTCATCCACAGTCAGGGGTGCCTCAAGCATATCACGCTGTGCAGCTGTCAATTGTGGAAGTGCATTCCCCTCTAAAATTGTGATAAAGTGTCCTCCTCCCCAGGAGCCGTAGAAGTATATAGATCCTAAAAAAATTCTTTAAATCTATTAGTTACACTGGATGGATCCGTAATTAAAGAGCCTTGCTGGCCAGATAGTGAGATGACAACTGGGGGCTTATCCTCATTGTGGACCATAAATGCAAGAAGCTTACCCGCCCTTTCCCCTTGTTCAAATAGTTTTTGTTTGGAAAAAAATAATTTTCTCTTGGATTGCTCATAATGCAACTGATTTACCACCCTGGTTTGTAGTGTAAGTAAATCTGCCTGAGCGGGCGTAGGGTTGACTAGGTACTGCTGTTCTG
The DNA here is from genome assembly GCA_018402905.1 of Glandirana rugosa. NCBI lineage: Eukaryota > Metazoa > Chordata > Amphibia > Anura > Ranidae > Glandirana > Glandirana rugosa. The sequence continues at coordinate 183,618 of BLSH010045472.1, read as the reverse complement.
TCTCCGTTAGTTTCTCTACAGCTTGCTCCATTGCTAAACTAGATGCGCGCTTCATTCTATTTATGTGTGAGCTCAGTGTCATTCTAATATGTAGTTTGAAGGTCTCCCAGACCACTGCTGGGGTAGCCGACTGTGAATTTTCCTCAAAGAACACCTGCCATTCTTTAAGGAGGTCTGCATTCTCGGGCAGTACGGAGAGCCAGAAGGGGTTCAACCTCCATCTCCTGGGTGGTTATGTCGATTAAATCTTAAGGTAACCCAGTAGGGACTGTGATCAGATAAGAGTCTAGGGCCAAAGGAGGCCTCTTCCAGTCTAGTGGTCAGTAATGGGGACAGAAGGATATAGTCTATACGTGACATAGTATTATGGGAGGACGAAAAGCACGAATATGCCGTCGGTCCATGTGCTTGTGTCTCCAGGAGTCAACCAGGTTGAATGTGGAGATGAGTCTAGAAAATCTAGTGGGGCACGGGCCATCAATGACTGGGGGTCCCATAGGGTCCGTGACTACCTCGCCAACCACAAAGTGGAGGGACTTAGCTATAAGGATATAGCATGGGACGTGTAGAACGAGTGATATGTCCACCCCACACAGGGACGTCTAAGAGCCTTCTGGAGACCGCCCTCTATATGTGTTTCAACCAATATCACAACATCAGCATGTTGTTTCTGCAAAAATGACATGACCGATGATCTCTTAACCTTGTCTCTCATGCCTCTGACATTCCAGGTAAGAAACTTTACGTGCATCTTAGTAAATCAAAAAGTGGCATACTTCCCAATCTGTAAGGAGGTGTTAATAGTAGGGATGTCCAGAGCAGTTGACAAGAAACAAGGTCATCAAGATCGTCAGGATTGATTGCATACTTCACATCGTATCATTGCTGAAGAGTACCATTCACATCACCGAAATCCACTGTGTCATGCGCTAAGTTAGAACATTTATTTTCCCCTCCCTGCTCTGCACCCACCCCAACTTGTGCGAGCATGATCCCCAAACAAAATAGAAGTTACAACATCTGTGTACTGCAATAGGGTTACCAGTTCCTGCCGCCCTGGCATGAGCTATGCTTCACCCGCCGTGTCTGGATCTTCCGTAGACAGTGAAAAGAATATGTGTGTTTGGCTGGGGGAGCCCCAGTCCGCCCCTGATGGCAGTCACAGGGAGCATGTATGTAGTTCCTGAAAACATAGTGGGCAAAACATCGCTGAACCATCAACATTTTCGCTGGGAGCAGTCGATCTCCGTACAAGCTTTGTCAAAAGGAAACAAAAATAAAACACCTAAACGTTAAACATTCCCATCCGTGAACAGGATTTATAAGGATAGCGGGGAACCTGAGTGGATTTTATTCATCTTTAGAGCACTTTGAATGAAGGCATCTGTCCAAACCCTGGTGGGTATACCTGGTCAAAAGTGACCATCAGAAGTCACATTATTATGTCCTGATGCTAAGTTGTATTTCCAGGTTGTCTGTAAGAAAAGCCCAGCTAGGGACAAGTTAGCAACTATAGAAGGGATGTTCAGTTAATCCAAGGGACGTTCGGGCGCCTCTCTGCTTCCCTCCCTGCGCTCCAGCCATGAAATCACTGCCTCTGGGTCCTCAAAGAAAAGGACTCGGTCGTCCCCCGCAACCCTGAGGCGTGCAGGGAAAAGCATAGAGTATTTGAGATCCTGAGGCGGCGTTTAGCTTCAGCGAAGCTTTGGTGATGGCGTTGCACCTCCGCTGAGAAATCAGGGAATATTGCCACCTTCACTTTGCCAAAGGGTATGTTGCCCTTTGTCGGATAGAAGTCGCCTAGAAGTAGTACAGGAACCTTTTCAGAAGTCACCTTGAAGTCGGAGCGACTTCAGTCGTGTATATTAAGACGGCTCCCATTCATTTAAATGGGATTTCAAATGTCAAGCGACTTGGGGCGACTTGAGGCAACTCAAGTCGGATCGCAAGTCGCCCCTGTGTAAACGGTCACTTAGAGTGAGGTAGAAGGCCTCTCTTCCATATGTGGTAATTAACAACTGCTCCAAAAAGGATGTTGGATCCTTACCTTCCGCACCCTCAGGGAGACCAATAAATCGGAGGTTAAACCTCCTCAGCCTGTTCTCCATGTCGTCCTGCTTGGAGAGTAGCTGGTTAATTTGTAGTTGCATACGATCTGTGGAGGTCTGCAGCGGTAGTATGGTGTCTTCCACCTCCCCTAGCCGGGTCTCGGTCGTCTTCACCTTTTCCGCAGCTTTTGGAAATCTTGCCTGATCAGAGATATGTATATTTTTACCTCTTCTATCTTCGTGTTCAGTGTAATGGTAAGTGACTTCTGTAGGTTAGATATTGCCTCCAGTACCCTGTCTGTATCACCGCTGGCCATGTCCTGTCCCTCCAGTGTCTCGGCGCCATCTTGCTCCAGCGGACCCGCCTCTTGTCGGCGGTATTTTCCCAGTTTTGTGAGAGCGTCTGATTTATTTTTCAGCGGGGACATGATGCTGTGAGGTTGGGGATCCCTCCAGTGTCAGGTGCAGCTGTGCAGGTCCACTCAGGATCAGAGGATCAACGGGATATCAGGATTAATGTACGGAGCACTGTGTTTGTGTGCCCTACTCCATGCTGCGTCAGGCCACGCCCCCCCATCCACATCATTTGAAAAAAAACCTACCCATCTCTGGCCAACTTTAGCCTGCTGCTCATAGTTCATGCCATGCAATGCATTATGGTGTTAAAAAATTCTCCTTGGTGAGTGGTGAATCTGCACATAAATTTGCCTAGATTGCAAGTTTCTAACCCGCAGGATTCACCTTGAAAGCATGGTAGCAGCAAATCTGAAACTCATATTTAAACATTATATGATTGCTGTTTTAATCTCCATAATTAGGCTAGTGGCAGAGGACTCTTCCCCATGCATGTTGGGCCAGTACAAGTATTTATTACTATTTTATAATAAAAAATATTATTTGAATACAAGATCTTTCGAGCACAAGCTAAACTTTATGAGTACCTATAGTCTGAGTTAGGCTAGTTTCACACAGGCTTTGTCTGTAGTCCGCATCCCTGCTCAGCAAGGGACCTCTCCACTAAGCAGGCGGATGTCAGATCTGTGTCTGCTCCACTGTGCAGAGCAGACACGGACACAGCCCCGCTGTTCTCTATGAGCTGTCAGATGGAAACGGACTGCCTGTCTGTTTCCATCCGACTGTCATCTGATCCGCTGTTTTTGGCAGACAGGATTGCATCATATGCTGGCAGGTGTCAGCGGACACATAGAAAAACTGACAGGCGGACCTGATCAGAAAGCCTGTGTCAAACCTGCCTTACTAAACTGACTAGATACTAGCAAAACCAAATAAACAGGTAAACAGACATTAATCTGAACAGTGATTTGCAACCGTGTTGTTTTAAAAAAAACATGTTAGTTCATATAAATCTGGCACTTTGTTATATTTTATTAAATTCCATGAAAATAATTAAATTAGCATGGAAGGTGATAAAAAAAAATTATAAAGCTATATAAAGTTGTGCCCACTGCCCACAGCTAAACACTAGAGCCCCATGCACACTGGGCATTTAGCCTAACACTTTTTTTTGCACTTTCAGCTATGTAAAGTAAGTTAGAAAGTCTTTAACTATTACTGGCTTTATGTTTCTTGTGTAAATAGCCGAATCCTGTCCAATGAATATTGTTATTCATCTTGGCATTGCAAAGAAACTACTCATGCATTCTTCCTAGAATGCTGTTCATGTTATGTCAGCAATCTTCTTCTTTCCCAGCTCTGGTTACACACTGATGACTGTGGTATGTGATGTTTTATGAGTATTCTGTCTGAGATTACCCTTAGATAAGTTATGGCAGCATAACAAATTCAACAGTTGTCCTAGGAACTGTTGTATGTCATGGTGCCAAGCTGAAATAATTACATTTCTTTAAAACTGTGATCATAATGCAAAGCCCACTTTAAGCATTATTTTTCCTATCGAAGGAGGCGCTTGGTAATTTTGGGTCCTTTGTTCTGCGCTTCAACTCCAAGAACAACCTCAGCCCCTGTGACACACCTGGTTGAATTAAAGTCACTGCAAGCATTTATAATGACACAAGCATAAATACCTTTAGCCTGACTGCGGTTTACAGTACTACCAGAAAAAAACACACCTGTTTAGTGGTAAATGCACTTAAAGCGGAGTTCCACCCATGTAAAAGCCAGCAGCTACAAAAAGTGTAGCTGCTGACTTTTAACAATCGGCCACTCACCTGTCCCTCGCTCCAGCGATGCGGTCGCCTGAGGGCTTGCTCTTCGTCCCCTCCCCTCGGTGGCGCCAGCATCATAACTGTGGGCACCCGGCTTTGGCTTCAAAGCCGGGCACACACTGCGCATACACGAGTCGCACTGCGCATTTTGACTGGCCGGCGTATCTTCTGGGACCTGTGACGTGACCCAGAAGATCGCCGAGAGGGAGGGGGGAAGGTGGACTTCCATCCCTGAGCCGTGGCGCCAGGGGTGGATGTGGACCTGGGACCCTGTGAAAACAGGGTCCCTGGTCACCCCCCAAAAAAAGCATGCCAATTGTAGCATGTCGGTGGGTCACCTTCCATTAAGGCGGAAGTTCCACTTTAGGGTGGAAATACGCTTTTATCTATTGATATGGGTTACAGTAGATGACAGTTTGCATACACAGTAAATGGGTACACAGCATGTAAAGTCGGACACAGTCTGCTAGACAGAGTAATTACTAGAGTAATAACTACCAAAAAAACAAAATATCTGGTTCTATACCACTAAGCTGGGGTCAAATATGTGAATTAACAGATCCGCAACCAACAATGTAGATAAAGATTAAGTGCAGAATGAGTTATACTTATAGTACACTGGTTTAGAGGGCACTCTAAGAAATTGGCTGGGGTATGGTACAGCGTCTCCTAAGAGGTACCTCTGTAGCTAAACAAAGGGGCATGGGCCTCAGGGTCGCAACTGTTAAGGGCAGTCCTTAGTCCTGACTCTTCAGCCAGCTAAGCGTTGGGGCCCAGTAACCGTTGGTACACCTTAAGGCGGTCCGCAAGGCCTGCAGCAGAATCAAAGCTATAGGCTGTCTGGTTAAATAGTTCCCAATGGTTCAGTCTCAAGCAGAAATAGCAAGTATTGGCCACAAGGCCCTCTCACCAAATCCAGAGATACAATAGCAGTGATCCCTCTGATTAGGTATCAGCTCACTGTGTTTTGCCTGTGGTGACTTGACTCGATAAGCAGCACTAGGTCTGTGTCCTGGCAGTGGCTCCACACTCAGGTCACAGTTCAGAATTCTGTGGTTCCCTAACATGCATGCTTAATGGCTTTCCTGTGGCTCAGTCTCTCTCTCTCTAGGGAAGTCCCCACAGCATAGTCCTGTTAGGTTCTCTCCTTAGCTGCACTCCATTGTTTTTCATGCAGCATTTGCCTGGGAACTCTGCTCTCTCCTCCTCTTAAAGTCGGGCTAATTGGGGGCTGTAGTTTACTCCCTGTTAGTTTCCATTGCACAGGGCCCCTTGGAGACAACCCCCCAAAATCCTCCTCCAGCCTGTTGATTGGTTCCTTGTCACGGCTTTCCAGGAGAGAGGGGGGGCAGGCAGCAAGTGGAGTATTTCACAGAGCCCGCAGCTGCACATTCTCCTCGGTCATAGTGTGTCCGGCACACATACTCACAGCCGCTCTGCTCTCTTGCAGCTGCGGGGGGAAGGGCAAGAGGAGAGAGTGGGGGGAGGAGGGGAGACAGTTGGCTACCCACTTCCCCCACCAAAGAACCTTTGGTCCCCAAAGAAGGGATATAGTCCATTCTCATATAGTGTCCATAACTTTAGTTCAACTTAGATGAGCAGCTAGAAGCAACTTAAGTTAACATTGACATAAACCCAGATACTTCTCATAGACATATGAGTTTGACAAGGGAACCTTCCACTAGTTGTCATAAGGGGTGAGGTTGTCTTGTCTAAAAGCCACCGATATTGGGATGACCCACCTATATGTGCCAGAGGGTGAGTTGAACCTGTAGTGGAAAGGGTCAGCGTTTCGTGAGTTCTTTGAGTTCTTTGGGCTCTGGTGGCTCTGATACAACTGGCTCTTCCTTTGGTTTCATAAGTGCTTGCAGAGCTTCTGTGTCCTCTGCAGTCAGGGAGGTTGGATATTCTTCTTGACTTGGCAGGGATTGGCTCTGAGTTATAAATTCTGAAGCCTCAGGTCTGAGGGTTCCAGCATTCATCTCTCTAGAAAGAGGAGTACTGGCAATCTCTGACAGCGTAGATGGCCACAGTCAGTCCATAATCTAAAAATTTGTGTCGCGCTAAATCAGTAAGGTGAAAATTGGTAATTCCAGTTGTAAACACAGTGAACATATAAAAAAGGATGAAAAACATATTCAAAAGTCCATATATATTAGTGAAGCATAGATAACTCTATTTGAAGTCTTCAAATAACTGGCACCGTGGGCCTGCAGTAAACCAGGTGTAACTCAACCACCACCACCGGATAAGATGTATGCTTACCCTCTAGCTTTGACACACCTATTATGGGTGGTCAAAAACAGCATGCGAGCAAGACTCCTCTAAGTCTTCAATCCAAAATACTGAAAAAACATCCATCCCAGTCTCGCCACCTCCACGCTGGTTTCAACTGTCAGTGTAGTCACCTTCTACACTCTTCCATGATCAACACATGAACCTGTTGTGCAATGTGCCTGCTCCAATGTTGTTTCTTTTCAGCAGAAAGAATCACAAGCATATCTAGGAAAGTGCGATTATATCATTCTGGCTGGGGTTCCCCTTGAGATCAGTAGGGTGTCAGTTTAGGGATAAGTTTCAATCCCTTCTGGAATCATTTAGAAATCATTGACAGGTGCATTTTACCTCCAGTTGACTTCCTTCTGGTCTGCATTTGACCTGATTCAAGCACAAGCCTTAAGACTCCATCTTAGTTTGTGCATAATTAACATCTGTAAACTTGGATGCTCAAGGGCTCTGCATGATATCGGGATGTGTCATCAATGGTTAGATATAGAAAACTGTAAGTAAAATTAACACTTGCGCATCTAACATTGCAGAATTATTTTTGTATTTGTTGGAATGACCCCAAATTACCCTAAAAATAACTCTTTTATGTAACAGGGTAGAGGAGAGGTGTTCTAATGCTTGTATACTGTTGCCACAAATTTCTATACCATGCACATCTGTTTGTGATCATCATTGAGGTCCTTCTAATTGGGTGTTGAAGCTTTCCAGACATCAGTATGTATGACAGATTTAGTCTAAGTTAACATTCACTGGATGTAAATATACACCTGTCTTGGGAAGCAATGGAACTCTACAGATACCTCAGTGCTCACATAACATAATGCCTCAATTTGCATTTACCCTAGCAGAAGGGAACAAATGCTTCTCTGAGCCAATCTTTTTTCATATACAGTATCTAACAAAAGTGAGTACACCCCTCACATTTTTGTAAACATTTCATTCTATCTTTTCATGTGACAACAAGGAAGAAATTACACTTTGCTACAATGTAAAGTAGTGAGCGTACACAACCATTAATGTTTAAACTGCTGGCAACAAAAGTGAGTACATCCCTAAGTGAAAATGTCAAAATTGGGCCTAAAGTGTCAATATTTTGTGTGGCCACCATTATTTTACAGCACTGCCTTAACCCTCTTGGGCATGGAGTTCACCAGAGCTTCGCAGGTTGCCACTGGAGTCCTCTTCCACTCCTCCATGATGACATCACGGAGCTGGTGGATGTTAGAGATCTTGCACTTCTCCACCTTCCGTTTGAGGATGCCCCACAGATGCTCAATAGGTTTTAGGTCTTTAGACATGCTTGGCCAGTCCATCACCTTTACCCTCAGTTTCTTTAGCAAGACAGTTGTCGTCTTGGAGGTGTGCTTGGGGTCGTTATCATGTTGGAATACTGCCCTGCGGCCCAGTCTCCGAAGGGAGGGGATCATGCTCTGCTTCAGTATGTCACAGTACATGTTGGCATTCATGGTTCCCTCAATGAACTGTAGCTCCCCAGTGCATGCAGCACTCATGCAGCCCCAGACAATGACACTCCCACCACCATGCTTGACTGTAGGCAAGACACACTTGTCTTTGTACTCCTCACCTGTTTACCGCCACACACGCTTGACACCATCTGAACCAAATAAGTTAATCTTGGTCTCATCAGACCACAGGACATGGTTCCAGTAATCCATGTACTTCGTCTGCTTGTCTTCAACAAACTGTTTGTGGGCTTTCTTGTGCATTGTCTTTATAAGAGGCTTCCTTCTGGGATGACAGCCATGCAGACTTATTTTAAGCAGTGTGCGGCGTATGGTCTGAGCACTGACAGGCTGACCCCCCCCACAACTTTAACCTCTGAAACAATGCTGGCAGCACTCATGCGTTTATTTCCCAAAGACAACCTCTGGATATGACGCTGAGCATGTGCACTCACCTTCTTTGGTCGACCATGGAGAGGACTGTTCTGAGTGGAACTTGTCCTGTTAAACCGCTGTATGGTCTTGGCCACTGTGCTGCAGCTCAATTCAGGGTCTTGACAATCTTCTTATAGCCTAGACCATCTTTATGTAGAGCAACAATTCTTTTTTTCAGATCCTTAGAGTTCTTTGCCATGAGGTGTCATGTTGAACTTTCAGTGACCAGTATGAGAGGGTGAGAGTTATAACACCAAATTTAACACACCTGCTACACATTCACACCTGAGACCTTGTAATACTAATGAGTGAACTGACACCGTGGAGGGAAAATGGCTAAGTGGGCCCAATTTGGACATTTTCACTTAGAGGTGTACTCACTTTTGTTGCCAGCAGTTTAGACATTAATGGCTGGATGTTGAGTTAGTTTTAGGGGACAGCATAATTACACTGTTATACAAGCTGTACACTCACTACTTTACATTGTAGCAAAGTGTCATTTCTTCAGTGTTGTCACATGAAAATATAGAATAAAATATTTACAAAAATGTGAGGGGTGTACTCACTTTTGTGAGGATACTGTATATGCCACATTGGTTCTAGAATGAACAAGCATGAACTAACCAGCTACAGATAGTAAGTTGTTACTAAAAGATCTTTTTGCTCTTAACCAGTTCCCGACCACGTTTTCACGGCGGCAGTCGGGATGCTGAGCGTGAATCGCCTTAAAAAGGCGGCGATCTGCGAACAGCCGCAAGGGGGCGCGCGCGCGCCGCAGGCGGGGCACGCCCTCCGCACTCCTGAGGAGTGTGCCCGCGGCTCGGGCGGACCCGATGTCCGCCGGTGAGCCGCGATGAGTGGCCACAGGGACAGAACGGGGAACCGCCGATGTAAACACGTGTGGGGGCATGAGTGATCTACTGATCCCTGTCACTGGGATCAGTTAGAACTCTCATTCCCATGGTAGCCCAACCCCCCCACAGTAAGAACACACCCAGGGCACACAGTTAACCCCTAGCTCTCCCCCCCAGGTTAACCCCTTCACTGCCAATGACATTTATACAGTAATCAGTGGACATTTAAATTTCTGATCGCTGAATAAATGTCATAGGTCCCAAAAAAGTGTCAAAAATGTCCGACATGTCTGCTGCAATATCGCAGTACCGCTAAAAATCGCAGATCGCCGCCATTACTAGTAAAAAAAAATAAAAAAATAAAAACCCCAGAAATTAATTCTCATCAACTGTAAACGCGGCCACTTTTGCGCAAACCAATCAATAAATGCTGATTGCGATTTTTTTATCACAAATATGAGGAAGAATATAAACCGGCCAAAACCGGTGAAAAAAAATGTTTTTTTATATTTTTTTTTTGGATTTGAATTTTAGCAAAAAGTAAGAAATTTGGGGTTTTTTGCAAAATGATCGCTCTTCTTTTGTTTATAGCAGCGATCAGAAATGACACAGAGGCGATCAAATACCACCAAAAGAAAGCTCTATTTGTGGGAAAAAAAGGACGCAAATTTTGTTTGGGTGCAACGTGGCACGACCGTGCAATTGTCAGTTAAAGCGACGCAGCGCCGAATCGCAAAAAGTGCTCTGGTCCTAAAGCTGGAAAACCATCCTGTTGGTAAGTGGATAAGTATGCAAATATGCTTTGTAAAAATGCACAACGGTATCCTATAAATGTGTACTTTATTTATGTATTTGATCAGATTCCATTAACCAGTTCAGGTCTAAGTGCTAAGTAGTAGCCTGAATCAAAAGTGTGCTATTTGTACTATGTACTCTTCACTTTAATGTGGGAAGGCTTGCTTTAGATTATTGCACATAGATACTCTTTGTGTATTGCAAATAATAACTAAGCCCATTAGAGTCTACACTTCATTTAAAGTAAAAGTTGAGCAATGACTGCCAAACTCTGAATAGTGGCTGTCTAATAGAACTAGCACATTTAGAAACTACAATGTAGGGTTGTTTGAGATCCTCTTGTCCAAATATTATATTATATTAAGGTGACTTGAGCTATTTCTTGTTTGACAAAGGGATAACACATGAAATGTGCTGTTTAAACTCAACAGTATTACATTTCTTAACAAGAATGAATAATAAAAATCAATTTATAAATGTGAATAATTAATTACTTGTCCTGCAACTGAGACTATCATGAATGTTTGTAAAGCATTAAGATTATGCCCTTATATAAGATATATACCCTTCCCTGCAAGCATACAAGGAAACCCATTCCAAATATAACAATACAAGATGATGCGCTGATTTCATAGTATTGTGGGAGGATGTATCGCGTAACTACTGAACTGATAGGATAAAATACACTTTAACAAGATATTGCAGACTCTGGTTTTTGTTTAATTATTCTTGTAGTTTAAGGCAAATAGACATGAGCACCATGTGCACAATGTGCAACCATGCTTATATATTAATCCTCTCTAGCTTATTGCTCTCTCAAGCAGGTGCATTGTATTTGGAAGACACTGACTGTATGCACCATTCCTCTAGAAACATGGTGAAAGATTGCATACATTGAGCCAGACCCTTTTGGTACAGGTTTCTCTTTGAGCATTATAAATGCCTTGCTTAACCCATAGGGTGCCCAAACACATTAGTTAATAGTATACTGAGCTGGCTGTTCTTTCAAGGTCAAATGACAATCTAATCTGTGGGGCATCTTGAGATACCACAAGCAAGAGCAAAAGCTGAAGAGCCTCTGGACAGGTTAGAAAATGAAGTGCGTTTGCTTTTGCTTTCCATCCTGATGAATTGATATCAAAGTGTCTGCTCAACATGTTGAGTAATATGCTCCATGGGCTCCAAACTGCCTCCTAATGTGACCATTTTTGTTCAATAAAGAACTAGTCTGAATCGATGTCTGAAGTTGGTCAGATCATGCCTCAAGATTTGACCACTCTATAGTGTTTATGGCCTAATACATTATTAGAGGTCTACCTTACTAACTGAATGAGAGCAGCAAGCCGAGACAGGCTCACCCATGGAAATTCCAATAACTCATCATCAGGATATATTTTGTTTTCTCTTCCCAGCATGACAAATGTAGAGGTAAGGTGCACTCGCAGTGGAGAAAAAGGAAGTATCGCTACATGATCCCAGAATTTTTCCACTATATTGAAGTTTTCTAACACTCATTACTGCCTATTATAACTAAAATGAACCCCATTATTGACCAGTAGTTTAGGGTGATGTTTTAATTTGACACATTACTTTTAATAATGGTGTGCCTGTGGTATGATCTACCATCAATTAGTCTGTGATTGCAGTGTACACAATATTATCATTAAAGTTGTAGTAAATCTTCCTATCATTTGCAGCCAATGAAGCTGCCATCTTGACCTCTGTTTAATCTACAATTGACATGGTGCTGCACATGTGATCAGCTATGACACCAGCCATTGGATGGTTTGACAGTTTGGTTTAGAGCACAACCAATGGGAGTGTTACATTTCCGGCACATGCCGGAAATGTAACTGGTTTTTAAACTGTTAAATGGATGGGTTTACTACCACTTTAATATTTTGTAGAACACGAAACATGATTATCATAGCACAATTTCTATTGTCCCTCAGCCAATTTCAGACATGACTGTATGTAAAATCTGCCATAGATCAGGTGACATTAGATAAACTAATTGACTGGGTTGGGAAGCCTGACCATGATAAATGTGTGTGACATTGAATGGCCAAAAGAAAAATAGCTAGACACCAGTGACCAACCTGGATGGTTTAAGCAGACCGTGTATGAAAATGCAAGGTCGGTTACTTTTATCAACACCTCAATTCCTCCCCAAAGCTTAGGAGACCACATTCTTACAAGAATTTTATTTTGCACACAGGGCTGTGGTTAAAAATAATGATGCCCCATCAGGGGAGGGCTGGCAGCCTTAGGCCTGGGGGGCAAGTCCAGTAAAGTGGCCCATTGAACCACCGAATCAGCTCACGATCCATGCCCACCTGGTTTTATAATAGATATTGATGTTATGAAGCAAGACAAATATGATACAATGTGGTAGCATAATTTAATGCTAATAGCAACAAAGGAGGTGCAGCCTCATCAGTGCCCTGCAGCCTCATCAGTGCCCATCAATGCAGCCTCACCAGTGCTCATCCAATGCAGCCTGCAATGCAGAAAGAGGAGAGCCGCCGGATTACAAAGAGTGGGGATCTCCTGCTTACCTGTCATATGAAGTCCTGGACCGGCTCCTATAATAGACATCATCCATGGTAGGGCCGGCCCTGGGCGACCCCCTCTGCTTGCATTTAGTTGGCGGCTGTGCCCCTGGCCCCTACTTCCTCCACAAAAAGAAAATATTATCAGCGGGCAACGGCCGCCAGCCATTTCGAATGTTAGTTGGGGTGGCCTGGGGGGCAATTGCCACCCTGCCCCCTGGCCCAGCCCTCCCCTATGCCCCATACAGCCTGCCTGACAGCCCGCTATCCCAAAATACCAAAATGATATTTTTGCAAAAAATACACTGAAATCATTACTAGCGTACACAAACACAACATAACTTACAAAACTCCTGCTAAATCTAAAACATAAAACTGTGTTGAGTTAACCACTTCAGATCCACGCTATAGCCGATTGACGGCTACAACGTGGATCTGCTTTGCTGGGAGGCCGTCAATAGACATCCTCCCCTGTGCGCGCCCCCAGGCTCACTCTGGCAGCTGCCGCACGCTGCATGAGCGTGCCCACGGGTCGGACGGACTCTATGTCTGCCGGAGACCTGCGATCCAGTCACAGAAAGCCAGAACGGGGAACCGCCAATGTAAATACGGTGGTTCCCCGCTCTGTGAGGGGGGGCATGACAGATCTACTGATCCCTGTGATCAGGATCAGTTAAATCTGTTATGTCCCTGTTAGCCCCGCCCCCCACACAGTTAGAACACAGTGAGGGAACACATTTAACACCTTGATTGCCCCCTTAGTGTTAACCCCTTCCCTGCCAATGACATTTATGTAGTAATCAGTGACTATTTTTAGATCTGATCGCTGTGTAAATGTCATTAGTCCCAAAGAAGTGTCAAAAATGTCCGACATGTCCCCCACAATATCGCAGTCCCGATAAAAATCGCAGATTGCCGCCATTACCAGTAAAAGAAATATAAAAATAAAAACGCCATAAACCAATTTCCATAGTTTGGAGGCGCTATAACTTTTGTGCAACCCAATCAAAATACGCTTATTGCAATTTTTTTTACCAAAAATATGTAGAAGAATACGTATCAGCCTAAACTGAGGAATAAATGTGTTTTTTTTATTTTTGGATATTTATTATAGCAAAAAGTAAAAAAAAATGTTCTTTTTTCAAAATTGTCGCTCTTTTTTTGTTTATAGTGCAAAAAATAAAAACCACAGAGATGATCAAATACCACCAAAAGAAAGCTCTATTTGTGGGAAAAAAAGGACGTCAATTTTGTTTGGGTACAACGTTGCAGGACCGCGCAATTGTCATTCAAAGAGTGACAGCGCTGAAAACTGAAAATTGGTCCAGGCAGGAGGGGGGTTTAAGTGCCCAGTAAGCAAGTGGTTAATAAATAAAGCTCTGTGTGTGAGTGAAGTCATTCACCGGGGTGCTGTGGCCTGTACAGTGTGTATCAGGGTTCGCCTTTGTGTGGTTGCAGCTGCACGAACACAACCGAAGGTCCTAATTTGACAGGCGTGTGGATGCAGGTGTATGACCCCAAACACAGACAGTATTCATACAGCCACTGTGTCCTCATAGAGTAAAAGGTGGCTCCAGTCGCACAAACTGTTCATTCACACTGTATGAAAGATTCACACTACAGCAGGGGGAAAGTGATCATATACAGGGAGGGTGATCAGTGGGATGGGGGAACAATTGCTGGAACCGATCCCCTGTAGGGCTGTCTGCAGCAGCTAAAAGCCACAAAAACCAAGGGAAGTTAGCAGACTACACCCAATTTAAAGCAGCTAAACCCTAGTGACAGCAGCATCATAAAGGCGTTAACTACTCCACTCCTGTTTGAGATGAAAATGGTGCACTAAGGTTCAATAACAACGTTGTTATATTTTATGAGAAAAAAGGCCCTTATTTGGAAGGTCAAAGGCACCTTCATCCCTTAGTATTGAATAGACAAAAGTGAATCATGGGATTTTAATGGTGCCAAAAAAAAAGGTAAAACAATGAAAATTGCTAAAATGTGTAGTTTATTGATACAACAATAAAAAGGAAGAATATTATATTTTAAATTGGCGATGTGGTGGTAGTTGGATACTTTTTGTATTACTGATTAAACTTTAATAAATATTGCTATTTTTTCATAATATCCCTTGCTTCTTATTGATGATTGCTTGGTAAACCTTCCCTGTTATTTAGCAGCTGAAAGCCTAAAAGAGAGGAGGAGAAGCTGGATATCAGCTACTGCAGAGAGAGCCATATAGGGGATCAGTTCCAGTAATCTCCCCCCCGCCGCACTGGTCACCCTCCCTGCTCACATCATATTCCCACTGCTGCTCGGGCCCCATACAGTAGGACTGGTGGTACCCCCTTATTGGCGGCCCTGTGTGCACAGTGCTAAGGTTTGGGAATTTTAGCTTTACTGGGAGGAGGCCTAGTGATGTCACCCTTGCCTACAAGAAGTGACTAGCAACATTTTTTTTATAATGCCTGTGAGTGCCCATTCATACTTGCCTGCCCACTAAACCAGAGTGGTTTAGCTGTCATTTTTGGGCTGCAGTTATGCAGTGTGATGCATGTTTTATCACATTAAACAGCTACCTTTTTTGTGTGAACTGTACAGTAGGTGAAGTGTATAAAGTGACACTTCATTCATGTCACTGCACAGCAGCATTGTGCTCTGTGCTTGCTGTGCAGTGATATGCAGGGGCCATCCAGAGAAGTGCAATATTGTACAAACATGTTGCATAATATCACATAGCTCTGAAGCACAGAGAAACACCATGCTCTGGTGTGTACATGGCACTTGTTTTCTATGTGTCATTGCAGTTACGGTACCTGCATTTATCCATGAAGATCAATGCAGGGAACTGCACATAATGTGGACAGGTCTATTCCTATTTATTCCAGTGTATACCTAAGAGTAGTTAGTCACATTCAACTCTTCTCTTTCAAGTAGCTTCCCCAGCTCTGGTTTTCAGGAACATACCCCACAATTTATAGCCAAGCAGATAACTCTATCATCTTAATCCAATCACTAGGGAATGTGTCAAGGCAGATATGATTGTCCAGTCTTTGTTTTCTTTTTTTATATTTCAATTTGCATCGCTTGTTGGACACTGGGGACGATAAGTAAAGCACACCTTGCATTTTCAAGCACGGTCTCCTTTTATTTGCGAATTAGTGAATATACAGTAAGTGTCTTGAAAGGTTCACTACATATGAAGCCAGAAGAATACCACAATGTAACATCAAGCTATTTTTTGTTGTTATGAATATATAGCAATTAATTTGTTTGTTCATTTCTGTATTCAGAAATATGAGCATAAATACAAATTTAGAATTCCCAAATATGTATAGAAGAATCATACATATCTCTCACATGTGTTTCAAATTGTATACTCATTTGAGCAAAAGGCAAAGTATTTTTTGTAGAGGAGCGAGTCACTTGAATATGTTCTCTCTTATTCCACTTTAGATTATTAGATGGTCTTTTGTACACATCCAGATACCAAATGATTACTGCAGTGAATGTCT
Source organism: Glandirana rugosa (assembly GCA_018402905.1). Lineage (NCBI taxonomy): Eukaryota > Metazoa > Chordata > Amphibia > Anura > Ranidae > Glandirana > Glandirana rugosa. The sequence goes on along the minus strand of BLSH010045472.1, from coordinate 167,484 downwards.
AATCTGCCACTGGTGCCACAAAACTATAAAGTGGTATGTTAGTTCATTACACCTTATTGCATGCTGAATTTTTAATGATCTTTAGACTACATTGTCCTGTGTGGCTACATCAGGATAATTTAATTAGTAAGAAAAAAAACAGAACAAGTCCTAGCAGTCCAGACAGCAAACAAGTACTCATGGCAGGTAATAGAAAGGACGACCCCATCAAACCTTATCAATCAAAGTCTAAGCTGCCCTGGAAAATTGAGTCAATTAAGGCCTATATTGAAATATACGTCAGGAAAACTGAACTGCAGCCATTTCCAGCACATTTGATTGGAGTCCATTAGAGCATCCTTAGCAGAAAATAGTAGTGCAGTGGCAAAGTGAAGCAGCACATCAAAATGAAAAAATAAAGTATATACCATATTGTTTTACAATGGTTTGAGTGATATACAACCAAAGCATGGTGGAGCATGAACATAATAAGACAGCCACGTATAAAAGCAGCCTTCTAATGCATCGCTGAAGTGAAACTATTGTTACTAACTAACTAACAAAGTTGGCAAAGTATATGATTTGAAAACAGACAGCAATAAAAGCAGATGGATTACCTCAAAAATAAAAAATAATGATTTTAATATTTTTTGTATAGCTATAAAACACAGCACAAATGAAATACATTATTTTATTATTTTCTTGAGAGTGCATTGGCACTCTTGCTATGTCTAATCAAAGTGTTTTTACCCCAACATTTCATATTCTTGACATGTGCCTGCTTTACCACGTACTTGTGTTAAAAATGATCTTTGGAAGCTCTTTACCACATGATCAGCCGTGACCAATCATGGCTGATCACAGTGTAAACAGGAAGAGCAGTGTATCGGCTTTTCCTCTACTCGCGTCTGCAGAGGCGAGTAGAGGAGAGCCGATCGGTGGCTCTCCTGACAGGGAGGCTGCGCTGATTGTTTTTCAGTGCAGCCTCCCCCGAGGATCACCACCCAGGACCACTAGGGAGCCTACCCAGGACCCCCAGGGAGAGCCCACCCAGGACCACCAGCGAACCCACCAGGGAGCCCACCCTGACCACCAGGGAGCCCACCCTAGATCACCAGGTAAGGAGCACAATGCCCAACACGGATGGCACTCAGTGTCCATTTCAGATGCCACCCAGGACCACCAGGGAATGCCCACCTTTCAGTGCAATTTGTCATTGCCGCCTATCAGTGCCAACCAGTCCACCTATCAGTGCCCACTAGTGCCACATATCAATGCCACATATCAGTGTCACCTATCAGTGCCCATCAGTGCCACCTATCTGTGCCCCGTGCCACCTATCAGTGCCCATCAGAGCCACCTATGAGTGCCCATCAGTGCTGCATATCAGTGCCAGCTATCAGTGCCAGTCAGTGCTGCTTATCAGTGCCCATCAGTGCTGCATATAAGTGTCTCATTAACAGTGCCCATCAGTGCCACTTCATCAGTGTCAATCAGTACTGCCTCATCAGTGCTCATCAGTGTAACCTCATCGGTGCCATCAGTGATGGGGAAAATGTACTTATTTACAAAGTTTTGTGACTAAAACAGAGAAAAACTTTTTTTTTTTCAAGATTTTTGGTGTTTTTTTATTTGTAGCGCAAAAAATAAAAACCACAGAGGTGATCAAATGCCACCAAAAGAAAGCTCTATATGTAGGGAAAAAATGATAAAAACTGTGTTGGGGTACAGTGTCGCATGACCATGCAATTGTCATTCAAAATGCGACAGCACTAAAAGCTGAAAATTGGTCTGGGCGGGAAGGGGGGTAAGTGCCTGGTATTGTAGTGGTTAAACTGACCACACTATGCATGAAAGCACATCCATCCCAGCATGGTCAGTTTTCTAGCTGTGCTAGGAGCACAGCCTGCCTATCATTTGATGGCCAAGATTTGTGCTGACATGCCCCCCAGCACAGCTCTGCACTGGGACGATCAGTGTATTGCTGTTTCTCTGTCTCCTGCTAACACATCCCCCTGCAATCTCTACCCTCGGCTCTCTAAGCCCCTTATGCAGGTGATAACAGAGGCCATGTGATCCCTTTAAAAAAAAAGAAAAAAGGTATTTATAAAGCTTTTTTATATATATTCACAAATGTTTTGCTTTGCATCTCTATTTTAAACTGAATGAATTCCTTTAACAGGTAACAATTCATAAATACTATAAACCAGCGTTTGTCAACCAGAGTGTCACCTGAGGTAGTCGCGCGGCTGAGGGGCGGATGCAGGGCAGTCCCATTCACCTGGGGATATACTTCCTGCCATAGCTACAGCACGTGTAAGATGCTGGCTGCTGCCTCTAGCTGAAGGGGGAGCAGATGGGGGTGTTCAATGGCCCAACAATGTGATTTTATCTTCCTCCAACCTCATGTGTGAACGAGCCCTTGGTTCACATGTGTGGGGCTGCATGGTGCATGTAGGACAGCCCATTCATTTCACTGGGCTGCCCTACATGCAGGAAAGAAGTCCCCTACCCTTTTTTAAAGATTGCGCTTTCTGCGCACCCCCTGTGGAGCATATCGGCAGCTGATCACACATTGGGGTAAAGAGCCAATCACAGCAGCTCTTTACCATGTGGCCAGCTGTGTCTAATCACAGCTGATCACAGTGTAAACAGGATTTTCAGGTTATCTGCAGTCCTCTCCTCACACTGACAGCACGTGAGGAGAGCCGGTAAGCAGCAATCCACACAGGGGACATGTACACTGATAATCAGGTCACTGATCATTAGTGTCCTGATTATCAGTGCAACCCTAACAGTGCCGCCAATCAGTGCCTGTCAGTGCCCATCAATGCTGCCTGTCAGTACCGCCTATCATTGCTGCGTATTAGTGTCCATCAGTGCCACATATCAGTGCAGCCTCACCAGTGCCTCCTCATCAGTGCCCATGAGTGCAGCCTATCAGTGCCCATCAGTGCAGCATATCACATCAGTGAAGGAGAAAACAAAAAGTACAAAATGCTATAACAGAAACTAAGAAAAAGTTTTTATTCTTTCAAAATTTTATTTAGCAAAAAATAAAAAACCCAGTGGCAATTAAATACTGCCATTGGTTGATATCACAAATAGCATATGAATACTGATTTTTATTTCAATTGAATACATTGTATATATGGTTTTTCCCCCTCAGGGCATTTTATCTGGGGACAGCACACTTACCATTTTCTTTATTTATTTACTAGGGTATTCACTACTTTTAGCTAAGCAGGAGCCCAGTCACTCCCTGAGCCTGAAATACCACCAAAAGAAAGCTCTATCTGCTAAATGATAAAAAATTTAGTTTTGGTTCAGTGATGCATGAACATCAAAGTGAAATAGCACTGAAAGCTGAAAATTGATCTGGGCAGGAAAGTGCCCAGTAGGCAAGTGGTTAAAGTGTCTGTTTTGGCGTAAGGGTCATGGCATTGAACAGAGATATACAGAGTTATCCTGTGAACCCAGCTATCAGCGTGCCATCATCCCTAATTTAATTGAATACAAAGAAAACCCTCAAGGTGGGATTTTTGGAGGCACAAAGCAAATAATAAATTTGTAAAAGGAAAGTTTTATTTATACACAAATATTTCAATGTTTAAAAAAAATAGGAAGACAATTATGGACAATTATATGTTCATAAAATACATGAGCATATATGATATATAGCACTTTAGACCTAAATCGTGCACAAGACCTAATGCATTTTGTTGCTAGTGACCTTTATCAGTGGTAATAACTTGTACACAGTAAATCTGTCTGATTCTGAAAAATACAAAAGGGAGATGTGAGATTTCAACCTGCTTACAAAACTGGTAACCATAGACTTTATATATAATGCTTAGGCTGTCACATAACCTAGCAGAGAGTAAATATCCACCACAACAGACCGCAAGCTCCACGGCCCAGCCGCACTGGGTCCTCCACAAGAACTCCTGGTATCACCCTAAGGGGGAGGGGCGAAGCACAGGCACATATGACCTATATGTAAAAATTGTAATGTAAAGATGTATACAATATCTGCAAACCAAACCAACAGCAGAGTTTTAGGTTGCCTAAATAGATTATCAAGTACCTGCAACAGATGCAAAAATCGCGACGACTGGCATGCAACGATATGGCGGTGGGGTCAGGCAGGCCAGGCAATATACTAAAAAAAGGGGAGGGGGAATATACTATGATAGCATATAGGTAAGTATATCATCATACTTACACCTCCGCTAAGACTATCGCCAGGGAGTTGGTCCAGGTGTTTAGTCGGGTGGGGATCCCTAATAAGGTCGTAACGGATCAGGGCACTCCGTTTATGCCCGGGTAACCAAGGAATTGTGCAGGTTGTATCTCCATATCTCGTCTACCACCCTCAAATGGATGGACTTGTGGAGAGGTTTAATAAAACGCTCAAAAGTATGTTTAGGCTAGTTACCGACCATGCCCCCCTGAAGTGGATGCGTGATAACAGGGTGAAAAATAGTCGGGTGACTAGGTGTTTCCTGACCCTACAGCCATTTAAGTTCACAGGGGAACACCGGGCAGGAAGACTGCAGAACAATGCGGATGCCCTCTCCCAGGTTCACTGTATGGTTGGGACAGTTGCTCAGCCGCAGGGCTTGAGCAGAGGGGAAGGACATGTGACGGTATGCGAGGCGAAGTGGTAGCTGGATGCTACCTGTCACCTCGTATGCATTCATATGGACTGGATTAAACAGAGCCCGGTCAGGATTTCACCAGCCACCGTGGCAGGGCTGGTTCCGGTCTGGAGTTTGTGGTCCACTGGAGTCCACCAGCAGGTGTTTAAAATAACCAGGAAGAGAACACACTCTAGCTCTGACATGGAACTCAGAGAGGGATCTGAGGGAGCTCTGTGTCTGTTTAGACTTTAAAAATGAGGAAAATATACTGTTTAGTTTAGCGCCAGACAGCAAGGATTTTCTGTTTTGTTTATTTTTTAACCTGCAAACCTTTTACCAATAAACATTTCAAGCCACCAGATTTTAAAGAAAGTTGCCTGCACGCTGACTATTTTCCTCAGGAAAGTTGATCCCCACGAGCTAATCTCCCACAGTACGAATAAGTTACTTCTGAAGATTGTTGTCAAGCATGCCAACATGTATATAATTTATGTGTTTCCCTTTGGGGCTGTGTTTATGGCATTTGATTCACCTGCTTAGACAATAAGAGGTGTGAATATGTCTTTAAAGACCATTTCTATTTAGCTATTACTAAAACTGGGCAAACGCTGATCGAATTTCTCCTGCTTTCTGTTAAATTGCCCAACGTTTGATGTGCAGGTGGTCCTACTGGCTCCACCTGGCTTGACAGACTTTGGTCTGAAGATCGAAGAAGCTGAGAAGAAAATTGTCAGTCGAACAGTTACTGCAGCCAGTTTGAGTATTTTGACAGCTGTAGTGTCATTCATATTTTCATTCATACTATTGTCAGTGCCGAGCTGGGAATGGAAAAGGAGAGCGGAGGGGTGGATAATTAACAGCATCTCCACTTATCAGTTCACAAAATGCCTTGTATTCTGTGGACAAAATACATGTCATTTTGTGAATGGAGAAGGGTAGATAAAAAGCAGGATCCTTTCACTGTACGAGAACTGCAGTTCTCTGCTGCAGCTTCAGAAGTTTGGCAATAACAGTAGTGTCTGACACAAATGAAACTAAGATTTTATTCCTTACGCAGCAGCCATCCGGACCTAGGATAACCATCATTAGAGGTAACTCTTGTTTAGCCGTCTCCTGGCTTGAAAGTGATGTGACAGCTTCATAGCTGCGTATCACTTTCACAGACCCGGCAGCATGGTGGCCTCCCCTCCCACCGGCGGCCTCCGCTCTTACCTTCCCGGGCTCTTCTGCTCTTACCGGGAGCCCGGAAACACAACCACCGGCTAGGGAAGGGAGAACAAAGTGAGGCCAAGGCAAATCCATGCCTCGATCTCACATGTAAACAATGAAACCAGAAGTGATGAGGATTGGGTCACTTCTGGTTTCAGATCGACCACTTACTGATAAGTACAGCCAGGGGACACATCTAAGTGAGCGGATCTGTGCTTGGTTAGATGCTACGAAGGTCAGGGGAAACATAGTTTTCTGAAAACTTATATTGTTTTTCTTCTGAACTCTGGGATAAGCAAATATTGTCTAAATATAAGTGAGATACTGTATATGTGTGTTCTCACTTAAATCTTGGAGTGATTTGCATACATCTTCCAGATTTGTGCAGTAATCCAAGGTAAACCTTAGCCTTTGAGCGGTAGATTCCTGTATTAAGACCAATCAATAGACATGTGCAGAACGGAAAAATTTGTTTAGTTATGTTACTAATTTTGTTTCCTTGATTCATTTTGGAGTTTGTTCAGTTTTGTTTAATTTAGTTTCCTTTGTTAATTTTCTAATAAAATCCAAATTTTCAGAGTCAAAAGTTGATTGACCGATTCAAATTCTGTGTGAAGAATAGCTGGTTGATAAGGAGCTGGCCAGAAAGCCAGCTGCTACATCCTTAACCGATGACTCATGTTCATGGGGACAAGGGCCTTTTCCTCACAACCCTGGGCAGCAGTTGTGGGGGGCTTAATGGAATCTGGAAGTCCTCTTTAGCAAGGGGGCCCCCAGATCCCGGCCCCCGGTTGGGTCACACGCTGACATCATCGGGTAACTCCGCCCCTTAGACATTTAAGAGATGTCAGACGAAGGAGCAGGCAGTTGATTTGAGCCTTTGATGAGGCCAGAGGGGTTTTTTTTGGGTCCGTGGTATGGTGGACGTCGTAATTGATGATGAAATTACTTTGGGGGACATTGTTTTTCTTTTCTTTTTTAATACAGGAATTTTCTAAAATGTTGTTGTCTTTATTCACTTTTTACACTTTTTTTGGTAAATGAGTAGAGGTACTAAGTGTCCAATACTCATTCACATAGGAGGGGGGTGGGATCTGGGGGCCCCCTTGTTAAAGAGGGCTTCCAGATTCTGATATGTCCCCCACCCGCTGGCCCCCACAACCACCGCCCAGGGCTGTGAGGAAGAGGCCCTTGTTCCCAGCAACATGGGGACAAGGTGTTTTAGTGTGGGGGGAGACAGAGCCCCCCTTCCCCAAAGCACATACCCCATTTTGAGAGCATGTGGCGAGGTAGGGTTCAGGGAGGTGCACTCATTCGTCCCCCCTTTTTTCTGGCCTGCCAGGCTGCATGCTTGGATAAGGGTCTGGTATGGGACACGCCATGTTTTTTTTTACATTTTAGTGTGGGGCTTGGTGTGGATTGGGGAAACCCCACCCTGTTTTTTTCTGACTTTTCTATTGCCAGCATTCTTTTGTTTACATTTCAGCTCTCAGCGGGGAAGCCTGCTGACAGCTGCTGGGTCATCGATTGTTAAGGACGCACCGACCGCTTATCTGGCCCGCCCCTTAACAGCCAGCTGTTCCTCACACAGAATTTGAATAGGTCGATCATTTTATTAACCAATCCAAATTTGAATAGTTCCAAAAATTTGGAATTCCTTAGAAAACGAATAAACAAAATTAATTTAACCACTTGCCGACCGCCGATCGGCATCTGACGGCGGCAAAGTGGCTCTGTAAGGCAAACCGCCGTCATACGACGGCGGCTGCCAGATCGCGCACAGTGAGCGCGCGCGCGGCGCCGGAGGCGCGCCCGCGCGCTCACTGTGTCCGGGGGGGGCCAGGGAGCGGGTGCGGCGGCTTCGATTGCCGCCGGCCACCCGCGATGCCCCCCCGGAGTGAAGGAGCGGAGGTCCGTGTAAGTAAACACGGACCTCCGCTCTGTGTGAGGGGGAAGGGCTGTGATCACAGCCTTCCTTTACGTGAAGGCTGTGATAACTTCCCTTCCCCAGATAGGCAGTCCCCCATACAGTTAGAACACGCCCAGGGAACATAGTTAACCCTTAGCGCGCCCCCTGCAGGTTAACCCCTTCACTGCCAATGGCATTTACACAGTAATCAGTGCATTTTTATAGCACTGATCGCTGTATAAATGCCAATGGTCCCAAAAAAGTGTCAAAATGGTCCGACATGTCCGCTGAAATATCGCAGTACCGCAAAAAATCGCAGATCGCCGCCATTATTAGTAAAAAATAAAAAAAAAATAAAAACCCCAAAAATGAATTCTCATCATCCGTAAACGCGACCACTTTTGCGCAAACCAATCAATAAACGCAGATTGCGATTTTTTTTATCGCAAATATGATGAAGAATATAAATCGGCCAAAAACGGTGAAAAAAAATGTTTTTTTATATTTTTTTTTTGGATTTGTATTTTAGGAAAAAGTAAGAAATTTGTTTTTTTTTGCAAAATTGTCGCTCTTCTTTTGTTTATAGCGGCGATCAGAAATGACGCAGAGGGGATCAAATACCACCAAAAGAAAGCTCTATTTGTGGGAAAAAAAGGACGCAAATTTCGTTTGGGTACAACGCCGCACGACCGCGCAATTGTCAGTTAAAGCGACGCAGCGCCGAATCGCAAAAAGGGCTCCGGTCCTAAAGCTGGAAATCCTTCCGGTCCTTAAGTGGTTAAACAAAATGTGTCACTATTTAATTACCATTAATAATTTAATAACCAAAAATTAGTCTGAATTTACAATCGGACCAAAACAAATTGCACATGTCTACCAGTCACTGCTTCTCTCTGTTCTTGTGCAGGATGACTGTTGCTGTATCCTCCTCACTCTTGTACTTTTCTGCTACCCGTCTGCTGGGTCCATCCCACAGACCTGTTCTTTGCACAGGCTATGTACAGCACAGTAATGATATCCCTGCTACATTTACAAGGTAATAATTGGGTTTTCAGAGGCATTTAGTGCAGACAAAGAGGATTTATATCCTTTGTGGCTACCAAGGAATATATATTTAATACTCCAGTTTGAACACTAAACGTTAACAGTTCTAACATTCTCTGTGTATTTATCCATGTGGTGTTATGGAACAGTACAATTTTCATGGATGGTGTCAGCAACACAGTATTTTGGCATTACATGTTTTAGATGTATAATTGTTTTTTTTAAACATTTTTTTAGTTTATCTGGCCTAAACACAACAGCAGCACTCCAATTCATTTGAACTTAATTAATTAACTTGATTCACCCTAATTAATTTCAACTTAAAATAAAAAGAATTTTTAAAATAGCCTCGGCTGTGACACCTAAGTTTGCATTCAGCTTTATTAGGCCTAAGTCGCACAGTGGAAGTAGCAGTGACAACAGATCTAAAAGCTATAAGGAAGTTTACTGTTAAAAAACAAAGCTAAAGTCCTCAACTTTATACAAATTGGCCAATGGTACAATAGGTTAATAGAATAGTTTTTGTAAGCTTCTTTTTGCATAGTATCACACTGCATCATCTTAAAAGATCAATAAAACGTCAAAACAAAACGTGCAAAACACATCAGAATCACAACACCATATTGCCTGAACCCCCTCTTAATTGGCTACGGTTAGGACAGTACATGAGCTATTAAAAAGGCAGCAAAAAGAAAGAGACAAGGCAAGTTTTATCTTGCAATAAAAATGTGTTTATATTTGGAGATAGCCCCAAATATTGTTCAATGGCTGGACAGTACATATGATGTTTCTGTTTAGTTTACTCATTAAATGATTTATTAATTACCCTTTTGGACATGTGATTGTACAGCTTGTATAACAGTGTAAATTTGCTGTCCCCTCAAAATAACTCAACACACAGACATTAATATCTAAACTGCTGGCAACAAAAGTGAGTACACCCCTAAGTGAAAATGTCCAAATTGGGCCCATTAGCTATTTTCCCTCCCCGGTGTCATGTGACTCATTAATGTTACAAGGACTCGGTTGTGAATGGGGAGTAGTTGTGTTAAATATGGTGTTATCGCTCTCATTCTCCCATACTGGTCACTGAAAGTTCAACATGGCACCTCATGGCAAAGAACTCTCTGAGGATCTGAAAAAAAAGAATTGTTGCTCTACATAAAGATGGCCTAGGCTATAAGAAAATTGCCAAGACCCTGACAGTGAGCTGCAGCACGGTGGCCAAGACCATACATCAGACAGGTTCCACTCAGAACAGGCCTCACCTTGGTTGACCAAAGAAGTTGAGTGCACACGCTAAGCATCATATCCAGAGATTGGCTTTGGGAAATAGACGTATGAGAGCTGCCAGCATTGCTGCAGAGGTTGAAGGGGTGGGGGTCAGCATGTCAGTGCTCAGACCATATGCCGCACACTGCATCAAATTGGTCTGCATGGCTGTCATCCCAGAAGGAAGCCACTTCTAAAGATGATGCACAAGGAAGCCCGCAAACAGTTTGCTGAAGAGAAGCTGACTAAGGACATGGATTACTGGAACCATGTCCTGTGGTCTGATGAGATCAAGGTAAACGTATTTGGTTCAGATGGTGTCAAGCGTGTGTGGTGGCAACCAGGTGAGGAATACAAAGACAAGTGTGTCTTTCCTACAGTCAAGCATGGTGGTAGGAGTGTCATGGTCTGGGGCTGCATGAGTCCTGCCAGCACTGGGGAGCTACAGTTCATTGAGGGAACCATGAATGCCAACATGTACTGTGACATACTGAAGCAGAGCATGATCCCTTCCTTTCAAAGGCTGGGCCACAGGGCAGTATTCCAACATGATAATGACCCCAAACTCACCTCCAAGATGACCACGGCCTTGCTAAAGAAGCTGAGGGTAAAGGTAAGGGACTGGCCAAGCATCTCTCTAGACCTAAACCCTATTGAGCATCTGTGGGGCATCCTCCAACGGAAGGTGGAGGAGCACAAGGTCTCTAACATCCACCAGCTCCATGATGTCATCATGGAGGAGTGGAAGAGGACTCCAGTGGCAACCTGTGAAGCTCTGGTGAACTCCATGCCCAAGAGGGTTAAGGCAATGCTGGAAAATAACGGTGGCCACACAAAATATTTACACTTTGGGCTCAATTTGGACATTTTCACTTAGGGGTTTACTCACTTTTGTTGCCAGCAGTTTAGACATTAATGGCTTTGTGTTGAGTTATTTTGAGCGGGCAGTAAATTTACACTGTTATACAAGATGTACACCCACTACTTTACATTGTAGCAAAGTGTCATTTCTTCATTGTTGTCACATGAAAAGATATAATAAAATATTTACAAAAATGTGAGGGGTGTACTCACTTTTGTGAGATGCTGTAGATAGTTTCATTAGAAAAACAATACATTATTGGCTTCATACATTGGCCATGACGGCACTTAGTATTGTCAATACTATCATTCAGTCATGGTCACCAATAAAATCCAGGTTTGCAAAAGTTTGATTTTGATTGGTGACTGTACTATTACTATTCACATGTTGATATGTGAGGCCCTATGTGAACTTGGAGTTTAACAAACTGCTGATCACTCATTTTGACATTTGTCTGCATGATAGTAACATTTTCAACAGAGAAGCAATCATGGGTGTAACTCGGTAACTGCTGCCAAAGTGCTGTGGTTTTTTAAAAGAATGTATAATATGTAACAGAAACTTTGCTTCAGAAGCTGCTCAGAATTCTAGAGTTAAGTAATACCTTTGATTGGCTAACTTAGGCAATGTGTAACGAAACAGAAATTTTACATTATCTATACACATAATATCAAAGTAATATAAAGTACATGTGTTAAACAAACATTTGGACAGACACGGAAACTACCCCAATGGTATCTGATCCATATACCAAAATACACAATTCACTAATCAATAGTGATTATTTGATTTGCCACAGTGATCCTATTTTTAGTCACATGATTGTTATTTTCAACTTCCTTTAGCTATCATTGCTTATATGGCAAATAAATGTTAAAGGTAAGTGAAATGAGCCTATGCCAAAGCCCAAGAGGAGCATTTGTGTTTATGTCGCTGGAAAGAAAGGCATGACAATAATGAAACATGCAGATTATCTCAGGGGAAAACAATACCGATTATTTAAAAAAAACAAAAAAATAGTAAGTATTAATCTCCTGCCTCAACTCATAGATGTGATATCATTGCCCATACTGCCCAAGTTCAAACTTTTTCTCTCATATCTGTGAGAAGCTTTTTATATCTTATATTTGGATAATTATCCAATGGCATTGTCTTTTTAATTGTTTGAGCGCTTTTATATCAAAATCAAATTCCTGAAATTTCATATAAAATCGGCCATAGACTATTTGAATCTCGGCCGGTTCAGCAGGAACCTGCCGAGATTTGAACCATGTAATGAAAGGCTGAATCTACCCAAGTTGATCAATCGATCAACTTGGGTGCAACCAGCCTGTCAGATTTTACATGCAATAATCACTGTGTTCTTCAGCCCTCCCTGCCCCCCCCACCCCGCCTCCAAGATGACCACTGCCTTGCTAAAGAAGCTGAGGGTAAAGATGATGGACTGGCCAAGCATCTCTCTAGACCTAAACCCTATTGAGCATCTGTGGGGCATCCTCAAATGGAAGATGGAGGAGTGCAAGGTCTCTAACATCCACCAGCTCCGTGATGTCGTCATGGAGGAGTGGAAGAGGACTCCAGTGGCAACCTGTGAAGCTCTGGTGAACTCAATGCCCAAGAGGGTTAAGGCAGTGCTGGAAAATAATGGTGGCCCCACAAAATATTGACACTTTGGGCTCAATTTGGACATTTTCACTTAGGGGTGTACTCACTTTTGTTGCCAGCAGTTTAGACATTAATGGCTTTGTGTTGAGTTATTTTGAGGGGACAGCAAATTTACTCTGTTATAGAAGCTGTACACTCGCTACTTTAAATTGTAGCAAAGTGTCATTTCTTCAGTGTTGTCACATGAAAAGATATAATAAAATATTTACAAAAATGTGAGGGGTGTACTCACTTTTGTGAGATACTGTGTGTATATATATATATATATATATATATATATATCACCTTTACCCTCAACTTCTTAAGCAAGGCAGTGGTCATCTTGGAGGTGTGTTTGGGGTCGTTATCATGTTGGAATACTGCCCTGAGGCCCAGTCTCCGAAGGGAGGAGATCATACTCTGCTTCAGTATCTCACAGTGCCTGTTGGCATTCATGGTTCCCTCAATGAACTGTAGCTCCTCAGTGCCAGCAGCACTCATGCAGCCCCAGACCATGACATTTCCACCACCATGCTTGACTGTAGGTAAGGCACAATTGTCTTTGTACTCCTCACCTGGTTGCCGCCACACAAGCTTGACACCATCTGAACCAAATAAGTTTATCTTGGTCTCATCAGACCACAGGACATGGCTCCAGTAATCCAAGTCCTTAGTCTGCTTGTCTTCAGCAAACTGTTTGCGGGAATTCTTGTGCTTCCTTCTGGGACGACAGCCATGCAGACCAATTTGATACAGTGTGCGGAGTATGGTCTGAGCAGTGACAGGCTGACCCCCCCACCCCTTCAACCTCTGCAGCAATGCTGGCAGCACTCATACGTCTATTTCCCAAAGACAACCTCTGGATATGACGCTGAGCACGTGCATACAACTTCTTTGGTCAACAATGACAAGGCCTGTTCTGAGTGGTACCTGTCCTGCTAAACCGCTGCATGGTCTCGGCCACCATGCTGCAGCTCAGTTTCAGGGTCTTGGCAATTTTCTTATAGCCTAGGCCATCTTTATGTCGCGCAACAATTTTTTTTTCATATCCTCAGAGAGTTCTTTGCCATGAGGTGCCATGTTGAGCTTCCAGTGACCAGTATGAGAGAGTGAGAGTGATAACACTAAATTTAACACACCTGCTCCCAATTCACACCTGAGACCTTGTAACACTAATGAGTCAAATGACACCAGAGAAGGAAAATGGCTAATTGGGCCCAATTTGGACATTTTCACTTAAGGGTGTACTCACAGCAGTTTAGACATTAATGGCTGTGTGTTGAGTTATTTTGAGGGGACAGCAAATTTACACTGTTATACAAGCTGTACACTCACTACTTTACATTGTAGCAAAGTGTCATTTCCTCAGTGTTGTCACATGAAAATATATGATAAAATATTTACAAAAATGTGAGGGGTGTACTGTATATATTCTGTATACTGTATATATTGCAAAATTAGATGTCTTCTGTATATTGTGACACGTGAAAAACATAAAAAAAGGCACGTGATTCAAGCAGACTTGCAAAGTTAATAAAAGGTCCAGTTTAATATAGCTGTGCTTCTACCATAGTATAATCCCACAGCACCTCAGGCACAGTCGAGCGAAACTAGCCGGTATATCAGACTCAGATCATCAGTATTCATGCATCATGGCAGGCAGCTCATGTGACAGACAGGGTAATCTAGTGTCATACATAAAGCAAAAAACACACAAAGTGCACTGGCCTTGTGTATTATGTAAAACTATTTATTAAAGTAGAATTCTGTTATAGATGTAATTGATATTAAAACTGTTCCCACCCCCTTTCTAACTCCTATACTATGTGGAAGATAGATGTATATTCCTACCTAGAGAGAGCTTTCCGACAATGGCTGGAATGCCTGAGCGGTGACATCACCCTTTGGCTTACTAGGGGCTTTCGTTGTCAGGGACCCTCCTCTCCTCTGAAGCCACTTCTTGCTGGCACAGGGGAACCAATTAATGCATTTTATTAAATTACTACACCATGATTTTCTTTACTACTCTCTTTTGGTCCTTTTCTTAATATTGTATGAAAGAGAGACACCTGGAGGGCCTGGGTTGTTGAACCCTTTATGTTATTACAAGATCATTTGGATCCAGTTTATGGTTGGATAGTTAGAAGCTGACAATATCTGAAAGCACTCTTTGTATTGATGGTTGGTGAGTGTGCATTTTATACACAAGTTTGGTGGGGCACTATAAGAAGGAGATTATGATCAGTGCACATCTTTTATCACGGTTGTTGGAGTCTTTCAAGAAGATTTGGTTTAAACTGATGGGATTTTTATAATTTTTTGTATTTATATGTTTATGGATTAATGATTAGGTCACGATTAATTATACAACTACGTAACCTGAATAAAGTGGTCTGAAAATAGGCAAATATATACATCTTTCTTCCGCAGGGTAGTTAGTATAGGTGTTAGGAGGGGGTGGGAAAAGTTTTAAGAGTAGTTAGATTGATCCTGGAATTCCACTCTAAATAAAATGTGAATACTACTCATAAGCATAAGGAATCAATCTGCATACTTAACTATCCACCACGTAGCATAAATAGCAAGGGTAAACATCCAATGGTTATCACTAGCATCCAGCAAGTTGCTATCCACAGATAATTGTAAAATAGCTGGAAATGCTGTGCTTCTACCTTAATGTCTAGAAAATGCATTCTTGACAGCCTGCAAGCCTTGGGTTTCAAAAACACTCTCTAGTCCCCAGATGTATTAGGTTGACATTAATTATATTAAAACTTGGAATTGATTTTCTGTATGTCAAAATGATAACAATTTTATTATTCAGTCCTGATGTCTATTATTGAAACCAAATGTTGGATTCTGCACTAGACTTTCCCTGAGCTGTAATTTAAGTTTTTAATGAATAGTTAAACAGAAAAAGGTAACCCTAAGGCTGGCTATGTTTGTAGGGCAGATGTCTTCCCAAGTGTCAGGAACAACCAATGTAATTTGTCAGTAGCGTCACATTAGTGGACACATCCTTCTTTCTTATAAAGAAGATGGTAGGATGGGCCTAGTTGTATGGTTATTATGAAAATAGAACATAGTGGTTTCACAAACTTTCACACCCCTGTCACAATCTTAGACAATCAACATCTGCCTTGACACATAGCATGGTGACTGGATTAAACCAAATTACCTGTGTGGCCTTAAAAGTTGGGGTATATTTCTGGCACTCATTAGAACTGAGAAAAACACCTGGATGATTGCTCAAATGTCGACACTAGAAAGTAGGCCCAATTAAATGTGACAAACAGCTACTAGTCATAACTAGTATCAATATAATCCTACAGAAACATATTGATTGTACAGAGATTTATCAAACATTTGAAAAATATGCACTTTATTCATCAATCCTTGCCCAAACAATGCATTAGGACAATGGGTTGTGGCATTATCAGTAGAGTTGATTGAATCTCTGGAAGTTCGGGTTCTGCAGGTTCGGCCAAACTTCGTGAAAAAGTCCGGGTTCGGGACCGGACTTGACCCGAACTTTGTCCCAGACCCCGAACCCCATTGAAATCAATGGGGACCCGAACTTTTAGGCACAAAAATGGCTGTAGCAAAGTCCTGGCAAGTCCTAGAGGTCTGCAAAAGGAAGGAAAATGGGGGTAAGAGTCGGACAAGTGCCCTATATAGAAATGGGGATAGGGAAATAACTTAAAATATTTTTTAAGCTAAAATCACATAAAAAAATCAAAAATGGAGGTGGATGTGGAGTTGGAGGTTGAGGAGGCGGTGAAAGTGGCGGTGGAGGAGGAGGAGGAAGCCAACACTGTTTTTTTTTTATTTTTGTGCAAGAAATGCACTGCTGGCCGCAAATGTAGTTTTTAAATTTTTTTTTTTTTTTTTAAACCAGCTATGTAGATGCACTTTTTAATTTTGTGCAAGAAACAATAATCTGTCCCTTTAAGCAACAGCAGGAACCTCTCCCTATAGAACTAGGAGATGATTTTAGAACAATAATCTGTCCCTCTAAGCAACAGCTGGAAGAAACTTTCCCTATAGAACTTGGAGATTATTTCAGAACAATAATATGGCTCTCTTATGCCCCGTACACACGATCCAAAAATCAGACGACAGATCATCCGTTTTTTTTTTTTGCATGCTAATCTCAGATCGAATCGGAAGAATGTACTAAAGTCACGAATATTCTCGTACGACAGAATAAAAAATCTGAAGTGATATCATCTGTTGTAGTGTATTTGCATTGTATCGTCGGGTGACAACTGTACTGATTAAATGAAAATCGTACGATCGGGCACCATACAATCAAAATTTTCATGCTTGTCCGATCGAATATTATCTGATGAACTGTCGTGATCGGCTCTCGTAAGGTGTGTACTAAAGATCCGATTATCGCACGATCGCATCGTATGCGGTATTTTTCGTCTGATGGCGGACATTTTCCAAATTACTGACCTTAGTGAAGGACACCAAGGTACATTTCAAATGAAAACCTTCAAAAACACTGTCTACTCTCTGGCCTAGTTCTACAAGTACAAATACGTTTAAAATAGCAGGGCCCTGACATGTACTGATGATTGCAGAATGCAGATATGCATCATATCTGCATTCTGCAATTATCATTAGTACAGGCCAGACCCCTGCTAGTTGAACTGGTGATGAACTCATTCAGTAAAACATGGGCTGCTGTATCACTGGCAGTGCATAAGCTGCAGGTCTGTTTGATGTAGTGCCAAGCAAGTAAAGCAAATGCTTCGCTGAATAGTTTTCAGGTAAGCATTTGCTGTGCTTGGCACTACATCAAACAGACCTGCAGCTTTTGCAAAACTGCAATAGTGATGCAGCAGGCTAGCAGTCCATGTTATCCTTAGTTCAGAATCATCCAGTTCTAGCAGGGCCTGGTTGGCCTGGTGTGGCCTGTACTGATGAGGATGAGATGAATTCATGAAGACTGCAGACAGTGCTGAATGCAGATAGGCCAGGCCTCCAGTGCCCCAGTCCCAGGCAGGCAAGACTACCCACCCAGTCGTCCCAGGCCAAGATTTGGATGCGCAGGAAAAAAAAATCCATAGCTAAGCAACTAACTAAACTACACTACAGGTATATACAGGTATATGTTACATAGCACTGGCTGATTTACAGTATATACTTGTAGAGTAGATCAGTTAGTTGCTTAGCTATGGATATTTTTTTTGTGCATCCAAATCCTGGCCTGGGACGACTGGGTGGGTGGTCTGGTCTGTCTGGTACTGGCCTGGCTGGTGGGGCCTGTCTGGTACTGGCCTGGCTGGTGGGGCCTGTCTGGTACTGGCCTGGCTGGTGGGGCCTGTCTGGTACTGGCCTGGCTGGTGGGACCTGCCTGGTACTGGCCTGGCTGGAGGGGCCTGTCTGGTACTGGCCTGGCTGGTGGGACCTGCCTGCTACTGGCCTGGCTGGTGGGGCCTCGCTGGTACTGGCCTGGCTGGTGGGGCCTGTCTGGTACTGGCCTGGCTGGTGGGGCCTGTCTGGGCTGGCTGGGCCTGTCTGGTACTGGGCTGGCTGGGCCTGTCTTGTACTGGGCTGGCTGGGCCTGTCTTGTACTGGGCTGGCTGGGCCTGTCTGGCACTGGGCTGGCTGAGCCTGTCTGGTACTGGGCTGGCTGGGCCTGTCTGGCACTGGGCTGGCTGGGCCTGTCTGGCACTGGGCTGGCTGGGCCTGTCTTGTACTGGGCTGGCTGGGCCTGTCTTGTACTGGGCTGGCTGGGCCTGTCTGGCACTGGGCTGGCTGGGGCATGTCTGACACTGGGCTTGCTGGGGCATGTCTGGTACTGGGCTGGCTGGGGCCTGTCTGGCACTGGGCTGGCTGGGCCTGTCTGGTACTGGGCTGGCTGGGCCTGTCTTCTACTGGGCTGGCTGGGCCTGTCTGGTACTGGGCTGGCTGGGCCTGTCTGGTACTGGGCTGGCTGGGCCTGTCTTGTACTGGGCTGGCTGGGCCTGTTTTTTACTGAGCTGGTTGGGCCTGTCTTGTACTGGGCTGGCTGGGCATGTCTGGCACTGGGCTGGCAGGGGCATGTCTGGGGCAGTGGGGCCCGACGCTGAGCTGCTAGAGTAGAGAAATTTTCAGTACTAGAATATTCACTGACCTGATGGTCACCGGACCACAGAGACACAGACTCTCACCACAGCGTCTTCTGTACTTCTCTCTCACCATCACTGCACGTCATTCACTCCCGAGTTCCGAGCCCCAACTCCCGTGCTTAGCCGTGCTTCCTGGCACACTCCACACACACACATTGAGGTCGGTGATGTGGCCTCTCCACTCCCAGGCCAGCCTCTGCGTCAGTCAGAGAGAGATCACTCTGCCACACTGTGCACTGACTGAGACTCACTCGTCACTCAGCAGGAGGAGTGGGCGGCGCCTCGCGTCCGGCCCAGTAATATTACGCCTAGGAGGAGTCTCAGTACTGACAGGAGTGAACTCAGGAGAGATATACAAAAAAAAAGTCCCGAGACGGCCGCGGACACCTTAGGCAGTGCTGGAGGACACTGGTGTCCGGGAGCGGACACCTTGCCGATCTCTGTCCCAGACACCCCAAAGTTCAGTACGGACCCGAACTTTACAGTCCGGGTTCACTCAACTCTAATTATCAGCCTTTTTATGGCCAACTTTAACTTTATATTCTTCTGCTTCTAATAATGTCTAATGTGGTACAGTAAATGGATACAATTTAGCCTACACTCTAACGCACTGCGGTATAGTATATTGTGCAAAACTGCAGAGTATGTATAATACTGTTAACAACACCATAGAGAGTCATTTCCTCTGGACTTGGTTGGACTAAAGGTCATAAGTGCCTACTATGTATAGCTTACAATATTACTTTTAGAAAGTGCATGAATCCATTAGATTAGATTATATATTAGATTATATTCTACCTTAGAAAATGCATGAAACCAGAAAGCAGTCTGTTAAAAAATCCTGTAACAAAAATAGTTCAACAACATTTTTACATTCAGTTATTCCCGTCCCTGAATGCAAGTCCTAGACTTATAATGAAAAATATTTTCTGAGAACAGTGCCACAGAGGAAAACAATTTTTACACAAAAAAAATAAAAATGAAATGTTATGCTATGTTTGAATGCATCTATGTCAGTTTCACTGTGCTCAAGTGACATTTGGGTAGTGTAATGGAAATGTTATGATGAAGTTCATTCAGGCAGTCGGCTAAACCTTTTCTTCTGTCAACTTGCTGCTAACATTGCCCCTTTTTCCAGGAATCAAACTCATAGACACGTAGATGACAGTAAAAGTAACTTTACTGCTGCATCATATCAACCAAGAACAAGTACACTTACAAGGTGGCTTGTCAATACAAATAGCTTGTAAAAAACTTAGAATACAGTATCCAGGTTTGCAGATCTGATTCTTTTGTGAAACACACACATTACCAAAGTGACAGGGACAATATCTGCTGTCTAATGTCAGGGGGATATAAATCACTAGGAGGGCCCCTCTCATGGAATCCCTGGGAGGTTCTCTCCCACCCTCCATTGCTTGTGGTTCCATAAAGGATGACAGTCTTTAGCTGATCTACACATAACTTACAATGACAGTTACTTATATGTCACACTGTAGACCTGTGACAGTTCCACTTCAGCGTGTGGATGGTGGCAGGGGGTTGTCATGGAGAATGATATTTTTTTAATTAATGATTTTATATTAATTGTGTATGTAATGAAACAATTGCGGTTATGTGGTTGCTGTGCTGAGATCAAATGGAAAAAACAACATGCTAGCCATGATTCTGTATTGTGGAACATATGCTGCATTTTTGGGCTGGAATTTGTCTTCTGTTTCGTGATCCTTCAGTCAGGCGTGGGCCCATGCAGGAGGAAATCAGCTGTCTGCAATTGGTCCACACAAGCACACTGTTTCCTAATGTCCACAAATCCAATCATGTACAATATATGAATTGGGGGGGGGGGGTTTACACGTTAAACCAGAGACAAGATATACCTGTGCTCAAATCCCAATAGCTTGTAGATGTATTTATACTCTCTGGTCCTAAAGGTGTGTGACCACATGTTAACTCTAATAACTCTGGGTGAACTCTATGCACAATGCTATACACTCTTTCCAGCAAACTATGCTATGAAAAACAGGGATTTTTAGTTCACACATATTGCAATACATGTTTAAGCTGGCCAACTGCGTCAAAGTAATCCCTCTTATGGCCAGTCCTACACTGCTCTGTCTCTGCACATGCTATGGTGGACACTGTGCCAACATGGGGCATACAGACAAGAGGTGAGGGAGAGCTGCTAGGTTCAGGTCTGGTCACTGCCTTATAACAGAGACAAGATATACCTGCGCTAAAATCCCAATAGCTTGTACATGTATTTAAATTATAAGGTGCTAAAGGGGTGTGACCCCATGTTAACACTACAAATTCTGGAGGAACCCTCTGCACACTAGACACAAGGCTATATGACCCATTTTAGCATGGTGTCCCTGTAGCATTTGCAGTGGCAGAGCAGTGTAGGACTGGCCATAAGAGGGATTTCTTCAATGCAGTAGGCCAGCTTAAACACGTATTACGATATGTGTGAACTAAAAATCCCTGTTTTTCATTGCATAGTTTGCTGGAAAAGGTGTATAGCAGTGTGCAGAGGGTTCATCCGGAATTTACACGTTAAACCAGGGTACCCAACAGTGTCTCAATTTTGGCATCTAGGGAGAACCAGGTAACAGGCCTTTCCCATTGCTCCGCTCCCTCTTGCTTGGTAGTTACACAGGACCTCTTAAACCATCCAGGGAATTACCTGATGTCTCTTCTCTCAGCTGAGACTTCTTTCCACCAATTCCACTACAGCCTTTTCTAGTAGAATTTTTCAGAGGATAGAATGAGCTAATAGTGTCTGTAGTCTCTATTATAGTTAGCTGGCTCCTAACCCCAACTAAGCCGCCAGTATCTCAAGCCTAATTTCTATCCATGTTTTTTGGAAGCCACCTACACACATTATTTCATGGCGATCAGGATATGCCAGGCCACACTCAGGTTTACACTAAAGCATATCCAACCCCGAGAACAAAAATGTAAACCATTTTAGCTTTTAGTCATTGAGCACCCCAGTCTAGCTTTACTGAAATAAAAAAAGGTAATGCATTAAAGCATAAATCGATGCACACACTGATAACACTATAGATAGGCTTTTAGGTCACTCATCATGCAGACACCTTATATCACCAGGGAGATGTATGCTTTATTTGACTCTTTACTAATCAATTTCTTCTATTGCATGGTAAAAATAGACAAGACAATAAACTCCAAACTGACAACACAAAATAAAGCACATTCTTTTTAATTGCACTAAGTTAGATCATTAAAGTTTTTGAAGCCCGTAATATTTGAAAATTAAGTGATTCAAATTAATCAAACCATCCCACTAAAGTCTCCTTTACCCCTATAGTTTTTGTATAGTGAAGATCCACATAAGGTCAATGATTACTCCTTTCTGTGGAATACACCAAACATTCTTTGCGTTTTGTTTGATGTGTCCACATTTGCTCCTCTTTATGTGGCCCCTTCCCAAGGCAGACTCTGTATCCATCCTGTCAGCTGCACTAGAACATTGCTCTATTAGCAGTTTGTTGTCAGCATTTCTGAAGCCAAAAACTCTTGGAGAGCTTCCAAAACATTGTGCTTGAATAAACCCTGATGTAGATCTAGCATAGGCTTAAAAGAGTTAATAAGGACATAGAAAATAACCCAAAATTTAAAAGGTAGTAAAGGAGAACATGAAATCTGTTATGGGGAACTATGATCAGTAACTTATTTAACATCATAGTTTATATCTGTGGAATATGCATATGGCGTGAATACAATAAAACCATAATTGGAATTACTCTTTGCACTGATGTAAAGACATGAAACTAGGCAAACAACAATTATTGTTGACAATCTCTTATTAACCACAGATTTCCAATCCTGCTGTTCCAGAGTAATAATTTAGATATACTGTCCTTTCATTCAAAGCCCAATTGAACACTCAGTTTAATTAAACTAAATATATTTGAGAAGCATCTAAACAGTTTGCTTTGTTTAGAAAGCAGCCAGCAGCCACAGCCCACACAGAAAAACCTGTACCCTGCCAGCATGTTCAGTTTCAGGTCCAATAAATCGGCAGCCTTAACACAACAAGCTTGGGTTAACACACCAGAATGGAGAGGTGTGAATGAGTCCTAAGATACACCCTGTGTTTTGATATACATGGAATGTATTAAAGTGGTTGTAAACCCTTACATATACCCAGGGAAGTGACTGGCATCAGGTGATACACAGAGACTAAACAAATCCTCCTACATAAGTTGTACCTGTTTACCTACAGCAAATTCCTAGATCTATTCAAAGTGCAGAATTTACACAGGATCTCTCAGCTCTGAAAAGCTAGAGTTACACTCTGTTGAAAAGCTCTGAGAGCTGATTGGAGGGAAGGGACACCCCCTTCAAACATCAAAAATAAACAGAGCTGAGGCTGTCCATCAGCTGGAGCTCCTTCCCCCGCAGATAGCAGAGGAATGAAGCACCAGACAGAAATTACACTTGT
>BLSH010045472.1:131351-141958 GCA_018402905.1 Glandirana rugosa | reverse complement strand
TCCCTTTATCTACGGGAGAGTACGTGTGACCGTTTACTTAACGCTTAGCCGCGCCCGTCTACGTGTGGTCGTACCCGTCTACGTTATCTTCTGCACTACGGTACTAGCGTGCAGCGCTAGCGCGCAAGCACTTACGCGTTTCCGTGCGCGTATCACACTGTATAAGGGCGCAGTTTACCGGATAAATTTGGACAACGACTCTCGTTGTGTAGTGACCAAATAACAGTAGAAGGACACAAGGACACAGACACATAGGCCGGACAAACTAATGGCAATGACTGGACCGAACGAGACTAGACAAGAGACGAATAGGATGACGCGGGAATATGTCACACTATGCGCGTGCCTTTGCGCATTCACGAACGCGCGATCGCGACGTGCGATCATGGCATCACGTCTTCTATTGCATCTGCCCATGCTGGTGTGCATCTGCCCGCGCCGATTCGCAATTCATTTGCCAGTGTGCATGAGAGGGCATCTATTTCCCTGACAGGAGGACAATGCTGTGACGAATGCAGGTGTCAGATCCCTGCCCTCCTCACTAACTCGTGACAGAGGACCGGCCAATCTCACACACCGCTTGTCACTAACATAACAATGCCACTCTCAGCTGCATCCAGCTCCAAAGATTTTCCAGCTTGCCGGACCACAATCTAGGTGCCAGCAGCCTGAGAGTGATAGTCACTAGGCTAATTTAAGCAATTAACCCTTTTTCTGCCACCACTGACCTTTGCTTCGGAGCGACAGGTCTCCACCAATTAGCAATATCAATTGATGTTTTTTTCATAATCGCCTGTAATACACACCATCACCACAGACAGGTATATTAATGATGATTTACTCTAAACAGTAGCACTTCTTCAAGAGCCAGGTTAGTTATAGTTGCATTAAGAGCTTTAAGGACAAGGTCAACACTTTTCAAAATAAGGTTTAATAATGAATATTTACAGAAAAAGGTATTTCAAAGCGATAAAGACATTATACACAACAACAAGAGATCAGATAGAATTTTAAGGAAAATAGATACTTGCAATTAATGCCCTTGATTAACGGGGTTCAGGTCAATGAGTCCAAATGGTTCTCAACTTGTCACATGTTCTTGGTTTGATGGTAATCGGAGAACTAAGAACTGTCCTTGGCATCTCTCTTTTCTTTGGGAACCAAGGGGTGTTGACAGATAGCCTCTTAACCACTCAAATGGGTAAGGAGGCTCTGTGGGCTGTCCGAGGTGGAGGATAGCATAATGACCCCCCCTGACATACAGTTTCTATACCAATATTCATATCTCTCAATATGTACAGGGTGCATTCCTGAAACTGAGAAATTGTGGTCCAGTATGAAAGTTACATTTCAACATTTCTAAATATGACAGGTTTCCAATGTCTAATTTATCTAGGAGGAAGAAGTGTTACCAGGATTTCCCCCTATGATTGGACCTAGGGGTGTCTCAACTTGAAACGTTACCAATTATCAGAGGAACCTAAATGTGTTCATATTATGTCTGTGCTATTATTATTTTGGACGTTATAACACATGCTGGCATTTCAGGCTTACACTGTTTAAACCGTCTACATCTGTGTGGATTGAGTTTTTTTACAACAGGGGTCTGTTATCTTCCTTAATGGACTGCCAGCAAAACCAAACATCCTGGGGACTCAATTTAGCTGAGATAACAGTTCCTTTAAAGTGAACTTAGGAATTCCATTGCTGGAGAAGGGAGGGAGGGAGTACTCTAACCTGTCATGGCTGATTCCTAAACAAGATGGTTGACAGCTTTTCGTGTGTCCAGCATGTGATATCATTACAAATATGACTCACTCTATTTGACTGCACTTAGGCCAAGCACTCTAGCTGTCTTATGGGAAGAGTTAGTAGCCCTGTGTAAGCTCTGACATGAGCTACTTCAGCCTTTCTACTGAAAGTGGCTTCTACTACTCTTGGCAGCTGAATAGTGTAACAGAGGAGTGAAATAAATGTGAGTATGTTCTGCTGGAGAGGGGGAATTGAATCACATGTTTCTGTGCCCTGCATGGGTAAAGCTCTACAAACTTCAAAGCATTTTACCGTCTTGTCCCTCCATACAGTTTCCCACTAATTTCCAGATACTATCTCATGTGTAACCTCTGATCAGCACATGATCTTATCCTATCATCAGCTCTAATCACTTCTTCATACTTTTGCACCAAAGACACAAACTCTCACATTCTTAGCTGATCCTTTTCCCCCTGCCGTTAAATATTCTAACTCTTAAAGCATTCAAACACATGCATGGAATCACTTCATTGGTTAGATAATCTGAGCTAAGATGCTCTGCATGTCACATTATTGACTGTAACCTCACATACACTTACTGATACCCTTACTGATACCCTTACTTTGTTGTTTATTATGATTATCTTTAATTACCCTTTCTATATATCCCTATATGGCACTCCAGAGTAAGGGTCCATTTTAATTGTGTACTGTCTAAATCCTGTGAAATTCACAATGCCATCTCTGCTCTCTTTCCCCTCTTCCCTGTATATTACGAATATAACACTTTGCAATTGCCATATGTAACAACCTAGACATACAAGGCATCACAGTACAGGGCCATCACTCATTTATGTAGAAGATCTATTTTTATTTCACAAACCACATTTGGACCTCTCATTCATTTTAAGATACATTTCGAAAAAAAGAGGCATTAAATGCCCCCCCCCAAGCACACTTAAAAGTGACACTCAACTCTGGTTCTAAAATAAATTCTATTCAAGTATGTGTTTATAACTCAAATAGTACCTTCTATTGCTGTCTTGGTTGCTCTCAGCCTCCATCAGATCTCCAAATTCCATTTCTTGCTGCTGTGATCCAACCTCCTGTTAGAGGTGGCTACGTTTGTTCTCCATGGTCCCACTGTATGTACGAATGTAGCCACCCTCTTGCTCCTGAGATGGAACAGGGACTATAGACTATGGGATTTGAAGTTTGGATAGAGCAGTGCTCGTGACCATAACTAATTTGCACTTCTCACTCCAAACAACCGGAAGCGAAAGGAAAAGGAGAGATTTGGGAGCTCATGAGGCAGAAAAATACAGTAAGAAACATTTCATGAAAAATAGATCATGGGGCCATTAAGTAATGTATATGTGTTATTTTTGGAAAATAATATGTATTGGTGTTACTTTAACCTGCTGCATAATAAGGTTCCATTCTAGTGGTTACCAAAGGCAAACAAATATCTGGGGTCTACATTCCACAGGATTTCATGCAACTAGCTGATCTTAACTATGAACTTCTTACCTAGTCCACCCTATGTAGTCTATCAGTTTATATAATTTTACCATCATGTTCTTTGCTGGGATGTATACGTACGGTATAATAAGGATGAATATCCAGCCTAAAACATTGTACCTATTTAAAACTGTACCAGTAACCAGTAGACCTTTTAAACACTGTTTGACCTAAATAATAAAAGCAGTAAGATATTTTATGGCTATGTAGATCTTTTTGTCACATTACCTGATTAGGAGACTGTCTGAAATTTTTGTCTCCCCTTTCAAAACTGCCCTCCCCTCTGGGTATTGGCAAATGCACGTGGCTGGAAAAACTTCAGCTAAACAACTATGCCAATTCTGTTAAACCGTTCTCTTAATCTCCTACTAATTTTAAACAATATTTACTTCAGGAACAGAGACTTCTCCATATTTTGTCTACCATTTTCAAATAAATCCTTCCCACTGAAACTTATATTTTCTGACAAAATTGAAAATAAAAATGGGTGTGTACCCCCTCCCTTGAGCTGGGACAGAGACACCATGAACCATATATGAAGTTAAAATAATACCTCCTTGCTAAACCCTTCTGTGACAGAAAACTGAAAATCTGCTGCAAGATCATGGAAAAGAAAATTGGAAATGACCTTTTCATCACTCTATTGCCCATTCTCTCTGGATCCTTTAAAATACTTAAGAAAGACCTTCTGCACTATGTCCTAGTGGTGGCATGCACAAATATAGCAAGACTTTGGTGATTGGTGATACCCCTACTGTAACAGAATGGATGCATGAAGTGAGGGTTGAATCTTTGAGACAATGGTCTCTTGGGAAGAGAATAGTCCTGAACCATATCATATTGCACAGTTCCAATTGGACTACTTTAAAGTGGTTCTAAAGCTTTTCACCTTAATGCATTCTATGTATTAAGCTAAAAAGCCTTCTGTCACGATCCTGGTGGTGGAGTCTGTCTTAGCAGGGAACAACCACTCTTACACACCCGATTCTGGGGCCCCTGGTAGTGTAGACAGGAAGTCCCAGAGTGCGGGATGGCACGAGGGCTGGATGGTCACTGGTGGTGATGTGAGGCTCCAGAAGGTCGTGCAGACAGAAGAGTGGTCATACAGGCTGGGTCAGCAACTGGCGGATCAGAGAGGCACAGAAGGGGCAGGCAGAAGAATAGTCAAAGTCCAAGCAGAGTTCGTTCACAGGCTGGTGGCAAGGTACAGAAGGGTCGGACAAGCGGATGGTCGTGGATAGCCGGGGTCGGTGCAAGCAGATAGGTAGCAGGTCAGAGCAAGCCGGGTCGGTACACAGGAACAACACAGGAAGCAGGTTTCAGGTAGGAGAGCTGAAGCTCACAGGTACTCAGACGCTGTAGAACAGACAGCACCTGCTGACAGGTGCAGGGAGCTTAAATAAGGCTATTTGGTGAATGGCAAAACTCGGCAAAAAAGTCCAGAACATGGCCTGGCTTCACCAGGCAAATCTTTTCTTTCCTAACACCTTCTGTGCTGCAGGAATCCCCAGCCCCACCCCCCTTATACTTAACTGAACCCGATCCCAATCTTGCCACTGTCTTCCTCCTCAATGGGCATATTGATAGCAGCGAGAGCCATTTGCTCCTGCTGCTGTCAATTAAATTCTGTGACGAGGGAGTGGAGGGCAGGGCCAAGCCACCCAGTCTTTGTCAATAGAGGAGTGAGAGGGAGTGAAAGTGACTTTCTGTGGGGGCATTCACCGAAGAGGAGTTGCCATGAGCCCGCAGCGGGGGATCTCAGAAGAGGAGGGTCGGGCCAGGGCTGCCTTTACCGCAGGACATTGTATTGGGGCCCAAAGCAGAGCTGCCCCTTAAGCCCGGGCTGTCTGAAAATTGGGACCCCCATCTGCACTGCGCCACTGCATATCCACCGGTGCACACCAGACAGTGACATAGGCAGCAGGCATCAGCGTGCAGTACTGCAAATTCTCGAGCAAGGAGCGTGCGTGCAGGGCCTTGAGCTTCACTGACGCTCTGACTCTGCCCCTTGCTATGTGTGCTGCCTGCCTCTACCTGTACATCGGATCGGGGGCCTTGGGTAGGACCGCCGCCGCATAGTGGAGGGAGCCAATGTCAGAGTGCTAGACTACAGCACTGGTGTGAGCCTGCCCGGCGCCAGCGGATGCTGATCGGAGCTGAGCTGGCCAGGACCAGGTAGGTCTTTCTCCTCTCCTGGCTCCACATATGGAAACCCTGACCAGTCCATGCTGTGGCTGTATTTTTTACAGGCCACGCAGCATGTGCCAGGCCACCAGACCACATGGTGCTCTACAGTATTTCACTGCTTGATGGGCTTATTTTGGCTGCAATGTAATGGGGCACTGTGATGTGATAAGGGATACTGTGATGTGTAACGGGGCACTATGACGTGAAGGTGGCTGCAGTGTAATGGGGCACTTTGATGTGGAAATGGCTGCAATGTAATGGGGCACTATAAAATGGGGTGAAGAGCAAAATTGCATTGGTGGGGGGGCAAGAAAGGGTGCAGGGTCCAAATCATATTCGACAGCCTTCCCATTTAAAAAAAAAACTGAAGCTTTAATGTTACTTTGAGCTCTCTGCAGATTTCTCCTCATATCTTCTATGATATGCATAGTTGAAACACATCTGCCTGGTGGGTGCCAGTCCAGAGGACATACTCGTTTTCCCTCTCTTTAGTGCCTCCAATTTATTTAACCTCTTACTATTCTCTTCTTTTTGATTTCTCCACGATTATTGTTTTTTTCTCCTTTACAGAGTTGCATTTTTACAATATCCTGAACAGTACTTCTGATGACTCAGTCTGCCATAGCACTTATTATTCTTCAACAGCTCCTATAGCACAAAAACACACTCATATTTTCAAAAACGATTTGTTTTGTTGTATCATCATGGAAAGGGGCATAGGACGTACTTCCATCCCCTATGCAACACTATTGCAGTTTAACTCTTGCTATGGCATTTAGTCCTTTGTAAGTTCTGTGCTGTGTTATTTTCTGTGATGTTTTTTGTATGAATGGCCAATAAACACAGATTATACATAAAAGAGGAGAGGCAGTGCAGGGACAAAGTAATGTCCAAGAACTGAAAATGATACCAAGTCAACCCTGTAATGTTTCATCAAGGTGCGTATAGATGTCCAGCTAGCTGCTCTGCAGATGCACTCTTGAATAGGGATGAGTTGCCCCATGATATCACTAATCAAATATGTCCATGTCCATATTTAGTCAATGATGGTCCAAGGCCTTGCTGCACCAACTCCCTTTTCCTAGTCTAGGGCCTCTCCACACTAAACTCCCACCCCCCTACCCTTCGCCACACAAACCCTTTATTCTAATACAGAGCTTCCAGTTCCAGGCTACAAGCAGGCTCTCCCCTGAAAATTTTTGCTGTGGCTGGGCTTCCTCACAAGATTTCAGAAAAAGTGCACGGCAGTGCAATGCTGTGTGGATGGGACTTACGCAAAATGAGGGTGACCTCATAGCGCAACATGCTTAATCACTCCGCCCTTCCTGCCTGCACTATAGAGAAGCATTCTTAAGCAACGCTGAAGTGACAGTTGCTGAGCTGAAGAAAGCTTTTCTATGGAGATTGCAGGAGGAGCGGAGTGATTCAGTGTAGATGAGCTTTCAGGTCACCCTCCTCCTACTAGTTTCTCTGGCATCTGCTGGACTAGCCAGCCAGCACCTCTGCGACTTTGTACTGTGGTAGCCTGGGTAGCTAAACACAAACCACTGAAAGTGACTTTTGACTTGACCAGCCAGCTATGACACCTTTAGAACTGTGGCACCCCGCCACAGCTCCCGCACCCCCCAGGTACTTCATTGCAAGGATCACAAAAGATGATCTGTTTTTCTAAAGGATATTTTACTCATGAAAGAAACAAAGGTCTTCAAATCTCTTATGATGTCTAGAGCATGTGAGGTTAGATCTTCCTCATGAAAAAAAAAACAAGAACAAAAGAAAATACAGTGAGGAAAATAAGTATTTGAACACCCTGCTATTTTGCAAGTTCTCCCACTTAGAAATCATGGAGGGGTCTGAAATTGTCATCGTAGGTGCATGTCCACTGTGAGAGACATAATCTAAAAAAAAAAAATCCAGAAATCACAATATATGATTTTTAAACTATTTATTTGTATGATACAGCTGCAAATAAGTATTTGAATACCTGTCTATCAGCTAGAATTCTGACCCTCAAAGACCTGTTAGTCTGCCTTTAAAATGTTCACCTCCACTACATGTATTATCCTAAATTAGATGCACCTGTTTGAGGTCGTTAGCTGCATAAAGACACCTGTCCACCCCATACAATCAGTAAGAATCCAACTACTATCATGGCCAAGACCAAAGAGCTGTCCAAAGACACTAGAGACAAAATTGTACACCTCCACAAGGCTGGAAAGGGCTACGGGGAAATTGCCAAGCAGCTTGGTGAAAAAAGGTCCACTGTTGGAGCAATCATTAGAAAATGGAAGAAGCTAAACATGACTGTCAATCTCCCTCGGACTGGGGCTCCATGCAAGATCTCACCTCGTGGGGTCTCAATGATCCTAAGGAAGGTGAGAAATCAGCCCAGAACTACACGGGAGGAGCTGGTCAATGACCGGAAAAGAGCTGGGACCACCGTTTCCAAGGTTACTGTTGGTAATACACTAAGACATCATGGTTTGAAATCATGCATGGCACGGAAGGTTCCCCTGCTTAAACCAGCACATGTCCAGGCACATCTTAAGTTTGCCAATGGCCATTTTGATGATCCAGAGGAATCATGGGAGAAAGTCATGTGGTCAGATGAGACCAAAATAGAACTTTTAGGTCATAATTCCACTAAACGTGTTTGGAGGAAGAAGAATGATGAGTACCATCCCAAGAACACCATCCCTACTGTGAAGCATTGGAGTGGTAGCATCATGCTTTGGATGTGTTTTTCTGCACATGGGACAGGGCGACTGCACTGTATTAAGGGGAGGATGACCGGGGCCATGTATTGCGAGATTTTGGGGAACAACCTCCTTCCCCCAGTTAGAGCATTGAAGATGGGTCGAGGCTGGGTCTTCCAACATGACAATGACCCGAATTACACAGCCAGGATAACCAAGGAGTGGCTCTGTAAGAAGCATATCAAGGTTCTGGTGTGGCCTAGCCAGCCTCTAGACCTAAACCCAATAGAGAATCTTTGGAGGGAGCTCAAACTCCGTGTTTCTCAGCGACAGGCCAGAAACCTGACTGATCTAGAGAAGATCTGTGTGGAGGAGTGGGCCAAAATCCCGCCTGCAGTGTGCAAACCTGGTGAAAAACTACAGGAAACGTTTGACCTCTGTAATTGCAAACAAAGGCTACTGTACCAAATATTAACATTGACTTTCTCAGGTGTTCAAATACTTATTTGCAGCTGTATCATTCAAATAAATAGTTTAAAAATCATACATTGTGATTTCTGGATTTTTTTTTTTTTTAGATTATATCTCTTACAGTGGACATGCACCTACGATGACAATTTCAGACCCCTCCATGATTTCTAAGTGCGAGAACTTGCAAAATAGCAGGGTGTTCAAATACTTATTTTCCTCACTGTAACATTATTTACTGCAGCAAAATGATGAGGTGACTTTAGGAGCATAGCTGACTGTTGCCTGAAGGACAGCATTGTCATGGAACAATTGGATAAATATAGAATGCCACAATGTTTATGTTCTGTGGTGCTCCCAGCATCCTGTGAAATCACGTCAGAGTTTGGGTCTGGCCATAGAAAAATATCAATACCACAGGCACTTGTGCATTATGTTGAAAGTATGCTGGAAGTGTCAGATGTAATTATTGTTCTGGCACTAGACAGGTCAGGCAGTAAAAAATGTGCTTTACAGCTCCTTCTTTTTCTTTCAAACTTCATAATGGGACTGGTAAAGGGGCACTGGTGGAATCTGAGTTATACTGCAACTGTTAAATGTTTACCCTTTAACAGAATTGACCAAAAAAGAAAATTAGTGTGCATCAAGTTAAAATGTAAAGGAATGAAAAAAGGAAATTAATGTAGCCACCACATCTAAAGCCTCTTACACATGCTTAGATTACGTCCGTTTTTTTGTTGGATGCTTGTCTCATGTCGAAAATGAAGAGGTTACTAACCATATGAAAATTTTCGTACCACCAAATTCAACGGCAGAAGTGACATACAGTATGGTATTGAATAGCTTTGTATGTATTTTTTTGTTTCTGAGCATGCGTAGTCGTGCTCTTACGATTTTTTTCTGGACGAAAACCATACTAATGATAAGAAAATCGGACATTGAGTTGACATACAAAAAAAAATGTTATAGACTGCACATCCAGCTTTTGTCTTCAGAAAAATCAAAATTGGCTGTTGATAGGACCATACTAATGGTAAGAATTTTCGGAAGATCGGTCTTCGTGTGAAAATTCCCATGCAAATTTTGCATTCGGTGTATGGGCCTTAAGGATTGGTATGCTGAAATGTAATTTTTTTTTTCTAGGGGCTCAATAAGCTATAATAGACTTATTCAAACCGTTTTATGTGCAGGTCTGTCAGATCCATACAGTTTATTCCAGTAATAATAATAATAATAATAATATGTCCGGTCAGCCCCTACCCTGTCCGCCTTTAGGCGATCCCAGAAAACTCACTTATTCATGGAAGCCTACCCCACCTCCACCTAAGAACTGCACCCGGGCCACCTCCATCAGATCAACCCTCAATGCTATTACCTTTCGTACCCCCCCCTCCCTTTAGGCTGGGTTCACACTTGTCTGACACATGGACCGACATTGTGAACCCAAGTCGCATTACGTCACCAAATCAATGTTTCCCTATGAGAGCCATCTTAACTGGTCCGACACAAGTCGGTCCGACTTTGAAAAAGGTTCCTGTACTACTTTAGTCCAACTTTGGTCCTACTTCAGCCCATTGAATATCATTGAAGTAGGATCAAAGTTGGATCCTTGTTCTAACCATCCGACTTGTGACATCCGACTTGGTGATTACAGCAGCAGTAAAAGGAATTTATCTCACACTGGGATTGTTTTAATTGGTCAAAGGACAAGTCACTATCTCAAAGTCGGAGCAAAATCTTATCTTGTTCATTCAAGTCGGATGGAAGTAGGACCAAAGTAGGACCGAAGTAGGACCGATGTTGCAGGACAAAGTAGGATCAAAAGTCTGACCGTTTTTGTGTCGGATAGTGTGAACCCAGCCTTAGATTGTAAGCTCAACGAGCAGGGTCCTCCTGTCCCTTCTGCATTGAACTGTATTATAATTGTACTGCCCCCCCCCCCCAAATTGTAAAGCGCTGTGCAAACTGTTCATGTCCTTGGAA
>BLSH010045472.1:104514-127607 GCA_018402905.1 Glandirana rugosa | reverse complement strand
GTAGCGGTCTATCTCATATGTCGGGGGGATGGGGGCGGCGCTCAGGGTGTCGTGACTGTCTTCTAGGGGGTACCATCAGTAGTTTCAGGGCGTGAATGAGGTAGATCCTTCGTTCGGCCCGCCCGTCGTTCACCACAGACCGTTTGCCCTCGATTTGGGGGAGGAGGAAACTCTTTCCGCAGGTTATCCTAGCGGACTGGTAAGTCGGTTAGCCCTTTGGCCATCATATGGGCGCGAAGGGCTAATCGACTCTCCGTTATGTCACAACCTTTTAGTTTATAAGTAAACGAAAACATTGTGGTCGCTGCCACCCCCTATTCATGCGGCCGGCCCCTTCAGGACACATGAATTACAGCAACGCCAGTGTTTTTTGAAGCACCTGATTAAAGCCATAGGCTCTAACAGGCTTCAAAATAGAGTGGCTCGATGCGCAGGGCATTGCACTGAGAGCCCACTGACGTGTGTTACAAAAGCAAATGAATATTTGATTTTCCAACACTGTATTGCCTCTCAGCTAATCGGGAAGCGCGGGTATACTACCGGTTTCCCGATTGGCTGAATGGTCAGGCGATCCTATTGGACGCCTTTCTCAAAGGAGGAGGGGGTTTAGCTCCCGTTTGCCAGACACCACTTGCTGCCCGCCCGGCTTGCTTCCTAGATGGAGTAAGTGCGGGACTTTGATGACTACCATGGGGGATCTTCTGTCAGTGCTGTGGGACTCGCGGCGGGGGTAGGGGGGCTGTATACTCTATCTGGCGATGCTGTATAGCCCTCCCTGGTGATGCTGTATATAACTTATCTGCTGATGCTGTATACTGTATCTGGCGAAGCTGTATATACCCCTACCTGGTGATGCTGTATATACCCTATCTGCTGATGCTGTATATACCCCTATCTGGTGATGCTGTATACTCCGATCTGGTGATGCTGTATACCCCTACCTGGTGATGCTGTATATACCCCTATCTGGTGGTGCTGTATACGCTATCTGGTGATGCTGTATACTCCTATCTGGCGAAGCTGTATATACCCCTACCTTGTGATGCTGTATATACCCTATCTGCTGATACTGTATACTCTATCTGCTGATGCTGTATACCCCTACCTGGTGATGCTGTATATACCCCTATCTGGTGGTGCTGTATACGCTATCTGGTGATGCTGTATACTCCTATCTGGTGATGCTGTATATACCCCTATCTGGTGATGCTGTATACTCTATCTGGGGATGCTCTATACGTCTACCTGGTGATGCTGTATATACCCCTATCTTGTCGATGCTGTATATACCCCTATCTGCTGATGCTGTATACTCTATCTGGTGATGCTGTATATACCCCTACCTGGTTATGCTGTATATACCCTATCTGGCGAGGCTGTATACTCTATCTTTTGATACTGTATATACCCCTATCTGGTGATGCTGTATACTCCTATCTGGCAATGCTGTATACTCCTATCTGGTGATGCTGTATACCCCTATCTGGTGATGCTGTTTATTCCTCTCTGGCAATGTTGGGCTGTATACTCCTGACACAATGGAATCTATAAGGGATGGGGCTTATAAGAAATGGGAGGGGTCAAAAGGGAAGGGTGGGGTCTGGCACCCCCTCATCCTAAAATTTCCCCAGCCGGTACTGTATATCACCTTTCTCCAGCTGATTTCTAGACAATGAACCTAGATGACCTAGGGAGCATTGCATCTGACACAGAAAACATGACATAGTAAAACAAGGAGTAACATTGTGATAAGGGATGGAGATAATTGGCTTTGCAGCGAAATTGCAGATTTCTTGTTTGCCAAAATTTTGCAAAAGAATTCTTCTAATTTTGTCATGCATCACTTGCAAGACAAAACTGTGATATGATGTTTTAAATTCACTGTAGTGTAGCTGAAACCATGGTTGCTTTAAGACAATAACTTTGTGCTGACACAAAGTCATAATCATTGCCATCATAAAGGCAAGTCATATCCCATTGCTGTACCATCCCCTTTCCCCCCCAAACACACACTTGTTAATAAGCTTTGTGTTTTAAAACAGAACCCGATCATTGTACTCTGCTGTCAACTGAGTGCATGGATGAGTCACCAATGTCCTCACCAATGTCCTCACTTATGCTTAGAATTTAATAAATGGGACTTAAGCCAACTCATTAAGTATGAATGGCCCATAACTTGGTAGATAAAAGAGTAAACATATATATTTGAACAATATATTTAGCAATATGTCTGCTGTTCTATCTGAAGTCTGGTACATACTACAAGTTTTTTTTCCTTCAACCTGGTTGAACAAAAAAAACTTGACAGCTCCGGTCAGAGCCACTGTACTAACCATCCCATCCAAAGTTAGTACAGCAACCTCCCCCGCTGAGCTATTGTGTTCTAACAGGGGGGCGGCCCCCCTGCCAGAGCATTTCGATCAGCGCTCTTGGCTAATGTCAAGAATGGGCACACCAGTAAGACATAGGGGCTTGATGAATTTTACATGAAGCAGTGCCCTGGTAGAGCACGGTGGAATTTCCTTTCAAGTTTGGGGCTGCATTTCTTCACATGTAATTATACAGTAGTTTTGGTCAGAATTAATGGATACCTTAAGACCTCATGCACACTGGGCATTAGAAAAAATGAGTTGCAAAGCCACTGCCAAAGCCAGGAAAAAGTGACTGTAAAAATGTGCTTTTAGTAGCTTTTTGCATTGCCGTTGATGTGCGTTTAGCCTTATTAGCTTTTAGCCTCTATTCAAAATCAATGGTTTCCTATGAGAGCCATCTTAACTGATCCGACTTTCAACCCACTGATTTATATAGAAGTAGCATCCAAGTCAGATCATGATGATCTGACTTGTGGTGTGACTTGTGCGCTGAGCCAGCCAGTGACATCATCCAGAGACACTTGTGACGTCACTGCTTGGGGCATGATGGGGCGGTGACATCAAAAGGGGCGGCTCTCCAGGTGACATCACCGGATGGCCATGCCCACATTGCTATATAAGTAATGGCACACGCCGGAGCTAACACAACATCAGGAGGAAGAAGAACCGGGATTTTGAGGGGAACCCCCATGTCGTTTCAGTCTGGTATGGTCTTGGGGGCACTCCACGTCATTTATTTTTTCATTTTGGCGTGGGGGTCCCTTTCAACATCCATACCAGACTCAAGGGGCCCGGTATGGATCTTGTGGGGAGGACCCCACACCATTTTTTTTTCATTTTGGGGTTCCCCTTCAAGATCCTCAGAGCACAAGTCACACCACAAGTAGGATCATCGTGATCCGACTTGGATGCAACTTCTATTCAAATTACTGGGCTCTCATAGGGAACCATTGATTTTGAAATGTCAAAAAAATAAAATCAACATGGTTTAACGCTATAGCCAGCATTAAGCCGCGTTTAGCAGCGTCAGGGCCGGTTCACACTGCAGCGATGTGGCAACCCTGCATATCCTCTGCAGGTTCCCGCATCATATGTCTCTGGGCGGCAGTTCACACTGCCATATGCAAATTGTGGGGAGTGTCAATACAATGTTAATGACACCCCCAAATCAGTTTGCATATTGCACTGCGAACTGCAAACTCGCACAGGAATCGGATTGCATGATGTGAACACCCATGCGATCTGATTCTGCCCCTGTGGAAAAAAGGGTCCTGTGCGAGTTTGCTCCAATTACAATGAGAATTCAGCTATACTATATGGCTGAATTTGCACTGCATAGAGATCGCATGTGATCACACTGTAAAGCGGTGCGAGTCACATCTGATCTGCAGGATTGGAGCAGGGTGAACCGGCCCTCAGACGGTTTACTGCTGTAACTCTGGTCCTCAGAACGCGCTGGCCCTGGGTTTTTTTGCAGCTTGAAAAAGCCTATGCCACTTAGAGCTGCTCCTAAAAGCCTGTGTGTGCATTAGGCCATACAATAACATGGAGAGGCGTTTTAAGCTGCAGAAAAAAAAAAACGTCTGACGCTGGTAAAAGCAGCTGTAAAAACACCCTGTGTGCATGGGGACTAATGCTTAAAATTATATCATAAAGGACTATCTTCAGTTGAAAAAAACAAAAAAAACAAGAAGCTCTGAAAACGATGGCATGACCCCCACAGAGCCCTGATTTTAACATTATTGAGCATGTCTGGAATTACATAGGGACAGAAGCAACTGTGACAGCCTAGATCCACAGAAATACAGTAGTTAGTTCCCCTAGTTGTTTGGAAGCAGCTACATGCTGAGTTTCTTAAAAACTGATTGAATGTATACATATGAGAATTGGTGTCATTTCAAAGGATAATGCTCCATTTACACGGGACGCTGTCTCAACCTCCCCTGAACGTTTTATCTTGACAGCTAGAAACTGGCGTCTAGCGGTGCTTTGCCGCATTCTCGTATAGGAGCGTTTTTTAAAAAAAATGGAAACGCCTGTAAATGAAATGCTCCTAGACGCGAGTTACCGCGTTTAGGAGCGTGTACAAGCTGTTTGACTTTTCAAATGCCTCTGAACTGGTGTCTGAACCCATTTTTTTGTATTCCAAAAAAAGCCTCTAAACGCAGCTACCTGGAAACAACCTTAAACGACCCTGTGTAAATGTACTGATAAGATAACATAGAGGAGAGTTCAGGGGCAGCTGAAAAAAAATGCCCAAATGCCTCTAAACGTCCGATTACCAGCAGCAGTGTAAATGAGGCCTAAAGGTGGACACACTAGATATTGATTTGAATTTTTTTTTTGCGTGTTTATGTTCTTGTAGGGTGGTAATTGATCAAAACAATTATTAATTGTATAAATGTTTAATGCATTCTGATTTTACAGCATTTTTCCCATGTGTCTAAAACTTTTGTTTATTACCGAATTTTAACAGATTCATATATTTTACAGCCGAGGCAATCTCCCCTTCAGAAAGTTTTTTTTTTCTAGAGACTCACTATCATTCAGTGAGACAATCTTAAGTATACCATTATTTGCATTCTAGTGGCATCCATATCTGTGAAATATGACTTTGTCCTGTATAATTCCTGATAGGTGTCTGCTATTTTGAGTGTACTGTGAATAGCCTTCCCTCAAAAGGGCCTAATGAGAGGAATTCAATTCTGATGCCTACAGCATTTGTGGACATATTTATATCAGTCCCTGCAATTTGTGTCTTCATGATGAAGAAAGCCACGGACAAGAATTTTTTTGAAATCCAAATTCCTATCCTTGTACACAAAAGGAAGTTTGTTTGGAAATATAGCTTTTAAAATAGTTCTCACTGCAGATAACCATTTCATTTTCCGTGTTAACATTTTTTTTTAAATACAACTATTTTAGATCCTAATGTATTTGGAAAAAAAAACATTTGATTGTGCTACAGATAGAAACATTTGGCAGGTGGGGAGTTTTACTTTTGGCAGGCATAAAGATAACAGGGAGTTATTCTGAATCTAAACTTCCTTACTCATCTACTCTAATAATATTTTACTGTAATAACTTTATCATTCGTTTGCAGTTATGCCAGTTTTCAGGATCTTCAAGGGAATTCAATTATTTTAAAATAAGTGAACAACAAATTGTTAGTCTTCCCAGAACTGCAGAGCCCATTGCATTAAGGTGTGCATCCCAAAGCTCAAATACACATGCGTGAATGTGTGTGTATACAATATATATATATGTATATATACAGTATCTCACAAAAGTGAGTACACCCCGCACGTTTTTGTAAATAATTTATTATATCTTTTCATGTGACAACACTGAAGAAATAACACCTTACTACAATGTAAAGTAGTGTGCGTACAGCTTGCATAACAGTGTAAATTTGCTGTCCCCTCAAAATAACTCAACACACAGCCATTAATGTCTAAACCACTGGCAACAAAAGTGAGTACACCCCTAAGTGAAAATGTCCAAATTGGGCCCAATTAGCCATTTTCCCTCCCCGGTGTCATGTGACTCGTTAGTGTTACAAGTTCTCAGGTGTGCATGGGGAGCAGGTGTGTTATATTTGCTGTTATTGCTCTCACTCTCTCATACTGGTCACTGGAAGTTTAACATGGCACCTCATGGCAAAGAACCCTCTGGGGATTTGAAAAAAAGAATTGCTGCTCTACATAAAGATGGCCTAGGCTATAAGAAATTTGCCAAGACCCTGAAACTGAGCTGCAGCATGGTGGCCAAGACCATACATCGGTTTAACAGGACAGATTCCACTCAGAACAGGCCTTGCCAAGATCAACAAAAGAAGTTGAGTGCACGTGCTCAGCGTCATATCCAGATGTTGTCTATAGGAAATAGACGTATGAGTGCTGCCAGCATTGCTGCAGAGGTTGAAG
This sequence comes from Glandirana rugosa, assembly GCA_018402905.1. Classification (NCBI taxonomy): domain Eukaryota; kingdom Metazoa; phylum Chordata; class Amphibia; order Anura; family Ranidae; genus Glandirana; species Glandirana rugosa. Next base: position 121,309 of record BLSH010045472.1, on the reverse strand, counting down.
TTGTGAGGGGGTTAGCCTGTCAGTGCTCAGACCATACACTGCACACTGCATCAAATTGGTCTGCATGGCTTTCATCCCAGAAGGAAGCCTGTTCTAAACATGATGCAGAAGAAAGCCCACAAACAGTTTGCTGAAGACAAGCAGACTAAAGACATGGATTACTGGAACCATGTCCTGTGGTCTGATGAGACCAAGATAAACTTATTTGGTTCAGATGGTGTCAAGCGTGTGTCGCAGCAACCAGATGTGGAGTACAATGACAAGTGTGCCTTGCCTACAGTCAAACATGGTGGTGGGAGTGTCATGGTCTGGGGCTGCATGAGTGCTGCTGGTACTGGGGAGCTCCAGTTCATTGAGGGAACCATGAAAGCCAACATGTACTGTGACATACTGATGCAGAGCATGATCCCCTCCCTTCGGAGACTGGGCCACAGGGCAGAATTCCAAAATGATAACGACCCCAAACACACCTCCAAGATGGCCACTGCCTGTAGCTCTCAGTGCCTGCAGCATTCATTCAGCCCCACACTATGACACTTATACCAACCTGCTTGACTGTAGGCAAGACACACTTGTCTTTGTACTCCTCACTTGGTTGCCGCCACACACACTCGACACCATCTGAACCAAATAAGTTTATCTTGGTCTCATCAGACCACAGGACATGGTTCCAGTAATCCATGTCCTAAGTCTGTTTGTCTTCAGCAAACTGTTTGCTGGCTTTGTTGTGCATCATCTTTAGAAGAGGCTAACTTCTGGGACCAAAGCCATGCAGACCAATTTGATGCAGTGTACGGCATGTGGTCTGAGCACTGACAAGCTGACCCCCACACCCCTTCAACCTCTGCAGCAATGTTGGCAGCACTCATATGTCTATTTCCCAAAGACAACCTCTGGATATGAAGCTGAGCACGTGCACTCAACTTCTTTGGTTGACCATGGCGAGGCCTGTTCTGAGTGGAACCTGTTCTGTTAAACCGCTGTGTGGTCTTGGCCACCATGCTGCAGCTCAGTTTCAGAGTCTTGAAAATATTTTTTTAGCCTAGGCCATCTTTACAGTATGTAGAGCAACAATTCTTTTTTCAGATCCTCAGAGAGTTCTTTGCCATGAGGTGCTATGTTGAACTTCCAGTGACCATTAATGGCTGTATGTTGAGTTATTTTGAGGGGACTGCATATTTACACTGTTATACAAGCTGTACACTCACTACTTTACATAGATAAGAATCATTTCTTCAGTGCTGTCACATGAAAAGATATAATAAAATATTTACAAAAATGTGAGGGGTGTACTCACCTTTGTGAGATAATGTATATACAGTATCTCACAAAAGTAAATACACCCCTCACATTTTTGTAAATATTTTATTATATCTTTTCATGTGACAACACTGAAGAAATGAGAGAGAAAAACAAGTCAGCAGGGGTTATCAATAAACAGGTGTATGCCTTTTTCAACAAACCTGGCAGGCCCGTTTTTGCTGCAATGGACATCATCAAGAGGCCCTTTTCACAATATATTGACCAATTCCTTCAACCACTGGCCCAAAACCTCCCCGCTTACATCTGTGATGGATTTCATCTTCTTGACCAATTAAAACATTACGCCTGGGAGCCCACATATAGATGGGCTTCACTGGACATAAATTCATTATATACTTCCATACCCCATCACATTGGCCTAGAGGCAGTGTCACACTTTCTAGAAAATTATCCTTTGATCAATTCTGAACAAGCACAGTTCACTTTGGATGCAACTGAATTTTGTCTAACCCACAATTATTTTGAGTTTAACGATGATTATTTTCTCCATCTAATGGGTACAGCTATGGGAGCAAAGTTTGCCCCAAGTTATGCCAACCTCACTATGGGCCTCTGGGAAGCCAATTACATCTGGCAACACAACCCCTATGCCTCCCATATAATTTTTTATAGGAGGTACAGTATCTCACAAAGTGAATACACCCCTCACATTTTTGTAAATATTTTATTATATCTTTTCATATGACAACACTGACGAAATTACACTTTGATACAATATAAAGTAGTGAGTGTACAGCTTGTATAACAGTGTAAATTTGCTGTAGGTGTGCAAGGTCTCTAACATCCACCAGCTCCGTGATGTCATCATGGAGGAGTGGAAGAGGAATCCAGTGGCGAACTGTAAAGCTCTGATGAATTCCGTGCCCAAGAGGGTTAAGGCAGTGCTGGAAAAGAATGGTGGCCAAACAAAATTTTTGGACATTTTCACTTAGGAGTGTACTTACTTTTGTTGCCAGCGGTTTAGACATTAATGGGTGTGTGTTGAGTTACTTTGAGGGGACAGCAAATTTACACCGTTATACAAGCAGTACACTCACTACTTTACATTGTAGCAAAGTGTAATTTCTTCAGTGTTGTCACATGAAAAGATAGAATAAAATATTTACAAAAATGTGAGGGGTGCACTCATTTTTGCGGGATACTATCTCTCTCTCTCTTTATTGGGATTTTATGTGATAGACTAACACAAAGTGGCACATAATTGTGAAGTGGTAGGAAAATGATAAATGGTTTTCAACATTTTTTACAAATAAATATGTGGCGTGGTGTGCATTTGTATTCAGCCCCCTTTACTCTGATACCCCTAACTAAAATCTAGGAAAACCACCTTTCTCTGCAATTACAGCTGCACATCTTTTTGGGGATGTCTCTACCAGCTTTGCACATCTAGAGCTCAAGCTCTGTCAGATTGGTTGGAGAGCATCTGTGAATAGCAAATTTCAAGTTTTGCCACAGATTCTCAATTGGATTTAGGTCTGGACTTTAACTGAGCCATTCTAATTCATGAATATGCTTTAATCTAAATCATTCTATTGTAGCTCTGGCTGTATGTTTAGTGTTGTTGTCCTGCTGGACTCTAACTAGTTTTCTTCTAAGATTGCCCTGTATTTGACTCCATCCATCTTCCCATCAACTGGCCAGCTTCCCTGTCCCTGCTGAAGACAGGAACTCCCCACAACATGATACTGCCACCGCCATGCTTCACTGTGGGGGTGGTGTGTTCAGGGTGATGTGCAGTTTTAGTTTTCTTGTCACACATAGCATTTTGTTTTTAGGCCAAAAAGTTAAATTGTGGTCTCATCTGACTAAAGCACCTTCTTCCACATGTTTGCTGTGTCCCCCACATGGCTTCTCCCAAACTGCAAACAGGACTTCTTATGGCTTTCTTTCAACAATGGCTTTCTTCTTGCCACTCTTCCATAAAGGCTAGATTTGTGGAGGGCACGACTAATAGTTGTCCTGTGGACAGATTCACCCACCCGAGCTGTGGGTCTTTGCAGTTACTCCAGAGTTACCATGGGCCTCTTGTCTGCTTCTCTGATTAATGCTCTCCTTGCCCAGCCTGTCAGTTTAGGTGGACGGCCATTTCTTAATAGGTTTGCAGTTGTGTCATACTCTTTCCATTTTCAGAGGAATGATTGAACAGTGCACCGTGAGATGCTCAAAGCTTGGGATTTATTTTATAACCTAACCCTGCTTTAGGCTGGGTTCACACTGGAACCCGCAGTGGCTCCCAGCAGGGGTCCAGTGCGTGCTGATTCACAGTTTCAGGTCCAATTTCAGCCTGAATTTTGTGCTGAATTCGGACCTGAAACTGTCCAAAAGACGCACAGCGTCTTTGTGCAAGTCGCACCGGACCTGCTGCGGAGATATGTGAGCCGACTCCATAGGGAGCCGGTCACAATCTTCTGCTATGCGAATTGTTATGTGGGGAAACCATAGGTGTGAACCCAGCCTTAAACTTCTCCACAATTTTATCCCTGACATGTCTGGTGTGTTCCTTGGCCTTCATGATGCTGTTTGTTCACAAGGGTTCTCTAACAAACCTCTGAAGGTTTCCCAGAACAGCATTATTTATACTGAGATTCAATTACACAAGGGTGGACTCCATTTACTAATTAGGTGACTTCTGAAGGCAATTGGTTCCACACTTTTCACATATTTATTTGTAAAAAAATTTTGAAAACCATTTATCATTTTCCCTCCACTTCACAATTATGTGCCGCTTTGTGTTGGTCAATCACATAAAATCCCAATAAAATATATTTACCTTTTTGGTTGTAACATGACAAAATGTGGAAAATGTCAAGGGGTATGAATACTTTTTCAAGGCACTATATATATATATATATATATATATATATACAGTTGTGCATTTATGTGCATTTATGATTTCTTGGCCATTTTTCAGAGAATATGAATGAGAACACAAAAACATTTCTTTCACTTGTGATTAGTTTTTGGCTGAAGCCATTTATTATCAATCAACTGTGTTTACTCGTTTTTAATCGTAATGTCAACAGAAACTACCCAAATGACCCTGATCAAAAGTTTATATACCCTGGTGATTTTGGCCTGATAACATGCACACAAGTTGACACAAAGGGGTTTGAATGGATAGTATAAGGTAATCATCCTCGCCTGTGATCTGTTTGCTTGTAATTAGTGTGTGTGTATAAAAGTCCAATGAGTTTCTGGACTCCTAACAGACCCTTGCATCTTTCATCCAGTGCTGCACTGACATTTCTAGATTCTGAGTCATGGGGAAAGCAAAAGAATTGTCAAAGGATCTGTGGGAAGAGGTAGTTGAACTGTATAAAACAGGAAAGGGTTATGAAAAGATATCCAAGGAATTGAGAATGCCAATCAGCATTGTTCAAACTCTAATCAAAAAGTGGAAAATTAGGGGTTCTGTTGAAACCAAACCACGATCAGGTAATCTTCTTATAGCCCAAGCCATCTTTATGTAGAGCAACAATTCTTTTTTCTTTGTCATGAGGTGCCATGTTGAACTTCCAGTGACCAGTATGAGAAAGTGAGAGAGGTAACACCAAATTTAACACACCTGCTCCCCATTCACACTTGAGACCTTGTAACACTAACAAGTCATATGACACCAAGGAGGGAAAATGGATAATTGGACCCAATTTGGACATTTTCACTTAGGGGTGTACTCACTTTTGTTGCCATCGGTTTAGACATTAATGGCTGTGTGTTGAGTAATTTTGAGAGGACAGCAAATTTACACTGTTATACAAGCCGTACACGCACTATTTTACATTGAAGCAAAGCCTCATTTCTTCAGTGTTGTCACATGAAAATATATAATAAAATATTTACAACAATGTGAGGGGTGTACTCACTTTTGTGAGATACTGTATATAATCACGGTAGGGTAGCGCAGTTTTCATATTTAATAAAAGAGAGAAAAGTGTGCCTCTAAGAGTAAACCATAATAGAGTTTATTGCAAAACACAGTACAGGCTACTCACAAAGATAGGTGTAGGGTTTGCATTGCAGTGTAAGCCACTGCTCGCTATATTGCTGAAAGTCCGGTGCCAGTGGGAGTAGGAAGATGTCTGCTGTTTCCAAGGCATGTAGAGGAAACACCAGGTGGTTTCCTGTGCTTCCTTGTTTCCTGAGGGAACAGCACAACGTCACTTCCGGAACGGGGTACAGTTCATCACCCCGCCCACCGGAACCGGAAGTGATGTTGTGCTGTTCCCTCAGGAAACCAGGAAGCACAGGAAACCACCTGGTGTTTCCTCTACATGCCTTGGAAACAGCAGACATCTTCCTACTCCCACTGGCACCGGACTTTCAGCAATACAGCGAGCAGTGGCTTACACTGCAATGCAAACCCTACACCTATCTTTGTGAGTAGCCTGTACTGTGTTTTGCAATAAACTCTATTATGGTTTACTCTTAGAGGCACGCTTTTCTCTCTTTTATTATACTCCACAGAAGCTTATTCTACTTCTTGTCAAGCGCAGCCTGAGAGAAAACTTCCCATCCGCACCCTGGACTGTCACCTGCAGCATGGTATGGACTTTTATGTGATAATCCTGATGTGGTTTATCATTGAAGTTTATCATTGATCTTTATCACCATCATTACCATTACCATCATTTGAACATGTGATTATTTATTATTATTATATTTTATTCCATGATCGCTCTTCATATGGCTTGCCCTTAGGGAAAGACATATACCTCCATCTGTGATACACTACTGCGCTAACATTATTCCCTTTCAGTTTTCATATTTAGCTAGCTTGATTTATAAATAGGGACGAGCCAATGGTTCTGTTCAGTGGCATTTGGATAAGTGCCCAAACCTTTGCCCATTTGGTGGGAGCAGAAAATCATTTATAGAAGAAGTATTTCTACCGCTTCTATATATGACAGCTTTTCGCTGTCATTGGTGCTAAGGAAGCAACAGGTGCTTGCACCTTCTGATTCCCTAGGGATCGCTGCTTCCCTGGAAATCTCTCGCCACAGAATCAAGGGCGCATGGACAGCCATGACATTGTGGCCCAATTGCAGACACTGGCGAATGAGATTGACCAAATATGGCTTTGGCCATATTTGATCAATGGTTTCATTGCTATTATTTCCCCTCCCCTTATATAGCTGATGCTCAGGGAGCTGTCATTTGGCCATGAACGCCATCAGGATCAGTCATTGGGTTTTCTGTCCTGGCAAGTCAGTGGGCGGCGGGCATCTTGATTGACAATGGATGGACATTTTATGGGATTTTTATTTTCTTTATAAAGGACTTTTCAAACATTTGAATGTTTCTAGGTGACATCTATATTTTTTGTGAATAAGTATGGGTACTATGTACTCTATACTCATTCACGTAGGGGGATGGGAAGGTATCTTATTATTAAAGGGAGCTTAAAGGGTCTGGCATGCATTTTAGGGGGACTCTATGCATTCTTTTTTCAATCTTGCTGTAGGATGTGGCAAAATTGACATTTACAAAGAAAAAACTAATTAAGTTTAAATAGACGACAAATAAAATGTAATTGCTTGGCTTCTTAAAAAATAAACAAAACAGCACACAGACCCAGCCAATGGTCCCCCACAATACGTAACAGCCCCTAGGAGTTTGCTGTGTATTTTGGGGGACCTTTGCGGTCTTTGTGCCATTTTTTATTTAAAAAAAAAGAAGGCCAGGGGGAGATGCAATTTGCCAGTAATTTAAAACAATGTTTTCCCTTTGTAAATGTTAGTGTAAAAATTACTGCTTCGAGCTGCATGGAATTTTTCAAAATGTTGTTTGTATTGGTACATGTTTATCAGGGCAGTGGTCCACCCCATTCTATTTTTTGACACCCCCTTGCCCATTAGCCCTTATGATTGCAGTGGGGTTCAGGTTGGGGTTCAGCTTCAAAACTTCTTGGAAGTTCACAGGACCCAGCTGGAACCTAACTTGGAGCAGTTTGGCTTATCACTACTTATAAAGCAGACAAACCAGGGTGCTTTGAAAGGTATATTCAGCTCTGTGCAGGCACTTCTAGCTGTCTGCTTTCACATTATAGATTTAAATCAATTTATAGATTTCAAGTTAATGTGGATTCATTGTAATTGTTAATTATAGGTAAAGTAGAAAACATCCATACCTTAAAGTGGAATTCCACCCACATTTTTCACTCCTCACCATGCAGCACTAATGTGTATCCTTAAAATAAATTGGCATTTTTTTTTTTTGTTCACTTACCTGATTTAGGGGCCGCGGCACTGTACGCCATTTACAGTTTTTGCATTGGCTCCTGGGATATCTTGGTTGGCTTGGCATGACACTGCTCCCGTTTTGCATTGGCATCTATGAAAAATCTTGGTCAGCTTTGCATGGCACTCCTCCCGTTTTGCTTTGGCGTCTATGGAAAATCTTGGTCGACTTGGCATGCCTATGCCATGCCAAGCTAACCAAGATTGCACCGCACTGCACATGCGTGAATCGGCAGGTGCATGATGGGTAGCCAGCATGCACAGAATCCAGGAAGAAGGACACTGCGGCTTCAGATGCCCACACTGGAGATGGCTGCGCTGTGCAGGAACATCACAAAGTAAGAAAATAATGCTGCACAAATAGAAAACTGGGCATAGTTTACAGCATACCTTTGTTACATTGGAGGCGTGAGTATTCTAGAGGTATTTTTATCTTAGAAGTCATATTTCGGCCAGAACTCAGCTTTAATTAGCAGGTTGTCAAACCATCAGATAATACCTTTCTGCCCTTTGTAATTTATACATGATTTAGCATTCACTTAAAAGTGATTTTTTTCTGCAGTAACACATTCACAAACACCATGATTTATGCATGGTATTTTCAAACTGTATTTTGGAATATATTCTTACTCATCTAATTACATTCAGCAAATTCAGTGTTATCATCTATATTTCACTGTAACTGTAGCTGAGATCTTGAATGTGTGAACAGTGTCAGCAGTTTTCATCTTGATACAAAGTGAACTGCTTTCATCAGCACTAATTAATCTGCTCGGGATGTGAAGCGCTTCAGTTTGTTTTGACGATATACTTGTGAAATAATATAGGAAATTTTTACTTCCTCAGCCATGATGAAGAGCCATTGAAGTTTATTAAACATAAGCAGATTTGTATACTGTACATTGACTATAAAAACTTTGAAGTGGAAGTCCAGGCTTTTCCTAACTATGCTTAAGCCTGCTCCCACCCCCATTCTATCTCCTGTAGCGTCCTCCTAGTTTGGGTACTAGAGAGTGTATATAGTTTTTGGCTCTGTCTGCTTAACAGAGGAGCTGACATGTAAATTTACATGCTGTCTGCTTATCAGGGAGCCTGATTTAAGTAAGGTCTGCTCTATCTGCTCTGGTGCTGTTTCATATGGTCTGGAGATCTTTTACCATGTCCAATAGTACCGGTCCCTATTGGACAGAGGGGAAAATCCTCAGCCAGTAACAGCAGGTGTATTTGGAGGTGGTTCTGACCAGCTAGCAGGGGAGTGGTGACCCACTGCATCTTGGGTGAACACCTTCATATAAAAGGGAGCACATGGGCTCAAGGTTAGGAGTCCCAGCCCACTCAGGCTTGAGGGGTGAGGTGTATGTTTAGCTCCTGGCTGCTAGGCCCGAGAGCCTATCCAGGAGGCTGCCGGCTGCTAGGCCTAGTCAAGGCCTATCTGGATGATGAAGCTGCAACCCACAGTTCCATAGAAGCTGACAGAGGGAGGATGTCTCTGGATTCGGTCTGATACTGCAGTGGCAAAGTGTCGCTTGGAGGTTGGCAGAACAGGCTACCGACTGTCCCGGGACATGGTGTGAGTACAGATCTGTGAGAGAATCCCTGAGACTGTGTGCTAGAATTTCCCCCTGCTCTCGTATCAGCTTTATTGGGTGTGCCAGCTAGAAAGGAGACACTGGAGAGTGTCTTGAAGAACAGAGTCCAGCTTCTGTCCTTACTGTTTAACAAGGTACCTGTTCTGCTAAAGTCAGCCTGCCATAAAGTGCCTTGGTAGTCTGCTACATTGAGTTAGAACACTGGCTAGTGTCTTGAAGAAACAAAGTCCGGCATGTCCTTTGTTGCTTAAAGATGCACTTGTTTCACTGGAGTCAGTCTGCTGTGTGAAGCCACTGACTGCTTGCTGTACAGAACCTAGGGAGAATTTGTCCTCAGTTACATTCAGTTACTTGGAGTATCCTATCTCTACCCTTCTCCTATCCAAGTTCAACAAATAAAGCATTGAAAATTCATCCCCTAGACTGGTCATTGGAAACAAGCAGGATTGTGTGTGCACCTGGCTGTGTGAAAATACCATAGTGACTGGCTGCAAGAATATTCAGTGGGAGGCTCTGGAAAATATAAATTTCATTAGCAGCTCCTTGGGGGGTACCGCTACACTCCTATTTTAACTACCCTGTAAAGCAGTGGTTCTCAACTCCGGCCCTCTGGACCCATTAACAGGCCAGGTTTTTAGTATTACCTTGGGGAGATGCAGACTAAAATGCTGCAATCACTGAGCAGCAAATGATATCACCTGTGATGTATTTCAATGATCTTGCAAACCTGGCCTGTTGGGGGGTCCCGAGGACAGGAGTTGAGAACCACTGCTGTAAAGGAAAGATGTCTATACTTGCCTATTCTGAGGGTGTTTCTGTCTGGTCATGTTATCAGCTCCCAGCAGATTCAGGAGAGATGAGGGACATCTGATAATGGATGACCCATAGTAAGCCTATGGGTGATGTCTCCGCTAAGGAATTTCAGTCGTTATCAGTGAGCTCTCCTCTCCCCTGAACTGGCCAATGGGAGACAATCACAAGACTAGACGGGAGGACCCATAGGAGTTAGACAGGCCAAAGACGGTGCAAATTTTTTTCCTGCAGCCACGGGTTGCAGGAAAGAAATTTGCACTATTCCCCCATCAACACAGGCAGTGCTGACAGGGAAATCCCTCCTCCCAGGACATTGGGGTTAATTTACTAAAGGGAAAAAGACTGTGCACTTTGCATAGTGCAGTTGCTTCAGAGATTAGTAAATGAGCAGAAACTCTGCTGACTTCCACCATCCAATCACATCCAAGCAAAAATACTTTTTTTAAAAATTTTTCTTGCACATGATTGGGTGTTCTTTGCAAAGTGAACCCTTAGCTTATTTACTAACTTCTGGAGCAACTGCACTTGCAGTGGGCAACTGCGCTTTGCATAGTGCACAGTCTATTGGTCCTCAGTAAATCAACCCCATTGTCTCCCACCCCCGACAGGAGAAGAAAGTGATTATTGCTAGCGGTTATGGCAGCCGCTTGTGATAGTCTGAAGCGAATCCAGCAGGCTGTTTGTTCCCAAGTTAATTGATCGAACAACTTGGTACATTCAGCCTGCCCATTAATGGTTTGAATCTCGGCCAGTTCCTGCTGTACCGGACAGCCTTAGAATTAAGCTTAGTTTGGGAAAGCCTGGACTGCCTTAAGGTTTTTCTTGTAAATAATGGTGATATGTTACCTTAGATTGTAAGTTCCTTGAGGGCAGGGACTGATGTGAATGTACAATATGTAAAGTGCTGCGTAAGTTGATTCAGTATCTCTCTTTTTTGAAGTAAAAACAAGCATTGTACAGTAGATTTTTAAAGGCAAATTGGCTGTCAGCTTTGCGAGGGAATTATCTACAAAGTTTAATGAATTACCCAATTGTGTGCAAAGGAAATAAAAAACAACTTATGCACGACTGGATGAAGGAAGACAGCAGAGCTTTACCCCATTCACCACTAAGCCCTGGGGAAAATTCTCTTGAAAATCCATGCGCCCGGCCCCTAATCTACATGCAGGGTGACAGACGCCCAGAGCCCACCCAGTTGTGTGACATTAGCAAATTAATATTTGCTAATACAGGGGTCAGCAACCTGTAGATCGCGATCTACCAATAGCTTGCTGACAGGTGGCTGGTAGATCTTGGTCCAGGCTTACTGACCTGCTATCCCAGAGCATCAAACAGATTGAAATTCAGAGGGTCTACTTGTAAAGTTGGGACTGCAGTAGGGAGCAAGAGCCGCATAAGCCAATGCCTCCTCTGTAGTGCTGGCTCCTGTCCCATGCGGAGTGATACCAACTGCACTCCACCTCTTATCCCAGATAGCAGTCTCCAGAGTGGTGCCAGCAGCAGGAAAGAAGAGATCCTTTAGGTCAGTATGAAGTAATACACTGGGCATAATAGCAGCGTTGTGTTGCTTTCTCGCCACCTGGTTTAACCCCTTGGACCTTGCAAAAGCATGCAGTTGGGCGCTTGCAGAGTAGTCCCATTTTCTTACATGCTGCGGCATGTGTACACTTTTGGCTGCTGCCTCAGCAGCTAAAGGGGGTAAGGATTGGGCATGGTAAAGCTATAATTCAACTGCAGGGTTTTAATACCTCCCAACTTTACGTGTGAACCAGCCCTAAGGGTGCCGCTGCCGAATACAACTCAAGGACTCATTCACAAGTACAGCAGTCACTGCTGCTCCTCTGAAACGCTATCCAAGTGTGTGTGACAGGTGGTGAGGAGGCGATATGTTGCCTCCTCACCACCTGATTTAAATCCATGATTGCCATGCCAGTAGTACAGCATTCAAAATTTAAATCAGATGTGAGGAAGCAACATTCTGCCCCGTGATCTTTGATTTCTCCCATGTTGTTCAAGTAGATCTCCACCTCTTAAAGCTGCCTACCCTTGTGCTAATATCTTCCCGTTTCTCCTGGCCAATCAGGAAGCAGGTCCTGAAACCCAATTGGACCAGGAGTCCTAAGACCCGATTGGCCGCGAGTCCTAACTCCTGATTGGCCGGAAGGAGAAGTGACCTCTGGGACTCGGGAGGAGATGCAGGAGGGGAAGCCACCGAAGCCGCGACCTGGATGGAGTAAGTGCAGGAATGGCGGGCGGCACAGCAATCAAGCGATGGGGGAAGCGGCGATTGAGTGAGCACCGGGTGGGGGTTGGTGATTGGTTGGCTGGCTGGCTGGGGGGGGCTGTGGGTCGCTCTCCCCCCAAGAAAATTGAGCACCAGCCACCACTGCTATTTGCCTTCAGTAAATCAAGTCCACTTTGTAGGGCATGATACATTTATGTGTACATTTCAGCTAGAGCTCTGTAAACAAAGGGATTTTTACAACGGGGTAAAGAAGAAACTAAAAATGATTGCAGGATAGTGAAATCAGAGGAAGTAGTGAGTTCTGTTTGGGCACTCTGTAAAGTAAAGAGGGCTGGAAGTCATCTTGGAGAAGAGTAAGCCCATTCAGAGGGGTAATATTATTATCTGATTTATTAACTTTTTACAAAGGAAAACACTAATACATATACTTGTAAAGTATTCGTTCTACCCCCTGATAAACCACCTTTTTTATCCTTTCAGCTAGCTGCCACTGGTCAGTATAGTTGTATATTTTTTGCAGGTTCTGGTTTCACTGTGTGTCAGGGAGGAGGGTTGTCACCAGAGACAGGTAGTAACAGTGCTCCCATATTTTCAGAAGTTGTGCCTGGTGTGCTGCATACATATTGGAAGAAAGCTCATAGGGTATGAGGGTTAAAGTAGAACTATGGGCAAAACGTATTTTTCCATTTTGGGTAGAGTAAGGGAGGGTTACAACCGCTGTCAGATTTTCTGTCCCATTGCGGATATTTCACTTCCGGTCCCATAGCCAAACAGGAAGTGAGAGGAAATCTCTGCAAATTAAAGGAGGTTTTTGGTGACCCCCAGCTCACCAGAACTAGTATTCCCATTGGAAAATTTCCCCTCTATTACTTTTCTGGGGATAACCCAAAACATGGGGTTTTCTTTTTACGTTCACTTTCAATGATAATGGTAATCAGGACAAATAGAGCAGGTGAATCTCCTTACCAGGGCACAGACAGCAATAAAAGCTGACAGGGGCACTAATCCCTCTCCACTCTGTCCAAAACAAAAAAAAAAGTTTTGCCTTTAGTTATACTTTTACATTTGTGTGTCTGCCTGAAATTTTAATTGTACAGCTCCAAATGTATGATAAGGCCACACAGGCCAATTTATAGAGTAACGTGAAACATATTGTTAAAGCCCAACTCCAGGCAAACAGCCAAGTACACAGATGAAATACATATAAGGGAGCTGTTGTCCTGCCAAAGAATTTGAATTGCTCTCCATTCATTCCTGACATTTACACAACACTGCCACACAGCAAAGCTATCCTGAACATTTAAGTGATACTAAAAGCAGCTTTTTTTTTTTTTTTTTTTAAAATAACAAACATGTTATACTTACCTGCTCTGTGAAGTGGTTTTGCACAGAGCAGCCCCGATCCTCCTCTTCTCAAGTTCCCCGCTGACGCTCCTGGTCCCTCCCTCCTGCTGAGTGCCCCCACAGCAAGCAGCTTGCTACCGGGGCACCCAAACAGGCTAGTTTCCGAGCCACTGCTCTGTGTGTCCATACACATAAGGGGCGTGGCTTGACCCTGTCTCCTCATTGGCTCACCTCATTGGCTCACTGGCTGTGATTGTTAATAGCAGGAGCCTATGGCTCCCGCTGCTGTCTGAGGAGGAAGGTACCCAGGAGATCCATTGCTTTTGTGCACATCGCTAGATCGAGATGGGGCTCAGGTAAGTATTGGGGGTGCTGCTGCACACAGAAGGTTTTTTACTTTCATGCATAGAATGCATGAAGGTAAAAAACCTTGAGCCTTTACCACCACTTTAGAGCCCGTTCACAGAGGGGCGACTTGCGCTCTGACTTGAGTAACCTCAAGTCGCCCCAAGTCACTTGACATCAGAAATCCCATTGAAGTGAATGGGAGCCGTCTTAATGTACACTACTGAAGTCGCTCCGACTTCAGAAAAGGTTCATGCTTGACTTCAAGGTGACTTCTATCTGACTTGTGCCCATAGAATTCAATAGAAATCGCCTCCAAGTCAGATGCCCCATCTATATGGAAGCGACTTTACAGTGAAAAGAAAAAAATGTATCCAAGGCAACCCCCTCCCTTCTCTGATTGGCCACGGGCAAAGTCGCCTAGCATGAAGTCGTGTTGTAAGCCACCTGAAAGTCGCCGAGCAAAGTCCGCCGAAGTCGGATCGCCCCTGTGTGAATGAATGCAGCCTTAATGTTTATGTAAAGCCACTACTTCTTTTTTATTTTTTTAGTATAGAAGGGTTAGAACAACTACACGGTTTTTACTTCTGTTTACATCCTCTCTGGGGAAATGTACCCTGACAAGTTGTACTGGATCATTGTCTGCAGTACAGGAAGCAATAGGACATCCCATATTTTTGAGTTGTCACAGGAACAGCAGCTAAGGGTAAATCATCCAATGGGTAAACCTGGCCTGGTTGACACCTGTCTTAGCAGCAATAACCTCTGTCTTTGGGGGTGTTTGGAGAGATCTCCAGTTGCTTCCTGATGTGTCCCTGGGACATAAATCTCCCTGAAGGACAAAAAAAAAGGTAACAGGTGTAGTCCAGGCAGCTGCTCAGCCAGGACTGCACTGACACAGAAACCCAAAGAGATAGCTGTTGGCTCTTTTCCCAGCTGCAGAGGGACTGAGCAGCGGGCCAGGGGAGAGCCAAAGAGGAGACACACAGACTGACAGAGACTGCATCCTAGGCTCTGCCCCACAATACTTCTACTGTTTGGAGGATGAAAGTCTAAGGACTGCTGGGAGAAGCAAGGACTTGGGGGAATGTAGTCCCTAAACAGAATGGGCTCGGTGCTGTAGAACTGTGTGGGACTACAAGTCTCAGGAACTGAGAGCAGAAACCTGGGCTGCTAGTAAAACAGTGTCACGTGTGGTAAGTAAGCAGAGAATTTTGCTGGGTGGAGACAGTTACTGACACTGCTGAGCATGATGTTGTTTTGTGGGATGGGACTGTGCTGCTGCACATATCCAGGGGCTGCTGTTGCTGGAGGGCATGTGCAGGGGACCATGCCTTGGAGTGAGGGACCCAGCAGGCTGTGGATAAGGACATCTGCACTCCAAACATCTATTGCTTTGCCTGGGATCAATGCTACAGTGTTCAGAGCTGCCATTAATGCCACTGCCCTTTAGAGACTACAATAGACAGCTTGATCATGCCTTTCAGATGCCCACGAGAGTAAAGAGACTCCACAATGACATTCAGAGTGGTGAGAGGCTATTGACCCCTATCTTTGCTAAACACTTGAAAAGACAGCACCATCCCAATTAGGAACCCCAGGGAATTGTTTTGAGGAGTACTCCCTTTTCTGTTGAAATTACAATTAGAGTTGAGCGAACCTCTGGAAGTTCGGGTTCTGCTAGTCCGGCCGAACTTCGGGACAAAGTCCGGGTCCGGGTCCGGACGGAACCTGAACGATCGCACGGACACCGAACCCCATTGAAATCAATGGGGACCCGAACTTTTAGGCACAAAAATGGCTGTAACAAAGTCCTGGAAAGCCCTAGAGGGCTGCAAAAGGAAGTAAAATGGGGGTAAGGGTAGGGCAAGTGCCCTACAAAAAATGGGGATAGGGAAATAACTTTAAATATTTTTAAAAAAATAAAAACATAAAAAAAGCAAAAATGGAGGTGAATGTGGATCATCTTCAAACTGTGTCTGAAAAGTATTAATTAATGGTAGAAGCCATATAACTGTTCTAAAATCATCTTCAAACTAGGGCAAGTGCCCTACAAAAAAATGGGGATAGGGAAAATAAATTAAAATCAAAAAATAAATGGGAAGGGGGGTGGATGTGGAGTAGGAGCCTAGCGGTTGACTAGGCCGTGACCGTGGCAGTGTAGGTGGAAGTGGCGGTGGTAGAGGAGTAGAAGGAGGTAGCCAACGTGTTTTTTTTTGTATTGAGGCCTATTCAAAACAAGAAGTATATGAATGGCTGTGTGAGTCCGGTCTAAATGTTTATTCTGCACAAGGTACAGACAAGTCTTGTGGGATCCATGCCTGATTCATTTTAATAAACGTTAGCTTGTCCACGTTGGATGTGGACAAGCGGCTCCGCTTGTCTGTGATAACGCCCCCTGCCTTGCTAAACACACGTTCCGACAATACACTGGCTGCAGGGCAGGCCAGCACCTCCAAGGCATAAAGGGCAAGCTCAGGCCATGTGGCCAATTTGGAGACCCAGAAGTTGAATGGGGCAGACCCATCAGTCAGTACGTGTAGGCGTGTGCACACATTACTCTTGCACCATGTTGCTGAAATGCTGCCTCCTGCTAAGCTATGGCCCCGAGTCGCCTTCGTGTTCCACTTCCATCTCCTCCTCCTCCTCCATCTCCGGTGGTTGCGTCGACACGGTGGCGGTCGTGGAGTCTTCCGTCCCAATCGTACCGACTTTACACCGTTTCGAAACAGTCGTCGGGCGGTGTTGTTTGTCGTGTTGGTCGGCTATCTGTTGTAGAATCGTCCTCCGTCGTAAAGTCGTTGTACCACGTTCTCATTACACACGTGTGCGGATGTGCATGACTGACTACCCAGACGGGGTAAGTTGAAGACCCAGAGGTTTAACCGGTGTACCGGACT
>BLSH010045472.1:68176-100771 GCA_018402905.1 Glandirana rugosa | reverse complement strand
GTTGCTAGTCTAACAACCTCCTTAAACTCTAAAGTTTATGGCGACGAAACTCAACGTCTAGTTTGAGACGTATTTTGTTGCTAGTGGTGCTAACATGAGTTGCTAGTCTAACAACCCCCTTAAACTCTAAAGTTTATGACGACGAATCTCAACCTCTAACGTCTAATTTGAGACAGATTGCTTTGTTAGCATGTGAGCATGTGTTGCTAGTCTAACACCCTAGCATGTGTTGCTAGTCTAACACTCTCATTAAACAGCCTCTACCTAGTGCAGTCAGATCACTCAAAGCAGCAGTATGTGAAATCTCAAATTACTCTCACAATCTGATCGTTGTGTACGATCCCACAATCTGATCGTTGTGTACGAGTGTACGATTGTTTCGTTAGACAGAGTTTAATCTGCAATCTCCAACTCTAAGCAGCAGTATTTGAAATCTCAAATTCCCCCAACAATCTGATCGTTGAGTACAATCGTGGTGATCGTTGTTTTATGCAGAGTTTGATCTGCAACTCAAAGCAGCGGTATTTGAAATCTCAAATTCCTCCAACAATCTGATCGTTGAGCACGATCGTAGCGATCGTTGTTTTATGCAGAGTTTGATCTGCAACTCAAAGCAGAGGTATGTGAAATCTTTAATTTCTGCTAACTGTCCTCAGAGCAACAGCACAGACAGCAGTAGTAAAGTACTCTATCTCAGGATGCGGGATCAGGTCTAAAAATGTCTTAAAATGTCTCAATTCTCTCCCTCACGCCGTCAGCTTCCTTTCCCTACACTAACCCAAGAGCATGTGACTGCAGCGCTACGTGACTCCAGCTTATAAAGAGGCTGGGTCACATGATGCACCGGCCAATCACAGCCATGCCATTAGTAGGCATGGCTGTGATGGCTTCTAAGGGCAAACCAGTGAAACACTTGTTGATTGGCTGCCCTGCAGCTTCTCAACACGTGGAGTAAAATAGCAGAACCCCGGACCGAACCCAAACGATTTTTGAAATGTCCGGGTCCGGGTCCGTGCCCCGGACACCCAAAAGTTCGGTACGGACCCCAACGTTACAGTCCGGGTTCGCTCAACACTAATTACAACAACTTTAGGGCATTTCAATGCAGTCTTGGGCCCAATGGCAGCCATGAACAGGTATACACTGGCCAATGGAAAAGGGGATAAGGAGGCACTGTGTGTGCATATATGCTGCGTTTAGGGCACCCCATAAAGTCAGGGCATTGGAGGTATAGACTTAGCTTATCTTAAACCAAGTTTTGGGCACCCATTAGAAGTGTTTTGGTAATACCCTCTTTGTAAACTGTGTTTTGATATAATCATTATTTGCCTCTGTTTTTCATTCTTCATTACTATCATTGCTGATATTTATTCTGCTGGGTGTGTCAACAAATAAATATCCTTTCCTTCAGCCATGGTGTGTCTAAGGGTGTGGTACTGCTTTAAAGGCTGTTATCTAGGATCTAGGGAACCCAATCACCCAGTGGCTCGTTCAGGGGTGGAGCTACACAATGATCCATATCCATTCAGTATTATATAACATCTCTAACACTTTCCCATACCAAGATGCACTGGATATTTTTCAGCACCTCCAACAAAGCAGCAGGGAAGGTTTGGATAGGTGAGTCAGTTTGTGATCTTGGCCAGCACATGGGGAGATGCATCGCAATCATTTGTGGGCAGCGTCGGTCACTCCAGCGGGAGCCTCCCCTTTTGCTGTGCCAGCGTGATGCTGGGATGGGCCCGTTGGTCATGTTGAGCAGGTAAATATTCCCAATTCACTTAGCCAGCTCTCCCGGCAGCACCTTCAGTGCACACTCCACACCACACCTGGGCCATGCCTTTTTGTGACACTAGCAGGTAATCATTTGGCTGGATTTGCTGCTCGTGTTTTTCAGTGCCTTTTTTATTTTCTATTGATGGTAGCATGGGCCAGCTTTTATCATTTCTCTCACCTCTGCTGCACATTCCTCTTTCTATTATAGAGGTTTTGGCTCTTTTTACTATACACGAATCTTCACATTTCATTAGTACCCACTCTTCATCTTGGTTCTGGGCTCCATTCACTTTTTTACTATCATATACTTCCATGTATTCATAGTCTACTTGATCTACTCAATTTCACAGAATTGGAACCCAAATGGGCCACTATTGTTCCACTTGTCTTCTTTCCCCTCTGGGGATTATTGTCGTCTTTCCTGCAGGTCCCCTTCTTCAGCTCCCAGGATGAGCATCTCAAGCAGCCATCAGTTTTATTTTCACATGCTCCAGACTTGATTGTCATGTAAGTATCCAGTGGGATGAGTTATTTTCTCCCTTCCCTTATGAATATAGTTTCCCTTATGTATGGGTGTAACATTGGACCATATTGGTTTACCTACGTTCTTTTACTGATATTGCTGCACTCGCCCCTGAAGTTGTGGTATGAAACCACGAAATGCATCGGGCCAATTTTGGTGCACCATGTTCCTTTTAGATGGTTTTATTTCATCCACTCTTAGGTTACCATACCATTTTGTTTATTAAGCAATTTTCCATTATGATGGACAATAGTCCTACACCAAATATGTCATTGCTAAGCTGCTATGATTGTTCCTATGAATATTTGGTCTGTAACATGTGATTGATAGGCTAATGCATTATGCATGCACTAATTGTATGTCATATTTGTACTGTATAAGTTATTAAAACATGTTTTTTTTTTTTAATACTGATTCATCCTTTAGCCATTCTGTACTTACCTCATTCAAAATCCCAAACCCCTCCTCTTAGCACCAATTTTATTTAGGTACAGCATCGAATGACCACATAATTGTCAGGTAAAGTAACGCAGTGCCATATTGCAAAAAATGCCCTGGTCATGAAGGGGGCTAAACCTGGGGCTGAAGTGGTTAAATATGTGCACCACATTTCAAACACAAGACACAAGTTGGCCCTGCCCCTTAGCTATATAAGCAATGTCAAAGCGAAGAGCAGACATATGACAGGAGACCTCCCAGGGGGCGGGAGTGTTTTTTAGTTTTTTATTTTTCATGTGGGCGGGTGGGGTGATTGATGATGGGTTTCTTGTTTTTATTACATTTTGACACTTTTTTGGTGAATGGGTAGGGGTACTATTTACTCAATATTCATTCACATAGCAGGGGGGCTGGGATCTTGGGGTACCCTTGTTAAAGGGGCCTTCAGATTCCGATAAGGCCCCCCCACAGACTCCCACAGCCATTGGACACGGTTGTGGGGATGAGACCCTTGTCCCCATGAACATGGGGACAAGGTGCTTTGGGGGTGGGGTCAGAGCCCCCATCCCAAAGTACCCAACTCCCCATGTTGAGGGCATGTGGCCTTGTATGATTCAGGAGGGGGGGGGTGCTCGCTCGTCCTCCCCCCTTTCCTGACCTGCCAGGCTGCATGCCCGGATAAGGGTTTGATATGGATTTTGGGGGGCACCACGCTGTTTTTATTTTTATTTTGCCGTGGGAGTTCCCCTCCAAATCCATACCCGGCCCATAGGGGGAAGGACCCCCAGGCCAATTTATAATTTATTTTTTAACCGCCATTTTATTTTTGTTCAGCTGTCAGCTGATGACTCATCGGTTGTAAAGGATGCCGCGGCCTGCTTCCCGGCCCCTCTTCTTAACAACCAGCTTACACTGCACCCTGATTGGGCAAAGCTTTGCCCAATCAGGGCGCAGAATGCACTGTGCAGTGCTCAGCGCATTGCAGGGTGTTCGTCGGGGCAAACACCCTGCACATTTGGGTGTTCGGGCGAATGGCCAAACGGGCAAATATTCGGCCTGAACTGATGCTTGGGCCCAACCGTTTGCCTATCCCTATGTGGTGGCTGTACTAATAATCTTTTTTTTATTTTTTGTTTACTTGTATCCTTCATTTTCATCTGGTGATCCAGACAGTACTTCCTTTTTTAGGATGTATCAACTCTGGATAAAGGAGCAACAGGGGAGAGGGTAGTGTTAGATACATCAGATTTAGATGGACTTAAGGGGAAGTAGGGTCAAAGCTTTTCTGGCCATACTTCTTCTGTGGGTCACAGGAGTGCACAGGCTGGTGCTCCAGTAAGCACTGGAGGGGCAGAGCAGTAACTATCTGTCACCATTTTTCACTCAGAGCGGACCCGAGAACTGAGTGATCAGTGGTCTTTTATTACTCAGTCTTTGGTTTAGAGCTGGCTGGGGACAGCTGCAGCTCAGATTGATGCTGTACCCATCTAGGTGAGTATGTATGTTTATTTTTTAAGGATCCTGTACTTATTTTTTAAAGTGGGACTGTAGCTAAAACTTTTAAAGCAGTTGCAACAACAGCTATTTTTCTTTTGGGATAAAGGTTTTACACAAATGAATAAAATCTGATCATTGTAAGCACCCCTGTCACTGTTAAATGGTTTGTCTCAACCCTCTAACTTCTACTTTTGCTGGACAGCTTTGCCTGTTACAGGAAGCTGAAAAACAACAGACCTACTGGCCGGATAAACTGGAAAAAAATAAACATGATAAAAAAGAAAATTAGGACAGCCATTAAGAACAGGAAAGCTGCAATGTAATACATTTTTATTTTTGAGTTTATTATTGCTTTAATAGAATCCTACCTTTAGCTTACACTGGTCTACAAGGAGAAAGCCTTGAAAATAAATGTAGCTGAATTTTAGCAAAATTAGGACACTAATAAAGTAAAATTAAGTCCTGAATATTAATTGGCTCTAGTTTCAAAGATACAGGTCAAAATTGCATTAAAATAATTCAAAATCATGAGGGGGGTGTACAATTATGCTCCATAACTTTTCTGTAAAATGTGAGATGGCATTGAGAATGGTGCGACACCAATCATTATAAATGTATCTTTTTATTGATACCAAAAGTTAAAGTTTTGGGTTCGCTGACATCAATGGCCCCGGATCAGCTGCATCCTGCTCATTGTCTTTATCATCATCTGAGTCTAGAGAGTAGTGAGTAATTCTGGTGGATCTGAAATGGGCAAGTCCTCACCTTTGGGTAAAGGACACAGTGTGGGTGGAATGTTTGGATATTCCAGGGTCCACAACTTCTTTCTTGAGATCTCTTTTGCAATTGGGGGAACCATGCAAAAATAGCAGTTGTTACTATGATTGATGGGTTCCCTTCACACCATTGGGACTGTGAAAGTCATGGACTTTTTTCTTCTTGTTTAGCCAATGACGCAGATAAGTTGCACATGTGTTGCAACAATAATGAGGGGCCCAACTCTTTTCCTGATTCCCTATTTTGCATCCTAAAGTGCATACTGCACTATTGATGCAAATGTAGCCTCGACACAAATGTAGCAGTGTTATCGCCATTGTTTACACAATTACGAGGCATCTTGGCTTCTGAGGGAAAATATCATGCAACTGTTCCTTGGAAATATTAGGCAATGACACTTTCATAAGCCACCAGATGAAACTGTATGATGCGTAGATCTGACCAAGACAAATGTACCTGGCAATAAAAAAATAATACATTACAGTTAGGTAATAATCTTTAGTCTCAAAGTGAAGATACATTTATACACTTCCATGTGGTACCATTTTCATTGTTCTACCCTACTTTGTTGAGAAGTTACGAGTCATCATGATCATCCCTGAGTATAAATCATTATTGTGATATATATTGAAAATATTAGCCAACCAGCACCTTTATCACCTGCTTTCTAATTCATCTAATCAAAATATGTGAGAATTAGCACATTTTATCTCAGAGGTTGATCATTTCTCAAAATTTGTAGACCACTGTTAGTGACACAATGCTCTGGACAGTACTACATGTTTTCCCACTGCACTAATTTCCTTTGCTATAGCACTATCTGTTTTTAAATATTCAGTTGGCTGCTTGGCCTGTTATCAGCAACAAAACATGCTGATCCTTTTTTTATTAGACTCAACCGTTTAATAATTCAGCAGAAAACAATTTTTTTCCCTTTTTTTATAGGTTTATTTATTGAGCTTATTGGCTTGTTAAAATCCTCCTAATCTTAACATTTGACTCACAATAGACCAGGGATAGGCACGGACAAAGGCTGTGTGGACATTTTCCAAAGTACAGACCTTAGTGAAGGACACGAAGGTTCATTTCAAATTAAAACCATCAAAAACACTTTGTCTACTCTCTGATCCCCCTGTAGAGCAGGTTGCCCATAGATCCCCCTTTAGAGCAGACCAGGGTCCCCATAGATCCCCTTTAGTCTTACCTTTTCACCTATATTCCCTGTGCTATCATGTTTTCCTGCACCACCAGGTACTCCAGGCTGCAAATAATATATATATTTAGCCAAAGAGACAAATTTTTCTCTCTAAAAAACCAAGGGATGAGGTGCTGAAAAATTGTGTGATGATCTATCCACATTGGATTACATTACTATTATACACGATTTATATAGCGCCAACAGTTTGTGCATCACTTTACAATGTAGAGGAGGGACAGCACAATTACAAAACAATTCAAATCCATCCATATATATTTAGTCAACATGACCTCTTTTAGAGCAGGCCAGGGTCCACATAGATCCCCTTTAGAGCAGGCCAGGGTCCCTATAGATCCCCCTTTAGAGCAAGCCAGGATCCCCATAGATCCCCCCTTTAGAGGAGGCCATGGCCCGCCCACATAGATCCCTCTTTAGAGCAGACCAGGGTCCCCATAGATCCCCCTTTAGAGCAGGCCAGGCCAGGTCCCCATGGATCCCCCTTAGTCTTACCTTTTCACCCCCAGGCGTGCTACCAGGATTTCCTGCACCACCAGTAGTACTCCTGCCGCTCCCTGCAAAGAATATAATATATTTAGCCAAAATGATTGATGCATTATGCTGGAGCCAGGCAGGCACAGAATCCATCCAACTCCAGGCCAGCACCTGTTCTTGACCTTGAGACTTGAGACCTGGCTTCCTTGGCTGTTCTCCTGCCCACTCTGCCTGAAAAGCGCTGCCCCATCTACGTTTGAAAAGTGCCGCCCTCTGCAGCATTATTTTACCCTTCTAGATGGCCACTGCACTCATACATATCACTCTGCTGTATCAGACTACAGTGGAGTGGGTGGCGCCGGCCTGATCTACAGAGGAGGAGCCACGAGCAAACTATCACAGCATCGCCATCGGGTGAGAGAGGGAGGATCTGACAGTCTTCTTTCCAATAACTTAGTAAAAAAAAAGTCCTACCCAAAAGTGTCAGCCAGGCCACAGACCCTGCAAAGACCACTCACGGACACCAGTGCCCATGTAGGGACACCTTGCCGATCCCTGCCATAGACAGGCAGAAATATCTTCAGGGATGGCTAGTAGAGACACATCTAACCACACCTATTCAAGTGCAAAGACCTGTTAAGAGGCCTATCTGATCATGGCAGTTGACATGCTTGGTGCTTTTGACTGGGGCCTGCTCACAGACAGATTTAATAACAAGTCTGACTATCTCAATGTATGAGACAGAGCACTTACAGCTGCCTGACATATTCATTATTATCAAAGTGAACCTGTCATTTTGCCCATTCAGGTTCAATTTATAACCCACACTAATAACTTCTTTACACATAATCCCTGTTCAAGCGTAGCAGCCCTGATTAGGAGAATAGACAGGCCACTCAAGTGCTGTGCATAGTAAGAGGAAGATTGGAAAGTCACATGTTGCCTATACTTGGAAAACTGGGTATTTTGAAGGGCTTAAGCAGGCCAATTGAGCTGTGCAGTAGAGTTTGAATGGTATTGGTAGCAGAGGTGGTAGGTTAGAAGTTTGGTTGTTGAACCTACGAGCCCTTTTGAAGTCAATGGTAGTGGAATGTTAAAAAAACTATTTCCATGTATACTGCTATGACCCTGAATTATTTTCAAAATGTAAAGGATGAATACACTCAGTCCTTTTACCAGTATCTACAGTTAAGGAATGCCTTATCTGTACAATTTAGAACTGCAATACTGGAGTGGAGTACTGTTCCCTTACTTCATTCTTTGGCAAGCACTACCTCCACTGAGTGGCTCATTTTAGACCTATATTGTAATGTACATTTAGCAGCGTTGGACTGTAAAGTAGATCATCCTCACAAAAGCTAACGCAGCTCGTTCTGCTTCAAAGATCGTATTGTGCACCCCAAAAATTATTTAAATTCAGGCAATGCCTGGATGCCTTCTGTCCAAGGTGTGGATGCTCGCCTGGCAGCTTTGTCCACATTTTTTTAGCAATTTCAACATCTTCCCCTATACCCGCACATTAACCATTCCTTACGAGTTCCCTGGGGTCTGGTTCAATTGGTCTGGCACCCGGGAGCTGCGATGTGCACCAGGCGCTGCCCCTTATCCCTCCCTGGCTGCCCATTGGACGTGGGGGATCAGACTGGCATCCTCATACGCATCGGTGCCATGCATGGCGCTGCACACATGACGTGACCCTTGGGCGTCATTGTGTCGGTGTGATTTCGTTCCCTCTTGGCTGATTCATGTGGCTGGGGGGGGGGCTTTTGGCGGCGGATGCCTCCCGCTACTTATCATGCCACCATGACGCTGGGAGAGACCCAGGGACATGTTGGTTGCATATAAACATCCACCACTAGGAATAGATAGGCTGTTCAGCTGCACTGTCTGGTCATACTGAACATCACGCTTGGACTTTAGTGCCAAGTAGTAGCACAAGGTAACATATCTGGGAATTGGTCTCACTATGTTTTCTGTTATTCACATCTCTCATTTTACTTTCTGTTCTCATTCGAGAAAGGACATTTTTTATGCAACTCTTAGTGCACTAGTTCCACTCTTTGCTCACATTAGGTGATATTCTTCTACTCACACTGTTTTTCCAGTCTTAACGGGCACTGGCTATACTATACTACTCAGAGGCAGTAGCATCTGATCCGTCATATTTATACACATTAATTTATTCTATATATACTTTTGAAGCCAGTATTTGGCACCAATATGGCGACCTTCATCCTTCTGAAGACAGTTGTGTATGTGTCTGATGTTCCAATGGACCTCAAAGACCTCAGCTCCAAGGATAGATATTCACTTCGGCCCTTTTTTACTGGTATCTCATAGACTGAACTCTGTACTGTATGTAAGTTACTTGGGGTTGGATAACCTCTTTCTTTCTGACTTAATCTTTTTTATTTTTCCCAGTATTTGGGCTTAAACCTAGACCACAATGGTGTCCATATATATTTTTACAGATATGCTCAGCATCCCTTTCTGATGAAGTGGAGTGAATCCACGAAACACGTCGGGCTTTATAGGATGCAGCTTTAATTTTTAACACGCGGTTTCAACTACATTATGTAAAAGCCTTGATTCTAACATATGGTTTATTCATATCGTGTAAAGCTCTACTACATAACTGACCCCATTACACGATACAATATGTCTTACAATACGGTCAACTGCAGTGTGTTATTTTTATACCCATGTATTATCCCATTTATGGTGTGTCCTGCATATAAGAAATTACTAATTTCTTATGATTAATGTGGCTAATGTACCTAGTGCAATGTTTATCCATTGTTTATGTTAATAAATATGCCAATAATTTTTTATCTAGTCGGTTATTACTTGCCTCACTTAAAGTCCCAAACTCTTTTATTGTATTTCAATTAATAGGGATGGAGGTGCATCTATATATGTGCCTCATTTAAAGTCCCAATATACCCCCCTTCTTTAGCCCAATCATTATAAATGTATCTTTTTATTGATACCAAATCATTAAAGTTTCAGTCCGCTGACATCGATGGGCCCAGATTGCATCCTGCTCATTGTCTTTATCATCATCTAGAGAGTCTAGAGAATAGGATTCTGGTGGATCTGGAACTGGAAAGTCCTCACCATGGGGTAAAGGACGCAGTGCGGGTGGAATGTTTGGATATTCAAGGGTCCATTTCTTCTTTCTTGAGATCCATTTTGCAATTGGGAGAGCTATGCAGAAATAGCAGTCATTACTATGATTGGTGGGTTCCCTTCACACCATTGGGACTGTGAGAGGCATGGACTTTTTTCTTCTTGTTTAACCAATGATGCAGATAAGTTGCACATGTACTGCAACAATAATGAGGGGCCCAACTCTTTTCCTGATTCCCTATTTTGCATCCAAAAGTGCATACTGCACTATTGATGCAAATGTAACGTCGCCACAAATGTAGCAGAGGTTATCGCTGTTGTTTACACAACTTCAATGCATCTTGGCTTCTGAGGTAAAATATCATGCAACTGTTCATTGGAAATGTTAGGCAATGACACTTTCACAAGCCACCAGAAGTAACTGTATCATGGGTAGATCTGGCCAAGACAAATGTACCTTGCAATGAAAGAACAATACATTACAGTTAGGTAATAATCTTTAGTCTCAAAGTGAAGGCAAATTTATACACTTCCATGTGGTACCATTTCATTGCTCTACTTTGTCGATACACTCGCCTGTGTATAAATCTTCATTGTGAAATATCTTGAAAACTTTAGCCAACCAGCAACTTTATTAATTGCTTTCTAATTAATCGAATCAAAATATGTAAGAATTAGCACATTTTATCTCAGAGGTCGATAATTTCTCAAAATTTGTAGACAAGTGTTAGTGACAGAACGCCCTGGATAGTACTACACGATTTCCCACTGCACCAATTTCCTTTGCTATAGCACTGTCTGTTTTTAAATATTCAATTGGCAGCTTGGCCTGTTATCAGCAACAAAACATGCTTATTTTTTATTAGACACAACCATTTAATTATTCAGCAGCAAACTATTTTTTTCCCTTTTTGTATTGGTTTATTTATTGAGCTTATAGGCTTGTTAAAATTCTCCTTGTCTTAACATTTGACTTTGACCATAGACAATCAGAAATATCTTCAGGGATGGCTAGTAGAGACACATCTAACCGCATCTATTCAAGTGCACAAACCTGTTGAGAGGCCTATCTGAGCATGACAGTGGCACTAGGGTTGCCACATCATCCCTTTAATCCAGGACACATGAATTACACAGGTTATGAGGCTAATTGAATGCAGATAAGGCACCAAGTAAGTTTAATTACCACCTTAATCAGCCACCAAACTTGTGTAATTAATATGTGTCCTGGATTAAAGGGATGATGTGGCAACCTTAAGTGGCACATGCTTGGTGCTTTTGACTGGGGCCTGCTCACAGACAGATTTAATAACAAGTCTGCCTATCGCAATGTATGAGACAGAACACTTACAGCTGCCTGACATATTCATTATTATCAAAGTGAACCTGTCACTTTGCCCATTCAGGTTCAATTTGTAGCCCACACTAATAACTTATTTACACGTAATCCCTGTTCAAGCGCAGCAGCCCTGATTAGGAGAATAGACAGGAATAACAATCTTTCTCACCTCCTCGGGACAGTGCATGCGCCTGGTAACTGGCCACTCAGGTGCTGTGTTGCCTATATTTGGAAAAACTGGGTATTTCAAAAGTCTCTATCAGGCCAATTGAGCTGTGCAGTAGAGTTTGAATGGAAGCAGAGGTGGTAGGTTATAAGTTTGGTTGTTCAACCTTGAGCCCTTTTAAAGTCAATGGGAGTGGAATATTTAAAAAACAATTTCCATGTATACTGCTATGACCCTGAATTATTTTCAAAATCTAAAGGATGAATACCCCCTCCCCACTTAGTCCTTTTACCAATATATACAGTTAAGGTATGCCTTATCTTCGCAAATTAGAACTGCAACACTGGAGTGGAGTACTGCTCCCTTACTTCATTCTTTGGCAAGCACTACCTTCACTGAGGGGCTCATTTTAGACCTATATTGTAATGTAAATTTAGCAGCATTGGACTGTAAAGTAGATCTCCTGTGTACAGCACGTTGGGTAGAGGACATAGGAGGACAGATGATAAGTGGAGCTACATTCTAGAGTCAATCCCCCTAGTTTCCTTATCTCCCTCCCAAAAGCTAACGCAGCTCGTTCTGCTTCAAAGATCGTATTGTACACCCCAAAAATTATTTCAATTTGGGCAATGCCCGGATGCCTTCTGTCCAAGGTGTGGATGCTCACCTTGCAGTCTTGTCCACATGCTCTGGAGGTGCCCTAGGTTGTATAAATACTGGATGAAAGCGATAACCAAGATAAATACTGTTTTAAAATTGTCTTTTTCACTGGATCCAAAACTTTGCCTGCTAGGTTACATGGACAAAGATTTAATATCCCCTTCCACACAGATACCAATACTTTGGTACCTTTTCCAGACCGCAAACTCATTGTCCAGAGGTGGATAGCCCCCTTGCCTCCTATCCACTCAGACTGGCTAAAAACTGTCAATGACATAGTGAGTCTTTGTACATCACCAACTCAGGGTTCCCTAGGGTGCAGAGTCTAAGCCCCAGCCTGCTTCTTCACCAGAGCCCCTGATGGTGGGGATGGACTTGCAGCAAGCTGGAACCAGGTTGCGGCCCCCAGCTGAGGATGCAGAGACCACTCATGTGTGCAGAGAACAGGAGATAATAGGAAATCCAGGAGATAAGCCAAAGTCAGGACAGGCAGCAAATATGCACAGACAACTGTATGAACGAAGCACACAGTACACAGGTAGTGGGGCACAGGATACCCAAGTAGCAAGCGAACAGGAGTTCAGACAATGTTGGCTACACTAAGACTGTCTTATATAGGCAAGCAAACTAAGAGGCGAGCCAGAAAGTGATGGAGGGGAAAAACATAAAAGCCCACAGAATAGCAGGCAACGCCCATAGGTCAGCACAGTCAAACTATAATTTTGAAAGGAATCCGGGTAGAAAAAGCACTGCAGCAAGGAGGTAAGAATACACAGGCAGGAAATTGCAGGGTAACTTGTGACAATGACATATAACAGACACAGATTTCCAGTCCAATTTACTAAATTGTGGGGACCTTGCCTAGACACCCCAGGCATAGCACCTAGCTCATTGATTTTTGTCAGGCTTTTTACCAGAATCTATGAAAACTGCAAATTCTCCCCATCACTTAGCTTATCTCAAAGCAATTGTCCATATACCCCTTAATGATGTCCAGAGCGGCGCCCTAATGCAACTATGCATTTGATAGCAGTATGGCTCAAGGAAAAAATCCTGGTGTAGCTTTCTTAAATATATGTAGGAGATGACACACTGGGCTTTATGTACTAAAACTGGAGACTGAAAAATTTGATGTAGCTGTGCATGGTAGCCAATCAGCTTCCAGGTTTTAGCCCCCGTTAACATTGGCGCAATTTGACATGTGAAATCGCATGCCAAATCGTAACCTATTGCTGGCAATGGCACTGTCCCAATCAGTGCGATGCTGACTTTGCGGCGCCGCACCAATTTCAAAAAATAGTTCCTGCACTACTTTTGAGGAGTTCGGGGGCGATTTCAATAGATATGTGTAAATGCACCCGCACAGATGTCTTTCAAATTGCTCTCGAACTTGTGCTGAAATACAGGTTTGAAATTGTGCAAGTTCAGCTGAACTTGCCCAAATTCAAACCTGAGTTCATTGTGAACGAGGGCTTATTGTCAAAGCTTAATTGAACAAGCTGAAGTTAGAAGCTGATTGGCTATCGTGCACAGGTTTCAGGTAAGCAGCATTTTCAAGAGAAAAAGTTGGAAATGGCAGCTTTCATATTTTTCAATACAGGTATCCTGAAAAGAATCTCTAAAACCCAATGCAGTTTGGGAACAGTGTTGTTTTAAACAAATAGGAACTGACATAAGTACATGATAACAAGACCCCAAGGTTTCATATATCATTTCTCATTTAGTCAAGCCACTGTGTTATGTCAGTCTTACAAGAAGTTCTCGCAATTTACTACTTCTTAATAGAAGTCTTGGCCATAGTCCATGTAAAACCTGTATACTAACAAAAAGTACAATCAGAGGATTTTTTGAAAGGCTGGCATGTAATAGAGTTGAGTACTGAAATCTTGTGATGACGTCACCCTGTAATAATTGATTGGATGTGATGAGGAGATGCTTCTTCTTATCTTGGTTCATCTTTCTAATAAATGTCTCTGATTATGCAATATTTTAAGTTTTACTTCACTAATAAACTAATAATTCAAAATGTAAATTTTTTTTTTTTTAGCCCTGACCATAATAACAAAATAAATAATATTCAAAACTGCTATACATTGTGTTTAAGCCAAAGGTTCTGTAGCTGCAGTTTAAAAAGGTATTTTAATTTTAAAAGCCTTTTTTAAATCTTGCTCCTGGCTGCTAAGTGCTTAACCTGCATCTTTTACAACCTTGTCTTATATGTGCTGTCATAGAGTGCTGCACCGTGGCATCTGGAGGTTGGCAGCCTGCACTATGATCTGGTGCTGCACTTTGAGGGCTGGAGGTTGGCAGCTTGCAGCAAAATATAAAAGTTAAAACATTTTTTATAATAAGATAAAAGTAAATAAGGCAACAGAAACATATTTAGCTGGACAGTAACTGAGATGCCTGCAGCTGGAAAGAGACCTGGTAGATCTGAGGGACTGATTGCGACATGGAGCCCAGTTGAGCAAATACTGGGAATTGGTCTAAAAAACACAGATTTTACAGTTTAACATTTCTGTGTTTAAAATACTGTTTCAGTGGCTAAGAAGCTTTTTTAAAATACTATTTTTTATATAAGGTGTCATTTGTTAGCCATCGATTGGCTATCATTTTTAGGGTAGAATTTTTTGAAGAAAGGTCTAATATATTTACAGTATTACAAAGAAGATCTCTTATGAGAGGATGCTTTATTATTCCGTTTATTGCATCTATCTGGTATGATTAGGAGGTAGGCAGGCTTTAGAAGAGGCAGACTGGCTTACAAGCATTGGATTTGATTATAGTAAGACATTGCATTTGTACTGTAAAGGTGGCCATTCATAAATTTTGTATGTTGGGGTACAATATAATTTGTAATACAAAATGTAAAATATTCAATTGCATAAAGTAAACTTTTCCTGTGAGACATACTGCATAGAGACTGCCATTGCTAACTTTATTTTGAAAATACTCATTGATTGGCTATTATTCTCACCCTCTGGCTCCAGTAGTTTCTGAATCACTGATGTAGAACAAAGATGCAGATCAGGAAAGTCAGTGGAACTCCTTATCTGCATACTTGTTGTGGGTCAGTGATTTAAACCAAAGGACCTATATGACAGCCAGGCAACTAATATTTGCATATCTACATGGCTCCAAGATTTCCATCCAACTTCTGAACTCCCATTCTTAATACCCACATATTTTCCCAAGCTAACTGTATAAGCCATACTGTCTAGTACCTCTAGGAGTTAGTAAGTAATTACATAGCAAAGAAATATGATGTTTAGTACTCTGTATAGTTTTCACCATTGGTTTACAGCATCATATGGTTACTGCCAACTACAGCTACACTAATTTAATTTAATAGGAAAGAGCTATTGGGTCACTTCTACATGGGACGAAGATAGAGACATCCAGAGCATAATGTTGTCCTGTCTCAAAATGGCAGTGTTTGAGAATACCTCCCTCCTTCCACTCCAAAGAATAGAAACAAGTCCAAAAAGGGCAACCCATTTTTCTGTTTTAATTTATTTAAAATGTTATAATTATTTTGAGCCTTTGCCCCCCTTCTTCCCCACACACACTGCATGTTCTTAATGGGCATTCCCAAAAGATGACTGTTATTACTGAAATGCTTTTCTATTTAAACTAGTGATGTTTTCAACACTCTTATATTGCACTTCATTGCTGTGCTTGTTGGACAGTCTTGAAATAATATTCCCTCTTCAAAGTCAACTTGTGAATGAGTTTTTTGAACCCCTTTGCAAGTTAACTACAGTACTGCTTTCACGGTCTTGTGCAGGGAACAACCGCTCTTGCGCACCCGATTCAAGGACCCCTGGTAGAGTAGACAGAAGTCCAAGAGTGCGGGATGGCATGAGGGCTGGATGGTCACTGATGATGATCCAGGTGGTCGTGCTGGTCAGAGGGATGGTCGTGCAGGCTGGGTTGGCAACAGGCAGGCAGTGCGGTACAGATGGGTCAAGCAGAAGGGTGGCCAAGTCCAAGCAAGGTTTGTTATCAGGCGGGCAGAAAAAGTACAAAGGGAGCAGACAATCGGAGGATCGTAGATAGCCGGGGTCAGTGCAGGCAGCAGATCAGCAGGTCAGGTCAAGTCGGGTCAAATAGGAAGCAGAGTAGTACAGGAACAGAGGGTTTGAGCTGGGGCTCACAGGTCACAGACGCTGTAAAACGGACAGCACTTGCTGCTGGGAGCAGAGGGTTTAAATAGTGCCGTTTGACACAGTTTCCGGCGCGTGCGCGCGCACAGACATGCGCAAACGCGCACAAGCACACGCACCACCGCGGAAACGGCCAGAAAGCATCTGGACTGATGCTTTTTCCTAACAACTACATGGAATTAAAATGTGGAGCAACATTCCTCTGCTTTGAACTCTAACATAATGAACTGATTATTATATTAGCTATCTAATAGGAGAAAAATGGGTTACATTGTACATTAAAAATTGTGCCTGTGATATGTTATATAAATAAGAAACAAAACTTTCAGGCTGTTATCAACAAACTGTAAACTCCATATTTGCCAGACTTTGAGACCAAAACTACTAATTTTCATGGCATAATGTAATGCCCAATCCCCACTTATGTGACTCCTTGCCACACATTGTTATATATAGTGGAGGGATTAGGATTAAAGCGCTCAAAGTCAAAAAAACATATGAACACAGCTCTGTATTTATGGGACAATCATTAGACACATTTTTATAATTTATATGCAACTTGTATAAGTTCTGATTTGATTTGTTATCAGCCACTTACAGTGCCTTGAAAAAGTATTCATACCAGTTTAAATTCTCCACATTTTGTCATGTTACAACCAAAAATGTAAATGTATTTTATTCGAATTTTATGTGATAGACCAACTCAAAGTGGCACATAACTGTGAAGTGGAAGGAAAATGATATATGGTTTTAAAATTATTTTACAAATAAATACCTGAAAAGTGTGGAATGCATTTGTATTCAACCCCCCTGAATCAACTTGTAGGACCACCTCTCACTGCAATTACAGCTGAAGTTTTTTTGGGTATGTCTATACGAGCTTTGCACATCTAGAGAGTGACATTTTTGCAAAATAGCTTAAGTTTGGTCAGATTGGATGGAGATTGTCTGTGAGCAGCAATTTTCAATTCTTGCCACATATTCTCAACTGGATTTAGGTGTTCTTTGATCTAAACCATTCCATTGTAGGTCTATCTGTATGTTTATGGCGGTTGTCCTGCTGGAAGGTGAACCTCCACCTCAGTCTCAAGTCTTTTGCAGACTCTAACAGGTTTCCATCTAAGATTGCCCTGCATTTGGCTCCATCCATTTTCCATCAACTCTGACCAACTTCCCTGTCCCTGCTGAAGAAAAGCATTCCCACAACATGATGCTGCTACCACCATGTTTCACGGTGGGGATGATGTGCTTTTAGGCCAAAAAGTTGAATTTTGCTCTCATCTAACCAGAGCATCTTCTTCCACATGTTTGCTGTGTCCCCACATGGCTTCTCGCAAACTGCAAATGGAACTTCTTATAGCTTTCTTTCAAAAATGGCTTTCTTCTCGCCACTCTTCCATAAAGGTCAGAATTGTGGAGTGCACGACCAATAGTTGCCTTGTGGACAGATTCTCCCACCTGAGCTGTTGATCTCTGCAGCTCTTCCAGAGTTACCATGGGTCTCTTGGCTGCTTCTCCAATTAATGCTCTCCTTGCCTGGCCTGTCAGGTTTGGTGGACCTGCATGTCTTGGTAAGTTTACAGTTTTGCTATACTCTTTCCATTTTTAGATGATGGATTGAACAGTGCTCCGTGAGATGTTCAAAGCTTGGGATATTTTTGTATAACCTAACCCTGCTTTAAACTTCTCCACAACTTGATCCCTGACCTGCCTGGTGTGTTCCCTGGCCATCATGATGTGGTTTGTTCTCAAAGGTTCTCTAACAAACCTCTGAGGACTTCACAGAACAGCTGTATTTTTACTGAGATTAAATTACACACAGGTGGACTCTATTTACTAATTAGTAGAGTTGAGCGGACAACTGGATATTAGGGTTCGGCAGAACTTTGCAAAAAAGTTCGAGTTCGGCCCCGAACTTGACCTAAACTTGACCCCAAACCCCGTACCCCATTGAAGTCAATGATGACCTGAACTTTTGGGCACTAACATGGCTCTAAAAAAGTCCTGGAAAGGGCTAGAGGGCTGCAAAAGGAAGCAAAATGGGGGTAAGAGTAGGACAAGTGCCATGCAAAGAAATGTGGATAGGGAAATAACTTAAAATCACATAAAAAAAAATTGAGGAGGAGGTAGATGTGGAGTAGGAGGTTGAGGAGGCGGTGACTGTGGCGGTGTAGGTGGTGGAAGTGGCGGTGGAGGAGGAGGAGGTAGCCAACACTGTTTTTTGTTTGTTTGTTTTTTTTTTCTAATTGGGGTAGCCCCCAAAATATTGAGACATATTTAAAAAAAAAAGATCACTATCTGCAGACAAACCCAGAGATGTTCTCGCACGGGTTCACTGAGGAAGGTGTTTCACTTGTGCGTGTAGCTGGCACAGATCGACCACTTCCTCTCCTTGCAACAGGAGCACCACCAACACCAGCAGCACCAGCAGCGCCACGACCACGTCCCTTATTTGACGCGCTCCTCATTCTGGACGCAAATGTACTATTTAGCACAAATTTATATTATTTTTTAAACCGGCAATGTAGATGCACTTTTTAATTTTGTGCAAGAAATGCACAGCAAGGTGCAAATGTACTATGTACCACTATTTATTTATTTATTTTAAATCAGCAATGTCGACGCACTTTTTAATTTTGTGCAAGAAATGAACAGCAAGGTGCAAATGTACTATGTAGCACTATTTATTATTCTTTTTTTTTAAACCAGCAATGTAGATGCACTTTTTAATTTTGTGCAAGAAATGCACCGCTGGCCGCAAATGTAGTATTTAGAATATTTTTTTTTTAAACCAGCAATGTAGACGCACTTTTTATTTTTGTGCAAGAAATGCACCACTGACCGCAAATGTAGTATTTCGAATATTTTTTTTTTTTAAAACCAGCAATGTAGACACACTTTTTATTTTTGTGCAAGAAATGCACCGCTGGCCGCTAATGTAGTATTTCGAATATTTTTTTTTTTTTAAACCAGCAATGTAGATGCACTTTTTATTTTTGTGCAAGAAATGCACCGCTGGCCGCAAATGTAGTATTTAGAATATTTTTTTTTTAAACCAGCAATGTAGCTGCACTTTTTATTTTTGTGCAAGAAATGCCCCGCTGGCCGCAAATGTAATATTTTGCACAAAAAAAAAAAATATTTTTATTTGTCTAACTGCAGTGTAAAAGCAGTATTTAAATATGCCAAAATGTTGCCAACTGAACTAACAGAACACGATTAAAATAGTGTCCCTGACACACAAGCAGTTGCACGTGCACTGCACTTGCAAAAATGGCTGCAAACGCCCACCTAACAAACAGAAAAAATGCTTAGGTTTTATATGAGGCACTTTGCTTAGCAAACAAAATGTACTCTAGCAAACAAAAATCTCCTCTAGCACCCACCCACCAATAAATCGCTGATTTTAACAGATTTTCTAAAGCTAATCTGTCCCTCACAGCAGCAGCAGCAGTATCCTCTTCCTACACTAGTATGAGATGATTTTCTAAAGCTAATCTGTCCCTCACAGCAGCAGCAGCATCCTCTCCCTACACTAGTATGGGATGATGTGACATGCAACACTATGTGACTCCAGCTTATATAGAGGCTGGGTCACATGATGCACTGGCCAATCACAGCCATGCCATTAGTAGGCATGGTTGTGATGGCTTCTAAGGGCAAACGAGTGAAACGCTTGTTTATTGGCTGCCCTGCAGCTATTCAACAGGCGCGAAAAAATACCGGATTCCAAACTTTTTCTAAAATGTCCGGGTTCGGGTTCAGGACATGGACACCCTAAAGTCCAGTACGAAACCAAACTTTACAGTTCGGGTTCGCTCAACTCTACTAATTAGGTGATTTCTGAAGGCAATTGGTTCCACTAGATTTTAATTAGCTGTATCAGAGTAAAGGGGGCTAAATACAAATGCACACCAAACTTTTCAGATATTTATTTGTAAAAAATGTTGAAAAACATTTATAATTTTACTTCCACTTTACAATTATATGCCACTTTGTTTTGATCTATCACATAAAATCCCAATAAAATAAATTTACGTTTTTGGTTGTAACATGACAAAATGTGGAAAATTTCAAGGGGTATAAATATTTTTTCAAGGCACTGTATAATCCCCCATGTAGCAGCATTCAGACAGGGGCAGGGGGGTCAGGACTGGGAACTAGGAATTGGGTGAGCTATATGAAAATGTGCTGACAAGTAACATGCTGATGGGAGGAAACAGCAGAGTGAGAAGGGAGATTACCTTACCTGTTTGCTACTACTCTTTCACTGTCTAGTCTGAAGGTTGAAAGTGGAAATAGGGCAGCATTGCATTTTTTAAAGTATATTGTAGCACCCTCTAGTGTGCTATTAGAATAGTGCAGGCACATTTATTGACTCATGTTAAAGTGAGTCTCAATTTAGGTCAGGGTTACTGCAGGTCAGGCTAGTGTCAGGAACCATGAATCAGACTGAGATAGAAAATGCAGTAGAAATCACACCTTTTAATATAATGGTAAAAAATGGTACAGATCAGTAAATGTAGTCAAAACCTAGCCAGGGATCGGAAGCCA
Source organism: Glandirana rugosa (assembly GCA_018402905.1). Lineage (NCBI taxonomy): Eukaryota > Metazoa > Chordata > Amphibia > Anura > Ranidae > Glandirana > Glandirana rugosa. The sequence goes on along the minus strand of BLSH010045472.1, from coordinate 80,056 downwards.
AAGTGAATAGAAAGACAGGCCAGTAAATCAGGAAACCAGAGATCAGTGGCTGAGGCAGCAGAACAGGATCAGGAACCAGAAGGGAAATCAGCCGGGCAAAGTCTTTAACAGGAACACAGCAGAGAATCTCCAGATATGTTTGACCAAGGTGAAGGCCCGAAAGGAATGAATAAGGCAGTTCAAATAGCCTGGAGGGGCTGGCTATAGGCCGGACTGTGGAGCAGGAAATGATGACCAGGTGAGCCACTGTGGAATCATGAGTGTTGACAACTATCCAACAGCTGAGTAGCCTAAGCACAGAGAAGGGAGCTGCTGAGAGCCCAGCCCCGATAGTACCTGCTCTTCAACGACCTCTCCCCCTCGAGGGGCACCAGGTTTGAGGGGAAAACATCTATGGAAAGCAAGGAGGAGGACAGGAGCATGTATGTCTGAGGATGACACCTAAGAGCGTTATTCCGGATGGTACCCTTTCCAATGAACCAGGTACTGTATGCTCCTATGGAACCTACGGGAGTTAATGATAGATTGTATTTCGTACACCTCATAGTTCTCAATCTGAACCATGAAAGGATTGAGGTGGTGAAGCGGTTGCACACCAAAGGTTTTAATAAGGAAACATGGAATACATTGGAAATATGCATGTTGGAAGGAAGGTCAAATGAGTAGGCCACTGGGTTGATCCTATGGAGAATGCAGAAAGGCCCAATATACCACGCTGCCAGTTTCAACATGGTGGTTACGAGATGATAGCCAGACCCTGTCCTCAACTATGTAGGAAGGCGCAGGTAGGTGTCGGCGGTCAGGATGGAGTCTGTACCTATGACTGGCACGACGCAAGGACTCTTGGACCTGCACCCAAGTGGAACGGAGATCACAGAGATGCTCCTCTAACGCAGGAATTCTTTGATTTACAAATGTGTCAGACAACATGGATGGCTGGAAACCATAATTTGCCATAAACTGAGACAATCTGGAAGCAGTTGTTATGGTGTTCAGAAATATAGCAACATAGAAACTGCTTCAATGCTTCGTTGGCTCGTTCTGCGTCCCCATTGGACTGTGGGTGATATGCCAAGGAGAAGGAAAGCTGAGTTCACAACTGTGCACAAAAGGCTCGCCAAAACCTGGAGACAAACTGGCTACCCCATCTGAGATGATAACCTTGGGTAGCCCATGTAACCAAAAGATCTCCCAAGCAAAAATGGATGCCAGGTCTTTGCATGTGGGCAACTTCTTAAGTGGAATACAATGTGACATCTTCGAGAATCAGTCAACCACCATAAGAACCTTGGGAGTTGGGCAACTCCACAATAAAATCCATAGATAAGTGGGTCCATGGCCTCTCTCTATTGGGTATGGGTTGTAGGAGGCCCACTGGAAGGTGTTGTGGTGTTTTACTCTGAGCACACACGGAACAAATGGCCTACAAAGGCACAGAGACTAGGCCACCAGAATTATTTAGAAATAGCCCAAATGAGTTGATTCTTCCCTGGGTGACCAGCTGCCTTGGGAGAATGGTAAGTTTGGAGCAAAGCAGTGCAGAGATTCTCAGGGACAAAGCAGCAGTCTGGAGGATAATGGATCTGATCAGCAAGAATTCTGTCACCCAAAGGTGAAGTAAGACTAGTGCGAATAGTGGCTAGAATACGATCGGAAGGTATCACAAGAGCAGGAACCGACTCCATCTTGGAGGCGGAGAAAAACTGTTGCGTTAATGCATCAGCCCTTACATTCTTAGTACCTGGTAAGAATGAGACTGTAATTAAAGCTTGACAGAAAAAGAGCCCATCGCACCCTTATGGGAGATAAGCATTTTGTCTCAGACAAGAATGTGAGATTCTTATGGTCAGTCAAAATGAGGACTGGCACAGTGGTTCCCTCAAGGAGATGCCTCCATTCCTTAAGAGCTAAAATGATAGCTAACAATTCTCTGTCCCTAATCTCGTAATTGCATTCTGCAGTAGACAATTTCTTAGAAAAGTAGCCACAAGGATGCATATCGCTCTCAGAGGTAGGACGTTGAGACAGAAGGACGCCTACTCCAGTCTCAGATGCATCAACCTCAAAAATAAAGGGTAACATAGGATCTGGATGTGCCAGCACAGGAGCTGAAACAAAGGCGGCCTTGAGAGACTCAAAGGCTTCAATGGAATCCAGAGACCAATTCTGTGGGTTGCCATCCTTCCTGGTCATATCGGTCAGGGGTTTGACCAGAGAGAGAGAGAAATTACAAATACATTTCCGATAATAATTGGCAAAACCAAGAGAGCATTGTAGCGGACATAGACCCTTTGGGTCGAGGCCACTGTAGAACTGCAGATAGTTTCTCTGGGTCCATCGATAAACCAGCAGTAGAAATTACATAACCCAGAAATTTAATCTATTCACAATGGAACTCACACTTTTCCAACTTACAATACAGGTTATTATCTCTCAACCTCTGTAGCACATGGGAGACATCTGTGTGGTGGCTCACTAGGGATTTTGAGTATATGAGAATATCGTCGAGATAAACCACCACACATTGCTGCAACATATCTCGGAGGACATTGTTGATGAAGTCCTGAAAAACTGCAGGAGCGCTGCAGAGACCAAATGGCATTACAAGTTATTTGTGATGTCCAGTTCTGGTATTAAATGAGGTTTTCCATTTGTTGCCCTCCTTGATCCTCTCAAGATTGTATGCCCCTCTCAAATCGAGCTTCGTGAAAACGTGGCTACCTTGAGGCGGTCAAATAATTCCGTAATCAGCGTTCTCAATCATGATGCAAATGAGACCGCTAAAATCGATACAAGGTCTCAGTTTACCACTCTTCTTTTTCACAAAGAAGAAGCCAGCACTGGCAGGAGACTAGGTTTTGCGGATGAACCCTCGAGAAAGTGAATCGGCAACATAGTCCTCCATGGCTTTATCCTCTGAGACAGGCAAAGGGTAAGCCCGGTCACAAGAGGGCATTTCATAACTTTTGGTAAACCTGCATTTATACTTCACCAATGTACCTCAAACTGAACGTCGAATGACTGCTCATGACTTTTGGTAAACCTGTATTTATACTTTACCCATCTACCTCAAACTTAACATTGAATGACTGCTCATGACTTTTGGTAAACCTGCATTTGTCACTGTTGTTTCAACTCTGTTTGTAGTCATGTTCACATTATTAAGGCTTCATGCACACAGGACATTAAAAAAAGTCCCAAAAACGTCAGTAGCTTATGAATGATTTTTTCATCTTTTTTGAGCGTTTTTTGCGGCGGTGTTATTGAGTGTTAATGAGTGTCAGTGAGTGTTTTTGAGCGTTTTTTGCGCTGGCATTTTTGAGCATTTTTTTTTTCAATGGACACAAAATGTCCAAAAACATTGGTGAGCGGCAAAATTCCCACAATCCTTCTCGTTGACTTCAGCATCCCTGTTTTTGAGCGTTTTTGCGGCGCTGTTATTGAGCGTTAATGAGTGTCAGTGAGTGTTTTTGAGCGTTTTTTGCGCTGGCATTTTTGAGCATTTTGTTTTTTTCAATGGACACAGAACGTCCTAAAACATTGGTGAGTGGCAAAATTCCCACAATCCTTCTCGTTGACTTCAGCGTCCCTGTTAATACAAACACTCCTGCTACTTTGAAACTTCTTAGTCTAACCTCCTCATTTGACCTGAAGCAATGGGTACATGCTTCTACTCACTCTGATGGAAACACCCTTGACCTTGTATTCTCCTACCTATGCACTCCATGCAACTTCTCCAACAATCCTTTTCCTCTCTCCGAAACACCCCCTTATTCATTTCTCTCTCTCCCTGTCTTCCACCACCTTTTCCTCCAATCGCCTAACCATCACCCGTAGAAACCTTCACCACTTCACCCCTTCTCGTCTCTATTCTGCTACCGACCACCTTTATGAAAAACCAAGCCACGTCCATCTATAATAAATCCCTGTCCTCTACCCTGGACAAGCTTGCTCCCCTCACAACACACAGAATCAGGCCTCGACCCCTACAACCCTGGCCAACAGATGACACCAGAGATCTCAAAAAAACGTAGCCATGCTCTTGAGCGTCTGTGGCAGAAGGCTAAGTCTCTCAAAGACTTCAACCAATACAAATCTGCCCTCCATAAATACAATTCTTGCCTCCACACTGTGAAGCAGACCTATTTTACCACTCTTATTAACACCTTCTCATCCAGTCCCCGTCAACTCTTCTCTACCTTCAACTCTCTACTTCGTTCCCCACTGCCTCCACCCACTAACTTACTCACTGCACAGGAAATTGCTAACCACTTCAAAAAAAAAATTGATGCAATTCGTGATGAAATCTCCACTCTACAGGTATCTCTCCCAGTTGAGACCCCACATCAACAGGTACAACTGACACTCCCCTTATTCAAACCTGCTACTATAGATGAAGTTGCTAAACTCCTTTCTAATGCCCACCTAACCACCTGTCCCCTAGACCCTATTCCCTCTCAAATACTAAAGTCACCCTCTGACTCTATCCTATACTCTCTAACTCACATCTTCAATCTCACCCTCTCTTCTGGCATCTTCCCCAATGCTCTAATCGTGCATTGGTCCCCATACTTAAAAAGCCAACCTTGGATCCTACCAACCTTAACAATCTACGCCCTATCTCCTTGCTCCCCTTTTCCTCTATACTCCTTGAACGCCTTGTCTACAACCAACTGAGCGACCACCTCATTAAGAATAACCTTCTTGATCCCCTTCAATCTGTATTTGGCCCTCAACACTCCACAGAAACTGCTCTTCTAAAACTCACAAATGACCTACTAACCGCAAAAACCAATGGACATTATTCTGTACTCCTACTTCTGGACCTTTCGGCTGCCTTTGAAACAGTTGACCACCCCCCTCCTCCTCAAAAAACTTTGCTCCCTCGGTCTCTGTGACTGTGCTCATCGATGGCTCTCATCCTACCTATCCCAACACACCTTCAGTGTACTTACAATTCTACTTCCTCCTCTCCCCTTCCCTTCTCTGTCGGGGTCCCCCAAGGTTCTGGGGACCTCTCTTATTTTCAATCTATACCTCTTCCCTGGGTCAGCTGATAACCTCCCACGGTTTTCAATATAATTTCTATGCTGATGACACTCAAATATACCTCCCCACCCCTCAGCTCACTCCATCAGTCTCCATCACTAACTTACTAACAGACATATCTGTCTGGATGTCACACCACTTCCTCAAACTCAACTTGTCCAAAACTGAGCTCATAATATTTCTTCCCCCATGTGCCTCTTCCCCTGACTTCTCGTTCAAGAGCAATGGCACAACCATTCACCCGTCCCCACATCTCAGGGTGCTAGGTGTTATCCTATACACTGAACTCTCCTTCTGGCCCCATATCCAATCACTTTCCAAAGCTTGCCTCCTCAACTTCCACAACATCTCTAAACTTCGTCCTTTCCTAACCAATGCAACCACAAAACTCCTGATTCACTCCCTAAGTTATTTCTCACCTTGACTACTGCAACTCTCATCTCACTGGCTTAACTTTAAAAAGACTATCCCCCCTTCAGTCCATTATGAATTCCGCTGCCACACTCATCCATCTTACAAACCGCTCAGCGTCAGCTACCCCTCTCTGCCAATCCCTCCACTGGCTGCCACTCGCCCAACAAATTAAATTCAAAATACTAACAATAAGTTACAAAACCATCCACAACTCTGCCCCCAGCTACATCACTAACCTAATCTCAAAATACCAACCTAATTGTCCTCTTCTTAGCTCCCAAGATCTCCTGCTCTCTAGTTCCCTCATCACCTCCTCCCATATTCACCTCCAGGACTTCTCCCGAGCCTCTCCCATCCTCTGGATTTCCCTACCCCAATCTGTCAGACTGTCTCCAAATCTATCTACTTTTAGGTGATCGCTGAAAAATGTTCTCTTCAGAGAAGCCTATCCTGCCTCCACCTAACAACCACACTTTTTATTTTCTCCATCAGCTCATCCCCCACAGTTATTACCCTCTCATATCACTTGACCCTCCCTCCTAGATTGTAAGCTCTAATGAGCAGGGCCCTCTTATTCCTTCTGTATTGAATTGTATTGTAATTGTACTGCCTGCCCTAATGTTGTAAAGTGCTGTGCAAACTGTCGGCGCTATATAAATCCTGTCTAATAATAATGGCCCCAGGTTGAAGGTCAATTGTGCAATCACACGACAGGTGTGGAGGCAAACTACCGGCCTGACCTTTGTCAAAGACATCGCTAAATTTGTGGTACTCCTCTGACAAGGAGGATAGGGAAGATGTGCACAAGACTTTAACCACTTTCTGAAAACATATTTTACTGCATTGTGGTGACCAGGAAAGAACCTCAGCACGAAACCAAAACTCGAAAGAAGGGTTGTGCCTCTGTAACCAAGGATAACCAATGACCACCGGGTAATGAGGTGAGAAAATTACTTGAAATTGGATTATCTCATGGTGAAGAACTCCTATGGCCATGGTCAATGGAGCAGTCTCATGAGTCACATGGGCAGGCTGTAAAGGTCTCCCATAAGTAGCCTCAATGGCAAGTGGAGTGGCACAAAGCTGCAGTGAAATCGAGTCAATTAGAGCCTTTGTATTGATGGACGACTCAGACCAAGAAAGGGTAACTGGAACTAGAGGCTTATCCTTCGGGATAACTGGGGACACAACAATGCCACCTAAGCTCTGTCCCCTACAGGACCTCAAGGTGCGAGCATTTCCTGAAGGGGTAGGACAAGATTTCAAAAAGTGACCTACCTGGCCACAAGAAAAGCACAATATCTACCCTCCACCTAAAGGCCCTCTCCTCCGCAGAGAGATGCGTGAAGCCCAACTGCATGGGCTCTACTTCACTGGGGGACTTCGTACCAGAAAGCATGGGAGGTGAGGGAGGCAAGGGTGGGACTGCAAAGCTCAGAGCCAAATGTACAGGAGGCTTTCACAAGTGCTCCTTAAAGGAAGGTCCCTCTCAGAGTCTGGAGTCAATGAGAATTGCAAACGTGATTAACCACTCCAGATCCATAGGTATGTCTTGGACTGCTATCTAATCTTTAATGTTATCCGAGAGACCATCAGAATAAGGAGCCATGAGGGCCACATTGTTCCAAGCGACCTCTGCTGCCAGAGTATGGAATTTAATGGGCAACAGTTTTTGTACTCTGCTTGATGGATATGAGGTTCTTGACAGCAGAAGTGGAGTCAAATACCCTTTTAAAGTGTGCCACAAACTCAGGGTAACTCAGGGCAATGGGTTTTTGTATCTCCCATAGAGGGTTTGCCCAGGCAAAGGCTCTATCAGAAAGCAAAGAAATAATGAAGACTACTTTGCTTCTGTCCTTGGGGAATGCCTGGGGCAGCATCTCAAAGTATATCCAAACCTGGTTGAGAAACCTTCTGCATTGAACTGGATTGCCCCCAAATCACTGTGGAACCAGAGCGGAACTAGACATACCTCTTACAGGGGTAATATTTGAGGTGGTGCCTGCACAGAGACTGGAGCCGCAGCAGGGAAGGCCTACAACAGAGGTTGTATCGGAACAGCCACAGCGGAAGGATCCAGGTGAGCAGTGCGAATCAGGAGTGTCTGTAACGCTATGGCAAATGGTGGTCCTGTTCATTCAATCTGGAAAAAATATTACCACTAGGTGAATTGCCTGCATCTTCTGAATTCATGGCCTTCGCCTACTGTCAGGAACCATGAATCAGAAGATTCAGAACAGAACTGAGACAGAAAATGCAGTAAAAATCACACCTTTTAATATAATGGTAAAAAATAGTATAGATCAGTAAACATAGTCAAAACATAGCCAGGGATTGGAAGCCAAAGTGGATAGTCAGACAGGCAGTAAATCAGGAAACCAGAGATCAGTGTAGTCGGAGGCAGCAGAACAGGATCAGGAACCAGAAGGGACATCAGCTGGGAAAAGTCTTTAACAGGAACACAGAAGAGAATCTCCAGATATGTTTGACCAAGGCAAAGGCAGAAAAGCATGAACAAGGCAGTTTAAATAGCCAGAAGGAGCTGGCTGTAGGCTGAACTGATGAGTAGGAAATGATGACCAGGTGAGCCACTGTGGAACGATAAGTGCTGCCAACAGCTGAGCAGCTTGAGCACAGAGAAGGGAGCTGCTGAGAGCCCAGTGCTGACAGCTAGATGACTCTGAGGCGGGTCTCTTGTGCCTCGCCCTGATTCTGGAAATTTGGAGAAACATTTAGAAATTAGTGGGTGGAAGCCAGGAGGGTTGATCTGCATACTTAGGGGAGCTTGGCCAATCCTCAGGCAGTGGGCCTGGCAGGGTGGCTGAGTCAGTCCTTAAATATGGATAAGCCATGCCAGCAGAGCAGTCGGGCGGAAGATGGAAGGTTGAGGAGACTGTTGGTGGCCTAGGGGGGCACCCCGGTGTCTGGGGGGAGGGACCTCCAGGCTGGGCTCAGTCTAGCTTAGGAAGACCCATCACAGTTTGTCTAGGAATCTTGCCTGAGAGCAGCGGGAGCAAGGAGGATACTGTGAGTGCATAAGCACACCCAGGGATTCACAAGGGGAAAGACTGCCACATGTAGCAAGCCTTTCAGGAGGACAGCGTTGTGTTTAACCCTTCCTATCCTTTGCCCTGGGAGATCTTCAGAGCAGCTGGGTGGGTTGGTGGAGAAACAGCCAAGTGGGCTTGTAGTTCTGCAGGCAGTAGAGCTGGGACCAGTGTCTATGGTGGAGTTGGAGATACTTTTGTATGCAACACAGTATGGTACTTTCTAAAAGGACTGAGAGTTCCCAGTCTTTAAGGGGCTTTTGCATTTTATCTTCAGAGACTGTTAGTGTCAGGAAAGGAAGACTGTTCAAGATCATGTACATAGGGAGGAAGTTGTCCCTAGTTATTGTTCTTTGATTCAACTTGGGCATCCCTTATATCTCTTAACCCCATCCAAGTTGTTACCCCTAATAAAACATAAAAACAAAGCCAAGGGACCGACTCCTTGTGTTTTGATGCAAGCAGAGAATGTGTATTGCCGGCTGTGCAGGAGTAGGGAAACCAGTTACTTGTGGCCCCTGCGGGGGTAGTGCTACAGTATGTACAGTATAGCCCAAACATATTTTTTAGCTTTGGGAATAGTAAGAACGGGTTAACATTTCTGCCAGTTTATTTTCTGCTGTCTGTGTACCATTGGGGAAATTGTTTGTTCATTTCCTGTTCTAGACAAACAACAGGGTATAAAAAAATCCCTCAAAGTGAGGGCAATTCCATCCGTAGACAACTGTTCCCATTGGGAATTTCCCCCCTATCCTGTTGTTCTGGGGACAACTGTAAAATGTTGAATTTCCCTTTCCTTTTTTTTTCTCAGTGACTCTGCTCACCAGTAATAGAGGGATGATTTTCCCATATGGGGACACAGGCAGCAATAAAAATTTATCAAAGGTTTTAACCCTCCCCCTCTATTCAAAACTAAACAAAATGGTATGGCCTAGAGATGTAATTTAACTGTAAGAGATGCCATCTACTAGGCTGTGCCGTGTAAGGGGTATGTGTAAATTTCAGGACTAGAAAGACATAAATATAAATTCTATGGCAGGTCAAAAAAACTCTTTTCTGTGTATTTAGTGGCTTGGATTTAGTTCAACTGTAAGGTATTTCATGAAAACTCAGAAATATTCATGGCTTCAAAAAAAGAGAAAACATTTATTCACTTAAAGTGGAACTTCAGTCCGTTTGAGCTTCGTCCTTCCACTTCCCCTTCAACTCCACCATCTTTTTTTTAGTCTGGTGTACATGCACATGTGTTTAAGGACTTAACCCGACCTCCAGGTTCTGGTAGAGCCCTGCAGCACACATGTGGGGAGAGGGGGGTTTTGGACTTGCGCAGATATGCTGAGTTTTGGAATTTCCATACTGGCTGGTTTTTGAGGATGAGCAGGAAACCCATGTGTGCGCAGATGTGCTGCAGCGGTCTGCTGGGACCTGAAGCCCTGTGACACATTTGTGCATGGACAAAATTGAGGATCAAGCACCATTTATATTTAGGTTGGAAGTCCACTTTAAGTTGGGTACATACTATATGAAATTCTCTTTCCAATTTCCAACATTGGAAATTCAGAACTGAAGAGTTCATGTGAAAATATATGTTTCTAAAATGTAGCTTTTTGCAGACTAATATAGGAGGTGAGAACGAGTTTACAGTTCAGGTCATCAAATGACATGCCTGCAGATTCTCATATTAATAATTCATTCCGTGATTACTTAATTTGTCATACTGATTAAAAGAGATTATTTTGGGAGAAACTCTTGTGTAGGCTGAGAACATTTTGAATAAAGCAGTTGAGCAATAACCTAAATTATTTGTCAAATACAATAGGTCATTAGATGTCTCAGACAGTAATAATTGCCATATTAAGAATAATGAGCCATTCTTACTAATGACCTCAATCTGCATACCAGCACAGTAATACCAGATAAGTGAACAGTGTGATGACCTCAGCATGAGAATATTAACTTCAAATATATCACCAAATAAAGCAACAGTTTAATTCCAAAGTTCATATCCACATTCATCAAAATGATAGGTCACTTGGTCTTATTTATCAACATGTTTTTATTAAAGCTGAACTCAACCCTTTGCCTTTCCTCCCAACTAATCACTAAGTTACCTAAAAAATGTAAACTAAAGGCCCCTCACCTTAACCCATGATAGAGTGGGTCCCGAGTCTAGTATCTTCTTCACTGCAGGGGAGGAGGGGCTTTCTTCGGGTGTCCCTGTTGCTCTCCGGGTGATATGAACACTTTCTATTGGCTGTCCAATGATGGGGTCCTATCAGGTTGCACAGCGTGATGACATCAAAGAAGTGACCAGTCAGCAGAGGCACAGACTGCAGCATTGGATGATTCAGTTCTCAAACCTGCTTGGGGCACATACGGTGGACTTGTTAGTGAAAAAAAAATGCTTCAGAAGGTAACTTTTTTAATCATTATGCTAAATGTGTGTGTGTGTGTGTGTGGGGGGGGGGGGGGTGAAAAGGAGGGATGGGAGAGGTGAGCCCAGAGATTGCTTTATGAACACAATTCAGATTCAAAATCTCCAAACAATTTTGAATTAAATAATCAATTTTAAATAGCAGTAAACACATTTAAATCTGTAACTTGTATTATATTAAGACTGGCCAATTCAGCTATGAAGGTCCTTGTTTAGGAATGTCCTGTAACAAGGGCCTTTTTGAAATTCCATTATTGCCATCATCAAAAAAAAAAAACCCTTAAAAATTCCATGACCCGAAAGGACTTAATGTAGTACTGGATATTAACTGCTTCATAAGTGATACTTGAATTTTAATATGAGCAATTAATGGGTTGATCTTCTTATCGTTTGGGCACCCTGAATGTGTTGCTGATGGTGAGGGGGATTGATCCCAGCCGGCGAGAGAGACTAGGTTCCCCACCTATCGTGGGGGGTGCTCCGGCTGATGGGATGAATTATACCCAAGTGTTTTTAGTTTTTTCTTCCCATTGAATATTAGAATTGTGGCAATTAGAATTTCAGTAGGGTTTCAAATAGGTGTTCTTGAATAGAATATGGGGTCAAATATAGTTCCTTTTATATCTTAGTATGATTCACACTCTGACCTAGAATCATGCTCAGTAATTGATCATAGTTAGGGAGTATATGAATTGATAATTTATTTGATGATATACGCTTATGTATTAATATTTTAATATATGATTTGGTGTATTATGTCTTTTTTGGATTGAAGTATTTATAGAAATATATGCTAGAGAGTATGATCAAGAGGCATCCACTTGAGACTAGAGTTGAGCGAACCCGGACTGTAAAGTTCGGGTCCATACCGAACTTTGGGGTGTCCGGGACCCGGACCCGAACCCGGACTTTTCAAAAAAAGTCCGGGTTCGGGTC